>WNGS01165339.1:19705497-19755592 GCA_020271785.1 Procambarus virginalis | reverse complement strand
GTACTAAGGGACTTCAACTTTAAGGCAATAGACTGGAGGCCTATGAGGCAAGAACATAGGACATTTGGACAGGCAGATTTGTAAACCTTCTCTTGGAGACATTCACGTATCAACCGTCAAGCAGGCCACAAGAATGAGGAAGGGGATGTTCCATCAGTACTGGATCTAGTATTCACCAGGAAGAGAAACAGGTATTTGACATCCAGTACCTCCCTCCCTTGGGAAAGAGTGATTACACTCTTCTTGGACATTAAATACGCTATGCGATATATCTAGTAGAGAATGGGGACAGTGAAACAGGTGTAAACTCTATTTAGAGAGGACACTATAGGGAACTTGGAAATTTTTTCATGGGTTAATGGACAGACTTGTTGCTAGGCAAGGAAGTAAATAAGATGTATGCCAAATTTTGCACAAAATACGATGAAGCACACAAACATTCATACAAAAACAGACATGCAGACCTAGGAAACAGGGTTGGTTCAACAGAAATTGCGAGAGGGCCAGAGATCAAAAGACACAAGCAAGGAATCATTATAGAAAGAGACCAAACGCCAAAATATACCAGCAATACAAAGATGCAAGAAACAACTACACGTCAGTAAGGAGACAGGCAGAGAGGAACTTTGAGAATGGTATAGCGGACATATGTAAATCAGATCCAGGCCTTTTCTATAAATTCATTAAAAGCAAGTTGCAGGTAAAAGATAATATTCATAGGTTGAAAATGGGGGACAGATACACGGAAAATGAAAAGGAAATGTGTGAAACATTAAACGATAAGTGCCAAAGTGTGTTTGTACAAAATGAGACCTTCAGAGAACAATACACAATACGAATGCCAGACAACAACATAGAGCACATAAAGGCATCTAGAGACGAAGTGAAACAAATGCCCCTGGAGCTAAGTAAGAACAAAGCAGTTGGCCAGATGAATTTCACCATGAGTTCTGAGAAAATGTGCACCTGAGCTCAGTATTCCACTTCAGCTGATTTTCAGACATCCCTGTATACAGGAGTTGTAGCAGATGTTGGAAAAAGGCTAACAATTCAATCAACAAAAGTGTCAGCAGGGAAACCCCCTCAATTATAGACTGTATCTTGATAAGTGTAATAGTCAAAATATTGGAAAAAATAATAAAAACTAAATGGGTAGAACACCTGGAGAGAAATGATATAATATCAGACAGACAGTATGGTTTTCGATCTGGAAGATCCTGTGTATTGAATTTACTCAGCTTCTATGATCGAGCCACAGAGATTTTACAAGAAAGAGATGGTTGGGTTGACTGCATCTATATCTGGACCTAAAAAAGGCTTTCAACAAAGTTCCACATAAGAGGTTGTTCTGGAAACTGGAAAATATTGGAGGGGTGACAGGTAAAGTTCTAACATGGATGAAAAATTTTCTGACTGATAGAAAAATGAGGGCAGTAATCAGAGGCAATGTATCGGACTGGAGAAACATCACAAGTGGAGTACCACAGGATTCAGTTCTTGCACCGGTAATGTTCATTGTCTACATAAATGATCTACCAGATGGAATACAGAATTATATGAACATGTTTGCTGATGATGCTAAGATAATAGGAAGGATAAAAAATTTAGATGATTGTCATGCCCTTCAAGAAGACCTAGACAGAATAAGTATATGGAGCACCACTTGGCAAATGGAATTTAATGCGAACAAATGCCACGTTATGGAATGTGGAATAGGAGAACATAGACCCCACGCAACCTATAAATTATGTGAGAAATCTTTAAAGAATTCTGATAAAGAAAGAGATCTAGGGGTGGTTCTAGATAGAAAACTATCACCTGAGGACCACAAAGAACGTTGTGAGAGGAGCCTATGCCACGCTTTCTAACTTCAGAATTGCTTTTAAATACATGGATGGGGAAATACTAAAGAAATTGTTCACGACTTTTGTTAGGCCAAAGCTAGAATATGCAGTGGTTGTGTGGTGCCCATATCTTAAGAAGCACATCAACAAACTGAAAAAGGTGCAAAGACATGCTACTAAGTGGCTCCCAGAACTGAAGGGCAAAAGCTACGAGGAGAGGTTAGGCATTAAATATGCCAAAACTAGAAGACAGAAGAAAAAGAGGTGATATGATCACTACTTACAAAATAGTAACAGGAATTGACAAAATCGATAGGGAAGATGTCCTTAGACCTGGAACTTCAAGAACAAGAGGTTATCGATTTAAACTAACCAAACAAAGAAGCCAAAGAAATATAAGAAAATTCACTTTTGCAAACTGGTAGACAGTTGGAACAAGTTAAGTGAGAAGGTAGGGGGGGTCGAAAACTGCCAGTAGTTTCAAAGCGTTATATGACAAAGAGTGCTGGGAAGATGGGACACAACAAGCGTAGTTCTCATCCTGTAACTACACTTAGTTAATTACAAGTCACACACCATCCAGCTGATGACACCATCTCATTCACCAAAATGGCTCCTCCCAGCATACTGATTTTGCTGTTGTTACACTATATACACACATTATATATAAGTATCTACATTTTTGTGCACAACACAAACCACTAGCTGGTATGATGAATCCAAACAATAATAGGGGCTACCACACAGTCAGCTGACACCACCACCTCCCTGCCAAGATTCCTCCTCCCACCACACTACACACATCGCTAATTCTCACTACAATGCTGCTATTATCAGAATCCTGGTCACTAAATCCTGTGCGTGAATAATTTTCCACAAGTTTATTTTGTAAAGAACATAAGTAGTAGTTTCAAGATTTTTAGAAGGACCAAACAATAGTAGTGTGCTGTGGCTACCTGCCTAACATTGAACATCTTGATCAGCATTGTGTTCACTGATATCTGAACACTATACAGTCTTTATTAGTCAGGTTTTTCTGTAATATTACATTGCTAAATAATAACAGTTACATATATATTTTGACATTTTTAAGCAATGCTGTGGACACAAGCTGAACAGCAGTGCTGTTAGCTCATCCTGCATGTGCCAGCCTTGGTTGCTCACTCAGTATTGAGGCTCTCACACTTGGGAATGATACCAATGATTCTTTTTATTAAATGGCATCTGTTTACTGGAGCCCTCTGGAAGCTGATGTGAACCCAGTATAGCTGCTGGATTTTTAAATCTTGCCAAGTACGTACTTTAAAAAAGTATATATTAAACATGCGCCATGCAGGTAAAGTAGTTAGATAAAAATTATACACACACTGAGTGTGTATGTTTTTAAATTTAAATGGGTTTAAGTTTAAGTGAGTTTAAATGGGATAAACTCTTACAACCATTTGTTCGATCATTCCTTCAGTCTGAATGTGTGTGTGTAATTACCTAAGTGTAGTTACAGGAAGAGAGCTACGCTTGTGGTGTCCCGTCTTCCCAGCACTCTTTATCATATAACGCTTTGAAACTACTGGCGGTCTTGGCCTCCACCACCTTCTCACCTAACTTGTTCCAACCGTCTACCACTCTGTTTGCGAAAGTGAATTTTCTGATACTTCTTCGGTATCTGTGTTTAGCTAGTTTAAATCTATGACCTCTTGTTCTTAAAGTTCCAGGTCTCAGGAAATACACACACACACACACACAGGAAAGTGTGTGTGTGTGTGTACTCACCTATTTGTACTCACTCACAGTATTTGTGCCTGCAAGCTCGAGCATTGAGCCTGTCAATCTTTCAATCAATTTAGTCAATCATCGGCTATCCAGAGAATCTATAAAAATTGATGCTGTATCATTGTATCGATGAGCACACTTGTATCATTGACAAGTGTAATAGTCAAAATATTGGAAAAAAGTGTAAAACTAAATGGGTGGAACACCTAGAGAGAAATGATATAATATCACACAAACAGTATGTTTTTGATCTGGAAGATCCTGTGTATCAAATTTACTCAGTTTCTATGATCGAGCTACAGAGATTTTACAGGAAAGATGGTTGGGTTGACTGCATCTATCTGGACCTAAAAAAGGCTTTCGACAGAGTTCCACATAAGAGGTTGTTCTGGAAACTGGAACATATTGGCGGGGTGACAGGTAAGCTTCTAACATGGATGAAAAATTTTCTAACCGATAGAAAAATGAAGGCAGTAATCAGAGGCAATGTATCGGACTGGAGAAATGTCACAAGTGGAGTACCGCAGGGTTCAGTTCTTGCACCGGTGCAAGACAATGTTGCAACATGTAGACAATGTTCATTGTCTACATAAATAATCTGCCAGATGGAATACAGAATTATATCAGTATCGATGGCCGTGGATGACGCTCACGTCCACTTTTTTCTAGAGTCCTAGCCGTGGACAGCGCTTGCATCCAATACAAAAATATTTGTATAAAATTCATTTTTTATCCGATCGACTTCAGGATAGTTTCAAAATAAGCGCCCTTAGTGTGCACAATTTGATACCAAAATGAAAGATGTAACATAAAACCTGATGTCAGAACACTTGAAAGATTATAAATATGTTTTTGGTCAAAATTTTAAAATATTTGTTAAAAATCTATTTATTGTGCTATTATTTTGGGAATTTTAAAATGTGCACCTTTACATTGCGAACAATTTGATAGCAAAATGAAAGATGTAACACAAAAATTTATGTCAGAACACTGGAAAGATATAAATAATTTTGTGAGGATGAGCATACGAAACTAAAATATTTGTTAATATTCCAGTTATTGCTCTATTATTATGGGACTAGTTTAAAAATATGCGCCTTTATATTGCGAACAATTTGATACCAAAATGAAAGACCTAACATGAAAATCTATGTTATCAAACTGAACGAGTATACACATTAGGTTGTGGTTTGAAAATTGGTGCTCATTTACAATTAACTTTAGGCTTTCCTGCGGGAAATCACGCCGGGCTTTTGAACATTATATGCATATACACCTGCAAGGAATTTAATTGCAAACACAATGATACCAAAACGAACGACTTAGCACGAGAATTAAGCTGAGAAAACTGAAACGAGCAAACACATTTTACTGATTTTGTGCGCTCACGGGTAACTTTTGCCGACTTTAGGCTTTGCTGTTGGGAGTCACGCCAGGCTTTTGGACATTATATGCATATACTGTACACCTGTAGGGAATTCTATTACGAACACAATGATACCAAAATGAACGACGTAGCATGAGAATTAAGGTGAGAAACCTGAAACGAGTATACACATTTCAGTGTCGCCACGCTCTTGCCCGCACGCTCGCCCGCCAGGCGTGACCTCTAAGTTGGCGGCGCGCATGCCCGGCACGCGATTGTGATATGAACATGTTTGCTAATGATGCTAAGATAATAGGAAGGATAAGAAACTTAGATGATTGTAATGCCCTTCATGAAGACCTGGACAAAATAAGTATATGGAGCATCACTTGGCAAATGGAATTTAATGTACATAAATGTAATGTTATGGAATGTGGAATAGGAGAACATAGACCCCACACAACCTATAAATTATGTGAGAAATCTTCAAAGACTTGTGATAAAGAAAGAGATTTAGGGGTGGTTCTAGATTGAAAACTATCACCTGAGGACCACATAAAGAACGTTGTGCGAGGAGCCTATGCTGCACTTTCTAACTTCAGAATTGCTTATAAATATATGTATGGTGAAATACCAAAGAAATTGTTCACGACTTTTGTTAGGCCAAAGCAAATATGCAGCAGTTGTATTGTGCTCATATCTTAAGAAGCACATAAACAAACTGGAAAAGGTGCAAAGACATGCCACTAAGTGGTTCCCAAAACTGAAGGAGAAGAGCTACGAGGAGAGGATAGAGGCGTTAATGCCAAAGCTATAAGATAGAAGAAAAAGAGGTGATATGATCACTATGTACAAAATAGTAACAGGACTTGATAAAATTGATAAGGAAGAATTCCTGAGACCTGGAACTTCAAGAACAAGAGGACACAGGCTCAAGCTAAGGAAACAAAGGTGCCACAAAAACATTAGAAAATTCTCTTTTGCAAACAGAGTGGTAGATGGTTGAAACAAGCTAAGTGAGGTGGTGGTGGTGGTCAAAACCATGAGTAGCTTCAAAGCGTTATATATGACAAAGTGCTGGGAAGACGGGACAGCACGAGCATAGCTCTCATCCTGTAACATATATGCATATACACCTGCAGGTGAATATGCATATATGTTACACACACAAACTAAGGTAATTACACACACACACACAAACATATAGACTGCTGTACCTAATAGGCAGAATGCACTACTTGGCACAGTATGCAAGACCTAATTTGCTTAACAGGAAGATAAAAAAAAAAATTATTTTCAAATATAGTACTGTACAGAATTTCTTTCCAAATTGATTTAGTGTTAACAATAATATTATATTAGAACATAAATTACTGAGTAAAACTAATAGAATTTTGACCAAAGACCGCACCATACCAGCAACAACACTGCTTAGTTTAAAAAGGAAGTTTAGTTTTATGAACATACCCGAGGATTTTAGGTCCCAAAGTAAGATAGATACATTCTTCAAAAATAGAATGGAAATTCAATAAAAAAGAATTATGTATAAAAAGATCAAACAAGTTTCAGGTAAAACTTTTATGACCACAAAAGTTTTAATATGTATATTTTTTATGACTACATAAGCTTAATCAAAATGTTCATAACCTGTCCTCCTCAAGTTCCCCAACGTCAAGAAACTGTCATACTAAAGTCCCTGTATCCTAACCTACCAAAGGAGCTAAAACAGAAAACGAGACAGTATGTCAATTTTGCAAGCTGCTACCATTTCCTAGTACAACAATTTTTGGCCTTAGGTACATTATACATCAAAATGTGACGTTCTTTTAGAAGGACGGATTGAATAATCCCACAAATTTCAAGTTAAATACCTTTACTACTCTTCTAAGCTCTTAAGCCTAAGCTTGACTTTATTACAAATTTGGAAATTTATATATTTTTTAGCTTTAGCTAGATTATACAGTAATAATTTGGCTAGATATAAATGCAGACTTTTAGTGCATACTATTTTGTGTACACTAACTGCAACTTGAATAAGGCCAGCGTTCTTATAGGACACCATTAATTTTCTGAGCAGATTACATTACAGTACCTTCAGTGGTTATATGAAGTAAGAAAAATGATAGCCTATACAACTAACAAACTAAGTTATCCTACATCAGTAATCATTAATCCTAAAATCAATCCAAAAGTCAGTCAAAATTATTTTCATCCTCAAATTACAAAACGTTAAGCTGAACACTCCGCCTACCATGGAGTAGTGTTAAACTGTATACAAAAAGTTTGACAATGCTCAGTTTCTGATTGTCAAAATATAGTTAGGTTACGATGTATTAGTTTAGGTAAGGCTCTATCAGGCTCTGCTGGGTAAGGTTAGATTGGTTTGGGTTAGATCTGGTTAGGATGGGTACAGTTAGGCAGGTTTTAAAATCTGTTGGCTAGACATGATACGACTTGTATCCACCTACAATGAAGTTTGGACTTGATGTACGTATCTAAATACAATTACTGTACTATTAATAAATTTCCAGTCAAATTCACCACAACCAAAACAAATTATAAATCCCATATGTAAGGTATCATAGCAGTAGTCTGACTAGAGGCCTATGAATGTTGGAATCCATCTGCATCTAGGCTAGGCCTAGACATACAAACTTCAGAGATCAAAAATTAAAACCAAAGAAAGATTAGTATTAAAAATTAAGCTACAGCACTGTCGTTAGATCAGGGAAATTATTTTAATATCCTCTATCCATGTACTACACTAATGAATATAGAACTGCAAACATTTATGCACACAAGATATATACAAAATTACTGGATCAATTATGAATTGTCCAAAAGTGTAGCTAAGAGATCAACTTCATGCACAAACAGCCTGAGGCACAACCACATGGAGAAGTGAACACATGCGAAGACGTCACCTTAGGTATTACATCATAGGCAAATAAAAATATATTGCAAAGGAGTAAGAATAACAGACATATACATTAAAAAATTGACAATTACTGTTTAGTGTAAAATATGATTACACAATTCGAACCAAATTTACTGTATATATATAAAATAGACGAGCTGCACCTAACTTATGATGAGCGCGAGCTTCACCAAGGACTGACGCAACATCTTCGCACTTGTCACACCACTCTCTCAACAAACTAAATTTACATACCAGGAAGCACAATTTGGGCCAGTTATGTATAAAATACCTATATGTATATATTGAATATGGTTCTGATAAATCCTTCTGGATTAGCCTCATTATGGCCGACATTTGTAGTTCATTTTCATAATTTACGTAGTCTACTTTCAGATCGTTGTCTACAGTCGACGTAACAGGACTTATGCAAATTTCCGGAGTTATTAAACTTTCACTGGTTGAGCTAAGATCATTTTCACTTTTAGGTTGCGTGCTTTGTGAACTGTTCGACGTGTTTCTTGTCCTTGGACGAGCACCAGAGAATGAATGGGATGAGTCCGATGACTTTTCTGAATTTATGGAAAACGTGTCTGAAATTGCGATACTATTACTACTTGTCGCCTCGGACACGGAGTGGCCATTACACACAGTCCCATTTAAGTCCGACTTGGACGCGGAATCATGACTAGACTCTGAACACTGCTCCTCAAGGACGAGAGACTTCGTGGACTTGACTGCTGGCACATGGACTTCGGCATCTGTGGTGCCAATCTTCATGCCATTCATGACACCAATTTTGAAAGTGAGTTTGTCCCTGAGCTCTGTGGCCAGCCCTGGGGTATGGGTGGCCCCATCTGCCCCCGCCCTCTTGTCTCCTCGGGCGGCCCCCTCCGCCCCCGCCCGCTTCTCCATGGCGTGGGCGTGGGCACTCCTAACCCTGGCACTGTGCACGGGGGCCAAATCAGCTGACTGGGTTGGTACTACGGTGTGGCAAGCCACGAGCGAGGGAATGTCTTCCACCAGTACCCGCCTTAGCTGGGTCTCACTCATGGTACTCTCCGCTTCCACGGCACATCAGAGACGTCTAGAGAGCGCCCGCGCCACCCGGGTACCGTCACAGTTAAGACCCGCCATTATCTCGACACTCGGGTGTAATGTTTGGATCGCAGACGAGTTCCTTCGACCTCCTGCTCAGGACGGCGCGTTCCAGTACTCTGCTTCTTGCACTCCAACTGTGCTTACTTTATAACCACAACTAAACTATATACAGAAATTAATGAGCTGTAACTTATTTTCGTATTATAACATTAAGCAATATTGTTAAGTGCGGGTTGATGAAGATGTTGTAGAGACTTTGGTGTGTGAGGGTGAGTGGGCGGCCACACGGGTGAATGTTGATCGTGACATCATCCACCGCTCCTCTCAAACATTACTACATAACTTAACATCATCTATGTCCATCATCCTCGCGTGTCACGTCTAACCATTATCATGTACTGTTCAACACCTCATATAAAGCTACCAGGGTCAGTGTTTAATGAGGAGCGCCTGCTTGCTGAAGGTGCCACAAGTAATTTCTCTTATATCAACTCACACCCACCAAAATCATTATATGACATACAATATCATCTACACATAATAAATATAACCTTTACAAAAATATTACTAATTCCTCGTCGATCCTTGTCAGAAAATCTTAATCTTGAAGGAATGTTTTGTAATAAATTCACACCAACTAAAGAAATCTCCTTTTTTTTTATTAACATGCTTCAGTATACACAGCAATTAATGTGCTACTACCCTATTCTATATGAAAGATTACGCAGTGTAGATCAAAAACTACCTATAAGTTCATCTAATATTCCCATCTCACAGGATGGTTAGTCATACATGGAATCAGGGGAGAAAATACCTTCCTCAATACGAAAACCAACCAACTCCTGAGTGTATGAAGTAATTACAGAGCTCAAAGTACCTCACACCATTTGGTCTGAAGTCACTTATAACAGGGCAATCACAGATATCTCTTAAATCAGGATCTCAGGATCAGGATCTCTTAAAAAAAGAATTGCAGGTCACTCTAAACAAAACAGACATTATTGCTGCCTACAGAGTAGGCAAAAAGAACCCATCAAGACAAAACCAGCGGAAAATTCGCCTGAAACTGGCTTCCCAGTCCACGAAATCGCATCTTGTCCAGACAGCTGTATCTCAACGACTGGGAATCTACATCAACGAGTGCTTGACTAGAAAGACAGCAACTCCTCTACCACTGCGTCCGGTCCGTCTAATTACCACAAGCTACCACAAGCTACACAAGCTTCACAAAACTTCCTGGCAATGCGTTAGTAATGAATAAATATGATATATTTACTCATTATAATGTTGGTGGTAAATGTACAACACGAAAAAATATAATTTTAATCTGAAAAAGTATCTTTTTACAAAGAAATTTGACGAAAATAAAGAGCGGGTGACGCCAAATCAAGTCGACGATCCAAGCGTCGGTTAGGTTAGGTTAGGTTAACCTACAGATGAGAGATACATCAGAAAATGGAGAGGTGTGGCGAGTGCTCGGGAGTACTGGGAACGTAATGTAGGCGTAACGTGTTGCATCTGTAACATGAGATTTCACCTGGGCTGTACAGAAGTATCTCCAGGATGCACAAAAAGGCAAGGAATTTACTGGGTCTGCAAAGATGACAGATTAATGTTAGAGAACATAACTAAACTGATGAAAAACATTCCCGAGTCACAGAGATTACCATTCACAGACAAGCTACCAGTGTAGCTTGCAGACTGTGAAAAGACTACATTGGTTAACGACCAAACCCAGGAACAGATAGTTTAGAGAACCGCAGCAGTAATGTGGAGGAAGAGGGTATTGTAGTACATAATAGCAGCAATATTGCAGAGTCAGGTAATATAAACGATGTGAGCAACAGTGAGACAGAGTGCATAAATGAAGGAATTGGGACGAAAAGCGGAGATGGCTCCAATAAAGAGGTAGACAAGACAGACACAGATATAAATACCTTGAAAAACGCAAAACCGGAACACATTTGCAAATTCTACGCTAGAGGAATGTGCAAATATGGAAAATTAGGAACAAAATGCCATTTTCTGCATCCTCGAAAATGCAGGAACATGTTGGCGAGGGGTACATGCCGTTTTGGAACAGGGTGTAGATACTTCCACCCCAAACTATGTCAATTTTCAATTAGGGACAAAAAATGCTACAATCTTCAGTGTCCGGAATTCCACGTGAGAGGTACACAACGTTATAGACGGGAAGATCAGTATGACACTACTGGCAATTTTTTAGAGGAAGGCAGAAACAGAGCAGAAAATATAAGAGAGAGGAACAGCCAGATGGAACCACTACAGGATTACAGAGGGGAAGGGAGTCTACCCACAAGTCTGGAATACACATTACCGACAAACACACAGGTACTACACCACACAACACTCGCCCCACTACCGAAACTGGACGAATCACTTCGAAAACAACACACCCTGGACGCAAACACAGTGGCCCCCTTACCGGAGCCTCAGATATTAACACCACGTAAGGCATCCAGCACTTCCACTACCACGTTAACATCATTTATATTTGCCAACATTCAAGGTATAAAAACACGCAAATCCAACAAAGTTCACTTTATAGATGGTCTCCTTCATGAGGCAAATGCAGTGTTTGCAGCCCTAACAGAAACCCACACAAAGGACTACCATGATGGTGAAATATGGATCTCATAGTACAATCTTTTCAGATGCGATAGGAAACACCGGCTTCAGGGTGGGGTCAGTCTATACATCAAAGACACACTCATCTGTATTGAGCTGCTAAACACCTCAAATGATATGGTGGAAGTGCTGATAATCCAAATAGAGATTATAAATGTAGTTATTGTCCTTGTATATAAGTCACCGGAGGCAAACCCTCAGCAGTTTAAAGACCAACTAATGAAAGTAGAACACTGCTTGGAAAACCTCACAAATCCAGCTCCGAACATCATCCTGCTTGGGGACTTCAACCTACGGCACCTGAAATGGAAGCACCTAGCTAATACAGTAATATCAGAAAGAATACCACGAAGTAGCCTTAATGAACAGGCACATGCAAATGACCTGCTACGGATGTGCGACAGGTTTGCCTTAAACCAGCAAATAGTAGAACCAACGAGGAAGGAGAACACGCTGGACCTCATTTTCACTAATAATGATGAATTGATCAGGAACATAATGATTACAAATACCTGTTACTCAGATCACAACTTAATTGAAGTTATGACAACCATGGGGAATAGACCTTCAAAAACAGTCCGGATTCCCGGTGGAGGAGATTTCAGCAAATTCAACNTGAAACGCCAGGAGAGCCAAACCCCAAGAACTCAGCAGACGAGTCACCCAAAGCAACAAGCCCCAAAGAGCCAAGGACCGCATCAAACACCCGCGGTTCAGGCAATGAACCACCGGGGGAACAGTCCAAATGGAGCTTGACTGTCGATCCACGAGAGACCCAAATCCTCTGGAGCGACATCGACACAGCCGCAAACTCCCGCACTGTGATGTGAGCCCGACGGAGGGACAGAACCCACTGCCCCTGGCCGGCCTGGTGAATACTGGTTACAAAGCCCCAGCTAAGAGACGACGCGTCCATGAACACATCGAGCGAGGCCTTGGGTAGGCGCCAAGACAGTGAACCCCGAAAAACCCAAAGAGGAAGCTGGCGACGCAGCAACCGACGCAAGGCCCCCAGAAGGCCGAACCAGCAGTCACAAGAGAGGTGGAAGGGATGTTCCCGAAGGAACCAGAACAGCCGACGAAGCCACACCCGACCCAGCGGGTTGGCCATGATGGGAAAGTTCAGGCTCCAGCACAAACCCTCGTACAACCTCCGCGTTACCCGGGAGCCCCTCAGAAACAGACAAAGACGGGAATACAGACAAAGCAGAGCCTCCGGAGGAAGAGACAAGGAAGCAGCCCGATTGTCCCACACAAGACCCAGCCAAGACTGAACCTGAGAGGAAACCATATGGGACTTTCACCAGTTCACCAAGAACCCGAACCTGGCGAGCTAGGAAATAACCAAATCCATGACAAGCAGACACACGGACAGGCTGGGAGCCCAAACCTGCCAGTCGTCGAGGTAGGCCAGAACCCGAACACCTAACAGACGCAGGTGGACCACCACGACCCGAGTAAGGCGAGTGAAAACACGAGGCGCCAGATTCAAGCCGAATGGAAGGCAATGAAAGCGATAACCTTGAAATCCCACTAAAAAACAGAGCCAGTCCCTGAATTGCAGATGAATCAGTACATGCCAATACGCGTCCTGGAAGTCCAGGGACACCATCCATGCACACGGCTCCAACAGAAGATGCACCTGGGACAGAGTAGCCATCTGAAAGGAGGGACAATAAACGCACAGGTTCAGACAAGACAAGTCCAGAATGAACCAGAGGTCCGCACAGTCTCGTTTTGGGACCAGAAACAGGCGGGAGATCCACCTGAGGGACAAGGACATTTCGATCACGCCCAAGCGAACCTACTCCGAGACGATTTGACAGAGCGCACGAGAAGAGGCCTGCCCTGCCAGCCCCCCCCCCCCCCCCCGAAGGAGGTAGAGCCACCCAACGCCACCACAGGCCACATGAAACGACCCAAAAGGCCCATGAATCATGGGACCAGACACGAGCAAAGAGAGCGAGCCTCCCCCTACCGCCCCCTCAATGGGACGAACTGCGAAAGGGCCGACGCACCCTACGAGCACCCAAACAGCACAAAGAGCGATCCCTGCCCCGAACAGAAACAGACAGCACCGAAGTCTGCGCCAGCGCCAAACCTGACACCACTGGCCTACCATGAAAGAAAAAAACCCCAAGCCCTGGCACGACCCTGCCAGGACGGCCCCCCACGAGCCCCCCCTGGAGGGCCAACAATCCTGACATATGACAGCAATTAGCCAAAGCCACCTGCAGATAATGCATCAATGCTCTGCAAACAGCAACGGACAAAAGGGCGAAGACAATCAAAGAGCCAGGGCCCCAAGCGGATTCTAAGGAAGAAGCGAGTAACACTTGCCGACACGTGAGCCGAGAAGAAGAAGAAAAAGAAAAAAAAAAGGGGGGGGGGGAGAAAACACAAAAATGGCATCCCGCAGGACCGTCGTGAACAGCTTCAACAGCAATGACGACACACGCCGCAGAAGGCAACGCACCAGACCCAGAGGCGGCCCCAAGAGGTGCCTCCATATCCACCCCAGGCCAGGTCAAAGACAGCTCAAGGAGGGAAAAGAACCACAGGGCAGAAGCCAGCAGGCCCTGCATATGCAAGGCCTCCACGACCAATGCAGTCAAAAGGGAAGGAACCTGTACACAAAGCTGCTTCATACCAACATCCCGAGGAAGGTCAGGGGCGAACAAGCACTCACCGAGATGCTCAAATACGCCCCCAGGAAAACTTGCAACGCCGTCTGAGCCTCTCGCCACTCAAGCTTGTGGGACCGGCAGAACGTATGCCATGCCTCCAAAGGAAAGAAAAGGCAGTCTACTAGCTAGGATGACTCCGGAACTTTGTAACGAACCCAGTACTGTATAGACACGAAGATCCATACACAATGGAAAGCAGATCCATCACGAAAGCAAAATCTGTGTCGTGCAGGAGGTAAGCCGCAAAGACGTCCCGAACCCACTGGGACTGGACTCAGGAAGCCAGAAACCTTCAGAAATAAGGAACCGAAGAACCATCAGGGTCACAAAACCGAACCCAGGGAGGGGTAGACACCAAATCCAACTCGTACAAGGAGGGAGCAAAAGAGAACCCTACACCCTGTAACACCAAGCTCTGCTTCGAGGGTACAAAAACTCAAGCGGGGTCCAACGGGGCCCAAGGCCCCCGAGTAAACCTCTCCCTCGCCCCAGGAACCTCACCCGAAGAACTGGGGCCGAGCTGTCCTCCACACCCCCTGCCTCTAAAGAAAAGGCAGGAGCAGTCGAAAAAGCACGAACGAAGGGGACCCACTGGTCAGACCCAGAAGCTCCGGCAGGAGGACCAGGCTTGAATGCCTCCGCCGCCACCCCAGAAGGGGACTTCCCTGAGACTGCCCGAGTCTCAACACCAACTAAACATTGCCCTGACTCTGAAACCCTCAGACACTTCAGAGCTGGAAACAAGGGGGAAGGAACCGGATGGACAACAGAAGGGGAAGGACATGGGGGGGGGGGAGAATGGAACTAGAGCTGAAGCAACTCCCACCCCCAAGTCTGGGTCCCTAAAACCAAAACGGGGCAGTCTCGGGCATCCACGGAAGCAACTAACCTAGCACATTACAGCAATCTATCTTGAGGTTATCTTGAAATGATTTCAGGGCTTAGCATCCCCGCGGCCCGGTCCTTGACCAGGCTTGCTTTTTGTTACTCATCCCCAGGAAGCAGCCCGTAGCAGCTGTCTAACTCCCAGGTACCTATTCACTGCTAGGTAACAGGGGCATCGAGGTGAAAGAAACATTTTGCCCTATGTCTCCACCTCCACCGGGGAACAAACCCGCAACCTCAGGACTACGAATTCGAAGTGCTGTCCACTCAGCTGTCAGGTGCCCAAACCTAGCATGCAACGCAGCTGCCGCCTGTACCCTCATATCATGTCAGTTCATATCATATCAGTTCACCCAAGCATCAGTAGCTTGGGTGAACTGGACAGCAACAAACATCGCACGACTCTAGGTCAAAAGAATCGCCAACCCAACAGGCAGCATGGTGGAGTCACAACCGGTGATTGTCCCCCAAAGACAAGGGAACAGAGCAACCTTCCGACTCAAACGAAGCGAGAGGGGACTCAAGGGTCACATCCATCGGACCACGGAGCCCCCGCAGGGTTTCCCAGGGCCCTTAGCCTTATTAACACGCTAATGGAGGCCCAGGCAGGGTACTGCAAACCGGCGCCCAAGACTACCAAATAATCTGCTAATAGCTGAACCCCTGGGACGTGTCCACTCCATGGATGCCTAGCAAAAACACCAAAACTACCACCAAAAACACAAAAACTGAGAACAGATATAATGATAAAGATATATACACCCCAACACAGAAGGGGGCAACTACCAAGGCAGACCCCCCTCACCAGGCAGAAAAACAAAAGCAAAACCCCCCAAGAGGACAACGTACCCAGGTGCAACAAAGCCGGCCGCTGTAAGAGGTGAAAACTAGCTGTGCAGTAGCCCATGCCGTTACCAGTGATGAAAACTACCTCCTACCCAGAGGCAAACACGGGCACCAAGACCCCCAGTTGATTCCAAGGGCAGCCAAGTGCCGAGCAGTAAAAGACACAGTGGGAATAGACCCTGAGATGACTTGTGGAAGGTGGCCCTAAGCCCCAAGGGAATACTTACAGGGCACCTAGGGAAGGTGGTCCTAGTCGCATGCAGCCCGACTACCGAAAAATATTACACCTGGCTCGCACACCACCAGTAAAGAGTCCATTCCCAACGCACAGAAACCGAGACAAATCATTGGAGCCAGAGGCAGAAGACTACGCCAGTAGCACATCAGCTTGAGAACTGCAGGGTGGATCACCAGTGTGGGGGTCTGGGGCTCCCACTTCCCTCTTCTGGGGAGGGAGGGGGGGGTTGCTCAGCCAACAGTGCGGCGACATCATAATGTCATGCTCGTTTGCTAATTTTCGTTTGGGGAGTTCTGTCCACTCGTTCGGCTTTCAGTAGCAATAGTTTCACCAGAATAGCGGTTTGTTTTGGGGCGCCTACCTTTCTGGGTGCCAGATCCAGTCGATGGCAGACAAAGAATGCTTCTAACCACACTGGGGTTTCTATAGGCCATTGCTCCTCGTGCCTCTCTTGAGGGGGCCAGGTTCTGGCTCCTGGTCCCCGGTAGGCAAGAACTCCGTGCACATTGACTGATGCCAGAAAGTCATACATATCTATTCAGCCTGGATAGCTCTTGGGAGCCGACAGGGCTCCCCCAAGAAAAGTCCATACTCCAACATTAATCCTTTTCTCTATTTATTGTGCACACTATGTTGATTTGTCAGGCCTTGTTTCACTTCCATCTCCCTTAATCAAATGCTTCCTTAAAATATGATTTAGATACACTTTTCTTGCTGCATTTGTTGGTTCAGTGTTTTCATTCAACTGTGCCCAGCTTCCATGTGGCTTGACCTGTCATGCTGGACCCTTAACTATACCATCTTACTCATGCACTGCGCACACACCCCCATGACACACTACTTGTCTCACCTTAAGAAATTTCATTAGGTGAAAGAACACCTAAAGGTGAAAGAAATAATGACTGCCAATCCACAAGAAGTTGACATAATAGCACTAGAGATCTGCCATGATGATGATAAACTAATGATCATAAATGCATATACTGTAGTCCACCTTAGGTCTTAAAACAATAATGAGAGAGACTATAGCGAGAGCGGATAACGATAGATCACGTCTGTTGATAGTCGGTGACTTCAACTTGAAATCCATAGACTGGGAAGCATATGAAGCTAAAACAGAAGATTTTTGGACCTGTAGATTTGTAGACCTCATCCTGGAAACATTCTTGTATCAACATGTTAAACAAGTTGCGAGGATGAGGGAAGGGGACGTTCCCTCCATGCTAGATTTGATATTTACCAGGAAGGAGGAAGAGATATTTGACATTCAGTACCTTCCTCCCTTGGGTAAAAGTGATCATGTCTTTTTGGGAATAAAGTATGCAATGCATTATAATCTGGAAGAAAATAAGGAGGTTGAAGCAGTTGAAAAACCTGACTTCAAAAGAGGACATTATGGCCACCTTAGATATATTTTTAGTGAGTATAATTGGACAGACTTGATGCTAGACAAGGAAGTGAATGAGATGTATGTCAAAGTTTTGTGAAATATATGATAAAGGCGCAAAAAAATTTATGCCAAAACAGAGATGCAGAACCAGGAAACAGGATTGGTTCAATAGAAATTGCGAGAGGCCCAGAGACCAAAAGACACAAAAATGGAATCAATACAGGAAGAGGTCAAACCCCCAAACATACCAGCGATACAAAGATGCGAGAAACAACTACACGGCAGTGAGGAGAGAGGCAGAAAGAAATTTTGAAAAAGGGATTGCAGACAAATGAAAAACAGAACCAGGTCTATTCTATAAATTCATAAACAACAAATTGCAGGTAAAGGATAATATTCAGAGGTTGAAAATGGGAAATAGATTCACGGATAATGAAAAGGAAATGTGTGAAACACTAAACGAAAAGTTCCAAAGTGTATATGTACTAAATGAAATCTTTAGGGAACCAGACACAATAAGAATTCCAGGGAACAACATAAGAGTACATAGAGGTGTCTAGAGATGAAGTGGAAAAAATGCTCAAGGAGCTAAGTAAGAACAAAGCAGTTGGTCCAGATAGAGTTTCACCATGGGTTCTGAGAGAGTGTGCACCTGAGCTCAGCATTCCACTTCAACTGATTTTTCAGGCATCCCTGTGTACAGAAGCTGTAGCTGATGTGTGGAAAAAGGCTAACATAGTTCCAATCTACAAAAGTGGAAACAGGGAAGACCCCCTTAATTATAGACCTGTATCATTGACAAGTGTAATAGTCAAAATATTGGAAAAAATAATTAAAACTAAATGGGTAGAACACCTGGAGGAAAACGATATAATATCAGACAGACAGTATGGTTTTCGATCTGGAAGATCCTGTGTAACGAACTTGCTCAGTTTTTATGATCGAGCCACAGAGATTTTACAGGAAAGAAATGGTTGGGTTGATTGCATCTATCTAGACCTAAAAAAGGCTTTCGACAGAGTTCCCCATAAGAGGTTGTTCTGGAAACTGGAACATACTGGAGGAGTGACAGGTAAGCTACTAACATGGATGAAAAATTTTCTAACTGACAGAAAAATGAGGGCCGTAATCAGAGGCAAGGTATCGGATTGGAGGAATGTTACGAGTGGAGTACCACAAGGTTCAGTTCTTGCACAGGTAATGTTCATTGTCTACATAAACGATCTACCAGTGGGAATACAGAATTACATGAACATGTTTGCTGATGCTGCTAAGATAATAGGGAAGATAAGAAACCTAGATGATTGTCATGCCCTTCAAGAAGACCTGGATAAAATAAGTATATGGAGCAACACTTGGCAAATGGAATTTAATGGAATGGAGAACATAAAACCCACACAACATATAAATTATGTGAGAAATCTTTAAAGAATTCTGACAAAGAAAGGGATCTAGGGGTGGTTCTAGATAGAAAACTGTCACCTGAGGACCACATTAAGAACATTGTGCGAAGAGCCTATGCTACACTTTCTAACCTCAGAATTACTTTTAAATACATGGATGGAGAAATACTAAAGAAATTGTTCACGACTTTTATTAGACCAAAGCTGGAATATGCAGCGGTTGTATGGTGCCCATATCTTAAGAAGCACGTCAACAAACTGGAAAAGGTACAACGACATGCCACTAAGTGGCTCCCAGAACTGAAGGACAAGAGCTATGAGGAGAGGTTAGAGGTATTAAATAGGCAAAAACTAGAAGATAGAAGAAAAAGAGGCGATTTGATCACTACGGTCAAAATAGTAACAGGAATCGATAAAATTGATAGGGAAGAATTCCTGAGACCCGGAGCTTCAAGAACAAGAGGTCATAGATTTAAACTAACGAAACAAAGCTGCTGGAGAAATATATGAAAATTCACTTTTGTAAACAGTGGTAGACGGTTGGAACAAGTGAAGTGAGAAGGTGGTGGAGGCCAAACCCATCAGTAATTTCAAAGCAATATATGACAAAGAGTGCTGGGGAGATGGAACACCACGAGCGTAGCTCTCATCCTGTAACTACACTTAGGTAATACTTAGGCAATTACCTCTCGGCCTTCCAACCACACTGTCAATATTACTATTTTCTCACATCCTCATCCAAATACTGTTAGAATTCCAAATATACTACTACATGTCCAAGATACAGAGTAGCTTGCAAACAAGTACAGTGGAACATGGAGCTGATTAAGGCAGCGTCTGGGATGCTCTCGGACGCAGGTTCAAATCCTCGTCATGGCCCTTGTGGATTTGTTCAAGTACAGTGGAACCTTGAGTGATGAGTGCCGCAATTTGTCTCAATTGGCGAGCGCTCGTTTGATTAACGAGAAAACCACATGGCGCGTTTCTGCTGCTTCTTGCACATTCTCGGACACCTCCGACGATGCACATAAATTATTATTTTTTGTTTAAAGATGCTAATGATGCTGGGATGTAACGGGGGTGACTACTGTAATGTTGCAAGGCATTGAATTCTTTTTGTAGAATAAAAAAAAAATAAAAAAATTGAAAAAATGAACAAATGTCAAAAATGTTTGTTTGGTGTTTGTCAGGTAGGCTGTTCCATGTTTCTTAAAAAAAAAAAAAAAAAAAATTAACAAATTTGAAAAACAGACAAATGCCATAAAGGTTCATTCGGTGTTTGTAAGGTAGGCTGCTTCATTATGACAATCTTTCTTTGTTTCAAATGTATTCAAATTGTTTTGTATTTTTCATGAATTTAATAATGGAGCAGCCTACCTGACAAACACTGAACGCACCTTTATGGCATTTGTCCATTTTTCAAATTTGTTCAGTGTTTTTTATTGTACTCACCAAAATACAATATGCCCTATCTTGCATTAAACAATTGCATTTTACAAATGCCAATACAGTAACATTCGGCCTTTTATTGTGAAAGCCTTAATTGTTTGCCTCCCCTCCTTTAATAATGGAATTCAATGCTATTAATCTTATTTAGTTTTACAATGTCCTTCCATTTGTTACTTTTTATATTTTTAAATCAGTTCTTGTAAAAAAATGAATAAAAAGTAGTAGTGAAACAATTACAACTACAAATATCTACTGACCAGTGTTTTATCTGAGCCAAAGCTTGAGCCGTAAAGCATCCACTCCGTTTAGGTAATACCTGCAACACCAATGACATGTTACAATTTAAGAATTAGGCTATTGGAAACATAATTATTTTATTTATCTTCTACACATCTCCTTACTAGTCACACTTAATTACAGTAATAATGTATACAAATAAAGTACAGTATAACATGTGCAATAAGCTTTCTAAACAATATCAATGCTATTCAAATATTTTTGTCTGAAAAGTGCAATGCTTCTTCAAAGAATAAACAAATGTATACTACAGGTATATACAAACTTATCATCATTTCCTCACTCTTCTATTTTCTTACTGAAATTGGGTATTATTCTGTAAATTGCATTAGAATTTGATACCAACTCAATGTGACATTCTGTACAACCTACTTCAATGCAGTCAAGGTTTATTAATCTCCAAAATCTTTATAATAACAAAAAAAGAATCCAATATTAATTGTTAAACGCCTCTCTCTGGACAAGCCATGGCGACTCGACAACACTATTTTACCGAGATTGCTCCATGCAAATGGGTCACGTCAGACATGGAAGTTCTGTTTTGCTACAGGGACCACTACCAAAACTTGGCCCCCTCTCACAGAGTTGTAGAGCGAGTGACAATTCACCACCACACCAGGAATGCATCCAGAAAGTCAGTGAAGCTTTATAGACAATTGGAAGGTTAACAAAGACCAAACCTTCAAAACTGCCAAACAGTTCTGAAAATGATTTACACAGAACGAGAAAAATTCAAAATTGGTGCGAAACTCGTTGTAGTACCGAATGCCACCATCAGGTGGCCCAGCTTCTGCATGCAGCCATCTTCCTTGACCAGTTCTGGATCTGATGAAAAGCCTACCAACAAAATGACTACCCTGGCAGGGAGTGAGTCAGAGTCACCAGGGCTTATCCAGAAAGAGATTTTATCATTATGTAAATACAATGCTGGGTTTCTGGCAGAAGCCCCCAGTGGCTCCATGAAGGTAACTAACTACACAACAAAAACAGAACTTACCAGGGAGGAGAGGCAGCATGAACAAAAGAATCCAGGATAAAAGAAAAGAAGGATAAAAGAAAAATAAAAAGGATAAAGAAAAGAATCCAGGCCAGGAGAGAGAGCCCAAGGCAACACATGACTGACTGAGACCAGGAATATTAAACAAATACTGGGTAACCAGAACTCTGTTGGAATGCCAAAACCCCCAAGCCCAAATATCAGTCCAGGACATGTTGGAGAAGACTGCGGCCAACACAGCATAGTTGCAAATATCATGGGTATAAGGGTTGACTGCAGGCTGGCTAGACCTGATGACACTGCAGATGACATGGGAAATACGAGCCTTGCAATAGGTGACCAGGGAAACAGGGTCAACCAACAATTCATCCACCGAGGCAGAACCAATGACCCGCAGGTGTAAAATTTATGGGAAAAAGGCTGGTGGTGGTGGTGGTGAAGAGCTCCACCAGGCTGGTGGAGCAGCCTATGAGCCATGGCCTGGCCCCCCCCCCCCTCCCTCTTCCCCCTCCAAACAAGGGGGAAGGGTGAGGCAAGCAAATGGGCATTTGGTTATAACTTTCAGCTATTGTTTACATAGTTTGAGGAGTTCTATGGCCTTTTTCGAGTCTAAGTATTTGATGCAGCCAGATGTGGTTTGTTTTGTTTCGTTGACTTTTTGGGTGCTTCCCTTGGTCGTGGCATAAATGAATAAATAAATATGTAATTGCCACTGCTCCCTGCACCTCTGTGAGGGGACCAGGTTCTGATTCTGGTCCCCGATGGGCCAGAGAACTCTGCAAATGATGGCACCTAATATATAACACACATTGGAGAATTTAGCTTCAGCGAGCCACAAGGGGCTTTCCCCAAAGACAATTCAAGAAGCTGGAAAAGAGCCCAGAGGCAAACCCCTGCCAAATGGCAAATCATGCAGGTAAAGTTCAAGCACCCACACAACCACCCTAGCATTCATTTCGAATCCAGGTACCTACCAACACCAGATAAGATCCATGAAACCAGGTGGAGCAGAACCATCTGCAGCAAGAACAGACAAGCCAACCGAGAGCCCAAAACAAGACTCAACCAGAGTCAAACTTGCAACGTAAACAACCAGTACTCCCACCGGATGACCAGGAACCTGTAACTAGCCAGCTGGAAAAGAACCAGGCCCATGGCTTGCAGACATGCAAACTAGCTGGGACCCCAAACTGGCCGGTTGTTAAGAAAGGCCACGATGTGGACCATCAAACACCAAAGATAAGTACTGTACCAAAGACTCTCGGCAACCAGGGAAAGTCCAAGGAGCCAGACACAAGCCAAGTAAAAGAATAAAAAAGTTGTACCAGTCTCCCTTGGGGAAAAAAAAACATGCCCCAAGATACCAGAAAAATAAATATTCCAGGATGCAGTACACAGAACCCCATACAACAGGTTGCTTGTAAGGCCAAGTACACACCTAGTTGTGCTGGCAGGGCTCTGGGTCTTTGGACCTGCCTCTCAACTGTCAATCAACTAGAGTACAAATTCCTGAACTGGACAAGACCAAAAGAGGTCATGCAAAAAACCAGTGCTGAATGTAATGAAATGCCATTTTCTGGGTTAGACCTGGAGGCTCCCGGAGCTTACTAGGCTGATATGCTAATGTCAGACTTTGGGATCAGTCATGCGTATGGAGTTCTTATGGGCCTACTGGGGATCATGAGCCAGAACCTGGCCCCCCTCAGAAGAGGCAAGGGAAGCAATGGCCAATAGAAGCCCCAGTGTGGTTGGAAGCATTCTATGTCTGTCATTGACCGAGTCAGGCACCCAGAAAGGTAAGCATCCCAAAACAAATCCCTATTCTGGTGAAAATTTGCTACCAAAAGCCGAACAAGTGGGTAGAACTCCCCTAAAAGAAACGAGCAAATGATCATGACGTCGCACGTCGCTGCTATCTGCGCAGCTCCCCCCCTCCCTGGGAGGGGGAAGGGGGAGCACGAGACCCCTCACGCCGACTATCCACCCTTACTTCTTAGGCTGGATGTCAAAAACATGCGATAAAACGCTGACCGGAGGGAGGGAGGGAGGAATTCCAGGAGCCTCCGGGTGTCACCCAGAAAATGGAGTTTCACTACATTCAACGCTGGTTTTCTGGGGGGGGAACCCCTTCGGCTCCCCAGAGCTAACTACCCACAGAGAAAAAACTTTGGGACTTACCCAGGAGGCGGTTGCTGTTCACTCCTCAACTCGAAGTCAAGACATCTGGCTACAACCACCGACGAAAAGCGACACAGGCCCGACTAGGCCCAGGGACATTCACAAGGTAACGAGCCGCCAGGACCCTGTTTGACCCCAAAAGCTCCGAGTCTGAATGTCAGCCCACGACATGTTGCCAAAGATAGCAGCAAAAGCAGCGAACTTACGAACGTCATGGGCACGGGGATAGACCACAGGCTGGCTAGCCTTAATAACTCTGCGGACGACCTGGGAGACCCGCACCCACGAACAGGGAAGAAGGAAAACCGGATCAACCCAAAGCACGTCCCCGGGCACGCAATTAACGGTGAAGAGCTGCAACCGGACACAAAACATGATGCACCCCCGCCCTAACCGACCAAGCATCCACAACCCAGGGACCCCTCCGGAAAGCAGCAGTCTCATTCCTGGTTGATACCTGGTTGATGGGGTTCTGGGAGTTCTTCTACTCCCCAAGCCCGGCCCGAGGCCAGGCTCGACTTGTGAGAGTTTGATCCACCAGGCTGTTGCTTGGAGCGGCCCGCAGAGCCACATACCCACCACAGCCCGGCTGATCCGGGACTTCTCTTAGGAAACAGTCCAGTTTTCTCTTGAAGATGTCCACGGTTGTTCCGGCAATATTTCTTATAGTCGCTGGGAGGACGTTGAACAACCGCGGACCTCTGATGTTTATACAGTGTTCTCTGATTGTGCCTATGGCACCTCTGCTCTTCACTGGTTCAATCTTGCATTTTCTTCCATATCGTTCACTCCAGTACGTTGTTATTTTACTGTGTAGATTTGGGACCTGGCCCTCCAGTATTTTCCACGTGTATATTATTTGGTATCTCTCTCGTCTCCTTTCTAGAGAGTACATTTGGAGAGCTTTGAGACGATCCCAATAATTTAGGTGTTTTATCTCGTCTATGCGTGCCGTATATGTTCTCTGTATTCCCTCTATTTCAGCAATCTCTCCTGCTCTGAAGGGGGAAGTGAGTACTGAGCAGTATTCGAGACGGGACAACACAAGTGACTTGAAGAGTACAACCATTGTGATGGGATCCCTGGATTTGAAAGTTCTCGTAATCCATCCGATCATTTTTCTGGCTGATGCGATATTTGCTTGGTTATGCTCCCTAAACGTTAGATCGTCGGACATCATTATTCCCAAATCCTTGACATGCTGTTTTTCTACTATGGGAAGATTTGATTGTGTTTTGTACCCTGTATTATGTTTCAGATCCTCATTTTTGCCGTACCTGAGTACCTGAAATTTATCACTGTTAAACATCATATTATTTTCTGCTGCCCAATCGAAAACTTTGTTGACATCTGTTTGTAGTTTTTCAATGTCTTCAGCAGAGGTAATTTTCATGCTGATTTTTGTGTCATCTGCGAAGGATGACACGAAGCTGTGACGTGTATTTTTGTCTATATCAGATATGAGAATAAGGAACAGTAGCGGTGCAAGGACTGTACCTTGAGGTACAGAGCTTTTAACATCGCTTGGACTCGATTTTATCTGATTGACTGTTACTCTTTGTGTTCTGTTCGACAGGAAATTGAGTATCCAGCGTCCTACTTTTCCAGTTATTCCCATTGACCTCATTTTGTGAGCTATCACCCCATGGTCACATTTGTCGAAAGCCTTTGCAAAGTCTGTGTATACAACATCTGCATTTTGCTTTTCTTCTAGGGCTTCTGTGATTTTGTCATAGTGGTTGAGTAACTGTGACAGACAGGATCTTCCCGCTCTAAATCCATGTTGTCCTGGATTGTGCAATTCATTGTTTTCCATAAAACTAGAAATTTGATTCCTAATCACTCTTTCAAACACTTTTATTATGTGTGATGTTAGTGCAACTGGCCTATAATTTTTTGCCAAGGCTTTACTCCCCCCTTGTGCAACGGAGCTATATCTGCAGATTTAAGTGCTGCTGGTATCTCCCCTGTATCCAGGCTCTTTCTCCATATTACGCTGAGTGCTCTCGCTACTGGTACTTTACATTTCTTTATGAATATTGAATTCCATGAGTCAGGCCCAGGGGCTGAGTGCATGGGCATATTGTCAATTTCTCTTTCAAAGTCTTCCGAGTTTGTGGTAATATCCGTTATATTATCTGCAGCTTGAATGTCATTCATAAAGAAGCTGTCTGGGTCATCAACTTTCATGTTGTTAATTGGTGTGCTAAACATAGCCTCATACTGGCTTCTTAGAATTTCACTAATCTCTTTGTTGTCCTCTGTGTACGTACCTTCATTTGTAATTAACGGTCCAATACTGGTCGAGGTTTTGGATTTTGATTTAGCGTATGTGAAAAAATATTTCGGATTTTTCCTTATCTCTTGTATAGCTCTCTGTTCCAATTACATTTCCTCAGACTCATATGATCGCTTCAACGTTTGTTCGATTTCTTCGATCTCCCTGCTTAGGCTTATTTTCCTTGCTTGTGATAGTTGTGTCTGCCGAAGCATTTCCGTAATTTTTTTCCTTCTCCTGTACAGTCGTCTGCGTTCTCTTTCTAGAGTGTTCCTCTTTCTGCCCCTCCTCACCGGCACGTGCTTCAAGCAGACCTTGTAAGCTTCAGCTGTCAGTTGAGCTATTCCCTGTGTGGGAGTTTTGTCGCTTAAGACCGTCTCCCATTGAATGGTTGAAAGGTCTACATTTATTTTTTCCCAGTCAATCCTCTTATTGTTGAAATTGAATTGATTGAATATTCCTTCTCGCTTGTTGGGTCTCTTAGATCTACTACCGTTATTTATGCTAGTTCGCACTTCAATGAGCTTATGGTCTGAGTATGAAGTATCTGAGATTGTTATGTCTCTGATTAGTTCATCATTGTTTGTGAATAACAAGTCTAGTGTGTTTTCGTTCCTAGTTGGTTCTGTAATCTGTTGATTGAGCGAGAATTTGTCACAGAATCTCAAAAGTTCTCTGACCTGTGGCTGGTTATTTCCCGGGTCATTCCCTGCTATGATATTTGTGTTTGCCATTCTCCATCTTAGACTCGGTAAATTGAAATCTCCAAGGAAGATAATATCTGGAGCTGGGTTTGCTAGGTCATCAAGTATGTTCTCTATTTTGTGCATCTGCTCTGTGAATTCCTCAACCGTTGTATCTGGCGGTTTATATATTAAAATAATAATTAGGTTTAGTTTCTCTACCTTAATTCCAAGTACCTCTACCACCTCATTAGTTGAGTTTAGTAGTTCTGTGCATACCAGGTCCTCTTTAATATACAGACCTCCTCCCCCATTTGACCCCCATTTGACCCCATTTGACCTATTCTTCGCCAGAAAAGGAGACGGCTGCAAACGAACAAAACCATCACGAAGACCGAAAGAGCAGAAATCCCTGCGCTGGAGAAGAGCATGAAGCTCACCAACCCGACCCCTCAGAGGCCAATGCCAACAGAAAACGAGCCTTGGAGAAACAATCCTGAACCAAAGGGGCCACAACAAACCGAGGAGAAGAAAGAGAAGAGAACACTCTGTCCAATGACTAGGAAAGGCTCAGGCGTCAAATGAGCAGGCCGGAGGTGAAACAACGCCCGAGACAGCTTGCGAAATAGTGCAGAAGTAACACCAATACCGAAAGCAAGCTGAAGCGGCTCTGCCAGTGCCGCACGATACGAGGCGACAGTGTTAGGCATAAGGTGACGGTCCTGGAACAACCAAGAGAGAAAGGACACCACCACCCTAACAGAAAGCAAAGTACAACGACAAAGATGCAGGAAGAAACAGAAGGACCACCAGGAAACTTCATACTACCGCCGAGACGAAACCCGCAGGTGGGACACTAACAAGGAAGCCACCTGATCACCACAGAGATGATGATAAACTCGAGTCAAAAACACCACATTGTAACAAGGGGGGAAGGAAATATGAAATGACGAGTAAGTAAGAAGTGAGTAGGAGAAGTAGAAGAGGTAGAAGGGTAGATAGGTAGAAGTAGGAAAGTAGATAGTAGAAGTAGAAGAGTAGATAGTAGAAGTAGAAAATGAAGAATAGATATAAGTAGATGAAGTTAGAAATTGCTAGTAGAAGATGAAATAGTAAAAGTAGAAAATGCTGCCACCATCCATTCTAGATCATTACATACAAGACAAGGAATGGAACTTGTCTATCTCAATAGAGGTTATTACCATGTTTCAACTCTAAACATGTACTCATTAATCTCAATATTCAGAAAAGATGTTATCATTAGGTCATTATTAGTATGTTCCATCTTTATCATGTATTCATTAAAATCATGGAACTAGTAACCGCTGAGATTTTCTCATCTCACTCAAAACTCTAGGGAACAAAGTTAAAGGCAATTTACAATTATAAATTCAATTATATTTCACATGATAAGTATCATAATTTAAGCAATTCAACTAAAATGTTAATATTCAAAGTGAGTCATCATCCAAGAATTCGAGAACTATACAACTCGACTGCCCCTGCTCGTCACACAACACCTGCTTAGAAAACACGACCAAGTCACCTTAATGTTCAACTCACCAAGTGTCTGAGTTTCCGTGGAATAGAGAAAGGGGGGAGGTCTGTAGTTGACAGAGACTGTCCCGCCCCACCGGCTGACCGCCTGTGTGGACGGCTGGCCGCTGCTGGCTGTTCTTCTGTCTATTGCTCTGCTTCTTCTGTCCTCCTCTCGATTCGATAGCTCCCCGAGTATATATTGGGAAACCTGGTAGCTAACTCCGCCCACAAGTTAGATAGCCTGGGGCCCTCTACCAGCCACTCCTTAAACGTCGGCATGTTTGAAGGCTACCAGGCTCAATTATAAGATTAGCCGAACCAGGTGAGATTCGCCTGGCTGACCTCAGGTCACTTGGTTGTCAATTAACACTTAGAGGGTGAGATCCAGGCCAGACAAGTTGGCGTCTGTCAAATCCTTGTCTGAGACTCATATATCTCCATGTATGCATTAAATAAAACTAAACCAAACACCTTTACAGTGTTACATCATGCGAAGACTCGAGGAGAAGATCGAACCAGCTACATGACGTTCCGGTCCAATCTGCTGGAAAAGGCGGTGCCGCGAGAAAACCTCTGCATTCGAACACCGAGCAAGCAGCGCCTGGAACCACAGGTAGGCTGGCCACCATGGGGCAAGCGGACAACTCTTCCCTGGGAGGTCTCCAAGCAAGTCAGGACCTGGAGCAAGAGCTGAACCGGGGAAAAGGGGTACAGGAACCCCCACCTCGGCCAGTCCTGCCGAAAGGCATCCACCCCGATGGCCTCGCAATTGGGGAAGGGCGCCACATACTGGAGAAGGCGCCGCGACCACGCTGACGCAAAGAGGTCCACCTCGGGGCGCCCGAACGTCCGGCAGAGCCAACGCAAGGAGCCGGCGTCGACCATCCATTCCGTGGAGAGGGGAACAAAACGGGACAGGCCATCAGCCAAGACGTTGGACACACCCCGCACGTGAACTGCCATGAGAGCCAAACCCCAAGAACTCAGCAAACGAGTCACCCGAAGCGACCAGCGCCAAAGAGCCAGGGACCGCATCGAACCCCCTCAGTTCAGACAATGAACTACCGGGGAGCAGTCCAAATGGAGCTGGGTCATTGATCTGCGGGCGACCTGAATCCTCCGAAGTGCAAACCACACCGCTGTGAACTCCCACAAAGCACCGGCCCCTAAAGAAAATGCCGGTGCAGCCGAGTAAGCCGAACAGAAGGGGGCCCACTGGTCAGATCCAGAGGCTTCGGCTGGGAGATCGGACTTGAAGGCTTCCGTCGCCACACCGGAAGGGGCATCCCCCGAGACCAGTCGAGACTCAAGACCATCTAAACCCTGTCCCGACTCCGAAACCCTCAGACGTTTCGGAGCCGGAAGCAGGGAGGGGGGCGGACCAAAACGAACTACAGAAGGGGAAGGATGAGGGGGCGCAGATTGAAACAAGGTCGAAGCGACCCCAAGTCCCAAGTCCGAGTCCCTATAAGTAAAACGGGCCAGCCTCAGGGCATTCGGGTTAGCAACCAACCTCGCGCGTTGCAACAACTTAAAACGCACATGCAACGCCTGTACCCGCATAAGATCATCAGTGGACTGGGTAAATTGAGTCACCAGCAAGCAGCAGTACTCACAGGACTCGGGGTCGAAAGTGTCGCCGACCCAATAGGCAGCGTGATAGAGGCAAAAACCGTGAGGGTCACCCTGAGTCAAGGGGACCGAGCAACCCTCAAACTCGCATGAAGCGAGGGAGGGGGAGGGGGGGAGGCTTTGAGGACACATCCATCGGACCCACACGCCCCCTAGGGGATTCCCAGGGTCCTGAGCGCTTACTATAAGAGGACTCGCAGCCAGGTAAGCCCAGGCAGGGTACTGCTAACCAATGCCCAAAACTACCAAACAAGTTTCTAAAACTGAACCCCAGGGACGAGTACATTCATGGGGACCTAGCAGGGGGCACCACCGAATGAACAGAGCACAGGCAGACCCAATGAGGGCAAAGCAAGGCAGACCCCCCCCCACAAGGCACTAAACAAAAAGAAAAACAAAACCCCGCAAGAGGACAATGCACCCCAAGGAACAGTCGGCCGCCGTGAATGGTGACAACTAGCTGCGCAGCACCCTGCGCCCCACCAGTGCAAACTGCCTCTTACTCTAAGGTAAACAAAGACGACAAAACCCCCAAGCATCCAAAGGGCAGCCGAAAAATGAGTAGTCAGATGGCCTCGCAGAGGCAGGTCCCGAGGAACTTGTGGAAGGTGGCTCCAAGGGCAGTACTTACAGGGCACCTAGGGACGATAACCCTAGGCGCATGCAGCCCGAGTACCGTGGAACAACTCCCGGCTCTCGCACCCCTGGAAGACAGCCACCACACGCTAAGTACAGGGCTGAAAAACGCTGGAGCCAAGCACACGACCACTGCCTCTAGCATCAGCCTGAGAACTAAGGGTGGATAGCCGGTGTGAGGGGTCTGGGGGCTCCCCCTTCCCCCTCCCAGGGAGGGGGGAGCTGCGCAGACAGCAGCGACGTGCGACGTCATGATCATTTGCTCGTTTCTTTTAGGCGAGTTCTATCCACTTGTTCGGCTTTTGGTAGCAAATGTTCACCAGAATGTGGGTTTGTTTTGGGATGCTTACCTTCCTGGGTGCCTGACCCGGTCAATGGCAGACATAGAATACTTCTAACAGCACGGGGGTTTCTATAGGCCATTGCTCCCCTTACCTCTACTGAGGGGGCCAGGTTCTGGCTCGTGGTCCCTGGTAGGCCCATAAGAACTCCATACACATGACTAATGCCAAAGTTTGACATTAGCACATGAGCCTAGTAAGCTCCAGGGAGCCGAAGGGGCTCCCCCCAGAAAGTCACACGAAGATCAAAGGGATGCAAACCCGAGAAGCCATGAATGGACTACAAGAGCTGCAGAGCCCTGCCTGGGAACCAGGAACAACACACATACCCACTTTGTGTGGGTGTCAATCTGACCACCCCAGCAACCAACCAACTAGCAATATCTGAATGGAGCTATGGGGTAGAGAGCCAGCCAAGGAGGTACCAAAACAAATTCGCAAGAACCATAGGAAGGACAATGTGGGAGTACAGAACCTCTGTAAAGACGAGAAATTACAAACAGGACCCGAAAATCAACAGGACAGAAGTCAACAAACAGGACCCAAAAATGAACCCGAGGGAAAGCAGCCGAGTGATCAAATTTATACATGTACAAGGGATAAGAAAAATGATCCCCCTGCAAAATAAGACCCTCACAGGGGGAGGTTGAAAACCATGAAGGGACGAAAAACCCAAGGGCACTCTTTGGGCTTTCCCTCGGCCCCAGAAACCTGCTACTGGGGCTCAAGGGCAGAGGGGAAGTCCTTGCCCAACACCTGACTACCTGATGATGATTTAGAGGAGTAACATTCCTGCAGGAGGCCTCTGACAAGGCCTCCTGGTTGCTGGTTTGATCAACCCAGCTGGTTGATGTAGCTGCTCGCAGCCTGACATACGAGTCGGAGCCTGGTTGATCAGGTATCTTTTGAATGTGCTTGTCGAGTTTTTTTTTTTTTAACATTGCAAGCGGTCTGCCAGTTATACCCCGAATGTGTGAAGGAAAGTGTTGAAGTCTTGGACCTTTGATGTTCTCAAGTTCTCTCACAGCATGCCTAGTCAAACTCTTCTTTTCAGTGGCACTATTTTGCACATCCTGCCAAAAAGAAGGCATTCTCCAATAAAGAAGCCTCTGGGCAAGGAGGCAGTAGTGGAGGTGAATGTCCCGAAGCCCCTGGTGAGACCGAAAGGCTCAATTAACTAACTCCTCTATCAATGTGGAAAGGACCACCCCAGGAGAAAGCCGAGTTGCACTCCAAATGAACCACAACAAGACTCCAAAACCCTCAGATGTTTCGGAGCTGGAACCAGGGGCAATAAGAACTTAAGCAAGATTCCTCACACCTGCAGGAGAAGGAAGAGGAAGCACAGAGCCAGAGCCCAAGTGTAGTTCACCAACACCTCCAATTCTGAGTTCCTACAGGGACCAACTCTGGGGAAACCAGTTGATCGATATCTGGAAACCAAACACAGGCAAACCGAGCCCGTAAAGCAGCAGCTGCCTGGAAAGCCTCCAACTGGAAAGCAGAATTCATTAAAGCAGAGATGCTGTGAGAATATACCTCACAGGACTCCATATTGTAAAAATCACCAACCCAACAAGTAGCATGGATGGGGCAGAAAGAATGATCATTGTCAAGTGACAAAAAAATGAATACCCCTCAAACTTGTAAGCAGCAAGGTTGGGCTCAATGGGCTACTCGATAAAGACCACAACAGAGACCCCAAAGGGAATTCCCATGGGCCCAAAGGAATATAACTAAGCATGCATACCAGGCACAGTGGCCACTCACCGGAGGAACAGACACGAACAGTAGCCTAAACACCAAGCTACAGGAGGTGACCGTGGCGTGCAGTGTAAACAAGGTATATCAGCATGAAAATTATCTCTGCTGAAGACATTGAAAAACTACAAGCAAATATTAATAAAGTTTTCGACTGGGCAGCAGAAAATAATATGATGTTTAACAGCGATAAATTCCAGGTACTCGGATACGGTAAAAATGAGAACCTTAAACATAATGCAAGGTACAAAACAATCAAATTTGCCCATAGCGGGAAAGCAACATGTAAAGGATTTGGGAATAATGATGTCTGATGATCTAACGTTTAGGGAGCATAACCAAGCAAATATTATGTCAGCCAGAAAAATTATAGGATGAATTACGAAAACTTTTAAATTCAGGGATCCCATCACAATGGTTGTACTCTTCAAATCCCTCGTGCTGTCCCGTCTTGAGTACTGCTCAGTACTCACTTTCCCTTTCAGAGCAGGAGAGATTGCAGAAATAGAGAGAGTACAGAGAATATATACGACATACATAGACACGATAAAGCACCTAAATTATTGGGATCGTCTCAAGCCCTCCAAATGTACTCGCTAGAAAGACGACAAGAGAGAGAGATCAAATATTTCACATGGAAAATACTGGAGGGCCAGATCCCAAATCTACACAGTAAAATAACAACATACTGGAGTGAACAATATGGAAAAAAATGCAAAATAGAACCATTGAAGGGCAGGAGTGCCATAGGCACAATCAGAGAACACAGTATAAACATCAGAGGTCCGCGGTTGTTCAACGTCCTCCCAGCGACTATAAGAAATATTGCCGGAACAACCGTGGACATCTTCAAAAGAAAATTTGATAGTTTTCTCCAAGGAGTGCCAGACCAACCGGGCTGTGGAGGGTATGTGGGCCTGCGGGCCGTTCCAAGCAACAGCCTGGTGGATTAAACTCTCACAAGTCAAGCCTGGCCTCAGGCCAGGCTTGGGGAGTAGAAGAACTCCCAGAACCCCATCAAGCAGGTATCAAGCAGGTAAACAAATCTGCTCAAGTCCCAGTGTACCTCCCAATACAACAAAAGAATGCCCCTAGCCAAGGGTCCAAACATAGGAGCTCAAGATTCTTGAATAGCCAAAGGAAAGGCCCCCACCCTGGAGGACAGGGCTCACAGGAACAAACTTCTGAACAAGCCAGAGAAGGAAAGCTCTGGGTGTTAAAAGGCAGCATTAGTGGGCACACAGGGAGGAGAATCCTGAGTGAGCGCTGACTGAAATCCCCAACAACTAAGCAACAAGTCACTCAACAAGCCAGATTCAAAATGCTTACATGAAGCCTACACTAAACAGAAAACAATAAACAAAGCAAATGGTCCCCACAAGACATTCAAGTTCAAGGATAGCTGGCACTAAACTAGAAGCTTTGAGGCTTGCCTGTAAGTTGGCGTGACCGGAAGCACTACAAGCTCGTGTGAAGACACTGGCACCAGGAGCAGAACTGACTTGGGGAGTGGGCTGGAAGCCAGGGCCAAGCCACCTGGTGGTAGTAATCGGTACTAACCAATTTTTAGATCATTAGAGTGAATCCCTTGTTCTGTGAGACATGTTTGCATAGTTGTTTGGAGTTTCGAGGCATCATAGTCTGTAAATTCTCCAGTTGTCTGTAAAGCTGTGTCAACTTTCAGGAGGTTTCTACTGATGAGGTAGCAGTGTCACTCTGTGCCTCTTATGGGCAGACAGATACTGGTTCTGGTCAACAGTAGGCCAAGCAGAACTTTCTCTGACTGATGTGACCTTATAGAATGAAGCAATATTGGGAAGATAGGTTTAGGGAGCCACAATAGGTTCCCTAATGATGCTCTTACCTACTACCTGAAGTGTCTGAGAGAAGGCACTGGCAAACTTACCGGAAGAGGCGTTTGTCTCGGACAAATCCTAAGTTTTCATATAACCTAAGTGCCGGTTTATTGGTAATCTCTGTTTCCAACACAACTTCATCTGCATCATCTGACGCCATGGCTCGTATTGCTCTTTGCACCAAGTTTGACCCTGCAAACATTGCATTTGATATGAATTTTAATACAACATTATCTTTGCCTTCAAAATTTAATTCCTTCACTCTCAACAACAACAAAAATAAGGAGAGAGGGGACGAAACAGAAGGAGGCAAGTTGGGACGGGGGACAAGGGAGAGGAAAATTTAGGAAGGGGAAGGGGATGGGGAGAATAAGGAAAAGAGAGAGAGAGTAAGCAAGAGAATGAGAGAATGAATGAGAGAATGAGAGAGTGAGTGAATGTATGTGTGTAATTACCTAAGTGTAGTTACAGGATGAGAGCTATGCTCGTGCTGTCCCGTCTTCCCAGCACTGTCATATAACGCTTTGAAACTACTGACGGTTTTAGCCTCCACCACCTTCTCACCTAATTTGTTCCAAACATCTACCACTCTGTTTGCAAAAGTGAATTTTCTTATATTTCTTTGGCATCTTTGTTTAGTTAGTTTAAATCTATGACCTCTTGTTCTTGAAGTTCCAGGTCTCAGGAAATCTTCCCTATCACTTTTATCAATTCCTGTTACTATTTTGTACGTAGTGATCATATCTCCTCTTTTTCTTCTGTCTTCTAGTTTTGGCATATTTAATGCCTCTAACCTCTCCTCGTAGCTCTTGCCCTTCAGTTCTGGAAGCCACTTAGTGGCATGTCTTTGCACCTTTTCCAGTTTGCTGATGTGCTGCTTCTCCTATAACTGTGCAACGCGCCTGCAGGCCCACGTCTGGGGTGCACTACGCGCCTCCGGGTATTTGTATTTTTCACGTTCCATTCAAAACTCCCGCGGCTACATGGGGTTCACATCAGCTTCCTCAGAGCTCTTGTAAACAGACGCTATCTTTAAAAAAAAAATCGTGGTCCACATTTCCGGGTGTGAGAGGCTCAGTAGTGAGTGAGCAACCAAGGCTGGCGCACGCAGCATGAGTGCACAGCTCTGCTGTTCAGCGTGTGACCACAGCATCACCTAATAATGTTAAAATATATATATAACTTGTATTATTTAGCCATGATAGTATTACAGAAGAGCCTGAGTGTGATAATTACTGTGTACAATGTTCAAATATTAGTGATTCAATGCTGTTCACGAAGTTCACAGCGCTAGCCACAGTACCACAGCATTATTTCGTCCATCTAGGAATCTTCAAACGACTTCTTAGGTTCCTTTATAAAATAAATTTGTGGTCAATTGTGTATTTTGTAGGATTTAGTGACCAGTATTGTGATAACAGCAGGATTGTGGTGATAATAAGCACTGTGCGTAGTATTGTGGGAGGAGTAATTGTGGTGAGGGAGCGAGGTAGCCTCACTGTGTGGCAGCCACTCTTGTTTTGCTCATCATACTAGCTTAGTGGTTTGCTATGGTGAACACATATGTACATTGGTTATCTTGAGGTTATCTTGAGATGATTTCAGGGCTTTTAGTGTCCCCGCGGCCCGGTCCTTGACCAGGCCTCCACCCCCAGGAAGAAGCCCGTGACAGCTGACTAACACCCAGGTACCTATTTTACTGCTAGGTAACAGGGGCATAGGGTGAAAGGAACTCTGCCCATTGTTTCTCGCCGGCGCCTGGGATCGAACCCAGGATCACAAGTCCAGCGTGCTGTTCGCTCGGCCGACCGGCTCCCTATATACAATGTGGTATATATCCATGTACATATATGCGTAGTATTGTGGGAGGAGTAACTGTGGTGAGGGAGCAAGGAAGAGAATCGAGGTAGCCTCACTGTGTGGCAGCCACTCTTGTTTTGCTCACCATACTAGCTTACTGGTTCGCTATGGTGAACACATTTGTACATGGGTATATACAATGTGTGTACAGTATATAGTGTAGTAACAGCAACAGGAGTATGTTGGGAGGAGTTATTTTGGTGAGGGAGGTGACATAATTGTAGCGTTGTCTGCTGGCTGCTATGTGATTTCTCATGCAGTGTATGGTGGCCACTGTAAAGTTTGGACACAATACCGGCTTACTTGCATAGTTCTGGTAAATGTGTAAATAGACTGTATATATACATAAATTAGCATAATACAATGGAAATATGTGCCGGGTATGTGTACACATGTGTCATGCACGTAACAGTGTCTTCAGACAGTATGAATGTTCTACTGCCATAATATAGTGGACTTGTTCATTATACAGTATTGTACTGTACATAGGATTGGCACGTAAAAGCATATAAAATGAATTTGGAACTGTGCACAGAAAACCAGCAATGAATGTAATGAAACGCCATTTTCTAGGCGAGTCCCGGAGGCTCCCAGGAGCTATCCCAGGTTGATATCCTAATGTCAGACTTTGGCATCAGTCATGTGTATGGAGTTCTTAGGCCTACCGGGACCACGGCCAGAACCGGGCCCCCTCAGAGAGGCAGGGGAGCAATGGCCTATAGAAGCCCCCCGTGTGGTTGGAAGCATTCTATGTCTGCCATCGACCGGGACAGGCACCCAGAAGGTAAGCGCCCCAAAACAAACCCCTATTCTGGTTAAAATGCTACCAAAAGCCGAACTAGTGGATAGAACTCCCTAACAGAAAACAAGCAAACTAGTGTGACTTAACACACTCGCCGCGCCGCTGTCTGCGCAGCTCCCCCCCCCTCCCCGGGAGGGGAGGGGGGCCCCAAGACCCTCCGCGCCGGCTACCCACACCGCAGTTCTTGAGGCTGGATGTCAAAAACGCGAAAAAAACGCCGACCGAGGGAGGGAAGGATGCCGGGGAGCCTCCGGGACTCACCCAGAAAATGGCGTTTCATTACATTCACGCTGGTTTTCTGGGGGGAGCCCCGTCGGCTCCCCGGAGCTAACTACCCACAGACGGAAAAGAGGGACTTACCCAGGAGGCGGTCGTCGCTCATACAAGCTGTGCAGCACCCTGCGCCCCTACCAGTGCAAACTGCCCTCTCACCTGCCAGTAACAAGGGAGAATAGAACACCCAAGAGCCCAACAGGCGGCCGAAAAACTGAAAAAGGTAAAACGGACCAGCAGAGGCAGATCCCAAGGAGCCTGTGGAAGGTGGCCCCAAGCCCCAGGGCAGTACTTACAGGGCACCTAGGGAAGGAAACCCTAGGCGCATGCAGCCCGAGCACCGAAAATTACTCCTGGCTCTCGCACCCACAAAAACAAACACCACACGCAAGCACAGTGTTGTAGCGACACCGGAGCCAGAGCACACAACCTTCGCCTATAGCATCAGCCTCAAGAACTGAGGTGTGGGTAGCCGGCGCGGAGGGTCTGGGGCTACCCCTTCCCCCTCCCGGGAGGGGGAGCTGCGCAGACAGCGGCGCGGCGACGTGTTACGTCACACTAGTTTGCTTGTTTTCTGTTAGGGAGTTCTATCCACTAGTTCGGCTTTTCGTAGCAATTTTTAACCAGAATAGGGGTTTGTTTGGGGCGCTTACCTTTCTGGTGCCTGTCCCGGTCGATGGCAGACATAGAATGCTTCCAACCACACGGGGGCTTCTATCGGCCATTGCTCCCCTTGCCTCTCTGAGGGGACCCGTTCTGGCCGTGGTCCCCGGTAGGCCTAAGAACTCCATACACATGACTGATGCCAAAGTCTGACATTAGCATATCAGCCTGGGATAGCTCCGGGGAGCCGACGGGGTTCCCCCAAAAAATGACAAAAATATATTTATGGCAACTCGCGCATCCCACCCCGAGCACCCTACTGGCCCCGGGAGCGTATGCCATGGGCGATCAGGGAATGATGACGTCACGCACGAACTTACGAACCATATAGCAGCTAAAGTACTTATATTTTGACCTTTGTTACTATACCCTTACTCAGGGAAGGTTTTTGACACTTTAAAAACATAAAAGAATTTTTTTCCAAAGATTATATTTTATGCACACGGGGGTATCATATGTGGAGGCGGCGCAGTTAAGGGTTAAGATATGGGCACCATATAACCGCTGCATATTTTAGCTTTGGCCTAATAAAAGTTGAAAGTCGTGAACAATTTCTTTAGTATTTTGCCATCTAATGTATTTAAAAGCAATTCTGAAGTTAGAAGCGTGGCATAGGCTTCCTCGCACAACGTTCTTCGTGCATTAGACCCTCAATCGTTTATGTCGATGTGTGTGATTCGTACGTTCCTCCACGTATATGTATTAATTTCCTGTTTTAAGGGTTAACCCTTAAAGTGCGCATCACATCATATGACGTGCTAGGCGTTTTACCAGTCAACTGCTCTTCACGTCATATGATGTGTTGGAGTACTACGCAAGATTTAAACGGCCCGCGGATACACGGGTTCACCACACCTTCATCAGGGCTCTTGTAAACAGACGCCATTTTTAAAAAAAATCGTGGGCCAAACTCCCGGGTGTTAGGGGCCTCAGTATCGCGTAAGCTACCAAGCCTGACGCACGCAGCATGAGCTCACAGCACTGCTGTTCAGCTTGTGACCACAGCATCGCCTAAAAATGCCAAAATATACTTGTTCATGCTATTATGTAGCGATGATATTATTACAGAGGACCCCTGACTGTGATAAAAGTGACCAGGGTTCTGATAATAGCAGGATTGCGATGATATTTAGCGCTGTGCGCCATGGAGGGAGGAGTAATGCTGTGGGAGGGAGGGTGGTGGCGATGTTTCTGACTGTGTGTGGCCACCTTTTATTGACTGCACTCAGCATACCAGCTTAGTGGTTCGCTATAGTGAACACAAATGTAGATACTTATATATAACGTGTGTATAGAGGGTATAAACAGCAAGAGAAGGTTTGGAGCCGCCATTTTGGTGAGGGCGGTGGCGTCGTCTGCACGACGCCACCGTGCAGACGACGGTGTTGTTTACTGGATACCACGATCGTCTTTGGGCACCATACCAGTTTATTTGTACAAGTATGGTGAATAAAACAGGTAGATATTTATTTATAATGTGTGTATATAGCGTAATAACATCACACAGTATTGTTGGAGGAGAAATATTAGTGCGTGTGGCCTTGAGGGAGGCAGCCATCAGCTGACTGTGTTAGGTCCTATGTCTTTGTGCATTTACTCACCATACAAGCTTAGATGTACAGTTATGGTGAACAAAACATGTAGATACTTATATATACCGTCTGTATATAGTGAATTATAGCAAAAACAGTATTGTGGGAGGAGAATGTGGGCGAGTCACATGACTGGAGGGAGGGCGGGAGTGGCTGGCTGGTACACGGCGGTCACTCCTCGTTACTTTTTGACTCATAATAGCTACTTAGTGGTTCGTTATAGTGAACAAAACATGCAGATACTTATATATAACCTGTGCTTATAGTGTAATAACCGACAAAGTATTTGTTCACTGATTGATGAACATAACTGAATCAACAATATGCACACCATATTTTTGAGTACAGCAATGATTCACTCATTTTATTATATAAATATATCAAACTACACACTATTGATAATATTACAGCAAAAAAACTATGAAACATCAATCAGAGACATTGAAATAATTAGGTAATTATCTCTTTGTGGCAACTCTGGCCTGACAGCTGGCGAGCAACAGACCGCCTGGGACGCATGCTGAGTCAGCGCCTATAATTTGCCAGACTTCCCCGCCCTATAGCGGGCAATATATGGCACTTACGATTTTTTTATTATTTTCCCGTGATCAGTGAACACAAATTAACAGGTTAGGAAGAAAAAATAATTTTTTTTTTTCAAAATGATATGCGCCTGTGCGGATAGCAGGATATTAGACCCCGAGCATGTTAAGGGTTAAGGACTGTGTTACTTTTAAGAAACATTTGTTCATTAACTAAATGAAAAAAAACCAGCATTGAATGTAATGAAATGCCATTTTCTGGGTGAGTCCGGAAGCTCCCCGGAGCTTTCCCAGGCTGATATGCTAATGTCAGACTTTGGCATCAGTCATGTGTATGGAGTTCTTAGGCCTACCAGGGACCACAGCCAGAACCGGCCCCCTCAGAGAGGCAAGGGGAGCAATGGCCTATAGAAACCCCCGTGTAGTTGGAAGCACTCTATGTCTGCCATGGACCAGAACAGGCACCCAGAAAGGTAAGCACCTCAAAACAAACCCCTATTCTGGTTAAAATAAGCTACCAAAAGCCGAACTAGTGGATAGAACTCCCCAACAGAAAACAAGAAAACTAGTGTGACGTCACACGTCACCGCGCCGCTGTCTGCGCAGCTCCCCCCTCCCCGGGAGAGGGGGAAGGGGGAGCCCCCAGACCCTCCACGCCGGCTACCCACACCTCAGTTCTTGAGGTTGGATGTCAAAAGCGCAAAAGAAAAAAAAGCCGACCGGAAGGAGTGAGGGATGGCGGGGAGCCTCCAGGACTCGCCCAGAAAATGGCGTTTCATTACATTCAACGCTGGTTTTCTGGGGGGAGCTCCGTCGGCTCCCCGGAGCTAACTACCCACAAACAGAAAATGAGGGACTTACCCGGGAGGCGGTCATCGCTCACTCAACTCGAAGTTGAGACAACTGGCTGCAACCGCTGACCCAAAGCAACACAGGCCCGACTGGGGCCCAGAGACATTCACGAGGTAACGAGCAGCCAGGACCCTGGTCGACCGCCAAAAACCCCGCGCCCGAATATCAGACCAAGACATATTCCCAAAGACGGCAGCAAGAGCCGCGAACTTACGGACGTCATGGGCACGGGGATAGACCGCAGGCTGGCTGGACTTGATAACCCTGCGGACGACCTGGGAGACCCGAACCCGCAAACAGGGAAGAAGGGAAACCGGATCAACCAAGCATCAACCACCCACGGACCCTTCAGGAACGCAGCAGTCTCATTCTTCGCCAGAAAAGAAGGAGACGGCTGCAAGTGAACAAAACAATCTCCACGACCAAAAGAGCAGAAACTCCTGTGCCAGAGGAGAGCATGACGCTCCCCTACCCAACCTCCAGAGGCTAATGCCAACAAGAAAAGAACCTTGAAGAAACAATCCCAGACTGACGGGGCCACAACGAAACGAGGAGACGAAAGGTAAGCGAGCACTTTGTCCCAGGATGGCTCAAGTGGTGCATGAACAGGCCGGAGGTGAAACATGGCACGAGACAGCTTGTGAAATGGCGCAGACGTAACATCAATACCGAAGGCAAGCTGAAGTGGCTCCGCCAGCGCCGCATGATATGAGGCGACAGTGTCAGGCATAAGATGACGGTTCTGAAACAACCGAGAGAGAAAGGAGAAAACCACCCTAACAGACAGCGAACTAACACGACGAAGACGCAAAAAGAAACAGAAGGACCGCCAGGAAACTTCATACTGCCGCTGAGAAGAAGCCCGCAGGTGGGACACCAAAAAAGAGGCCACCTGATCACCATAGAGATAATGATAGACTCGAGTCAAAAAACCCATACGCTAAGACTCAAGGAGAAGATCGAACCAGCCACGTGACAGACCGGCCCGATCTGCTGAAAGAGGCGGAGTAGAGGGAAAACCCTCGGGTTCGGACACCGAGCAAGCAGCGCCTGAAACCAAGACTGGGCCGGCCACCAAGGGGCCAGAAGGACAACTCTCCCCTGGTAAGTCTCCAAGCGAGTCAGGACCTAGAGTAACAGCCAAACCGGGGGAAAGAGGTACAGGAACCCCCACCTCGACCAGTCTAGCCGAAAGGCATTGACCCCGATGGCCTCGCGATCGGGGAAGGGCGCGGCATACACAGGAAGATACCGCGACCACACCGATGCGAAGAGGTCCACCGTGGGGCGCCCGAACGTCTGGCAAAGCCAACAGAAGGAATCGTCGTCGACCGTCCACTCCGTGGAGAGGGGAACGAAGCGAGACAGGCCGTAGGCCAAGACATTGGACACTCCCTGTACGTGAACCGCCAGGAGAGCCAAACCCCGAGCACTCGGCAGACGAGTCACCCGAAGTGACCAACCCCAAAGAGACAAGGATCGCATCGAACCCCAGCGGTTCAGGCAATGAACCACCAGAGAGCAGTCCGAATAGAGCCGAATCATCGATCTGCGGGCGACCCGAATCCTCTGTAGAGCAAACCACACTGCCGCGAACTCCCGCACCGTGCTGTGAGCTCGACGAAAGGACAGATCCCAACGCCCCTGGCCGGCCTGGTGAGCACTGGTCACAAAGCCCCAGCCTAGAGACGACGCATCCGTGAACACATCGAGCGAGGGCTCGGGCAGGCGCCAAGGCACTGAACCCCGAAAAACCCGAAGAAGAAGCCAGTGATGCAGCAGCCGATGCAAGGCCCCTGGGGGTCGAACCCAGCGATCGCGAGAGAGGCAGAAGGGGTGACCCTGAAGGAACCAGAACAGCCGACGAAGCCAAACCCGACCCGGCGGGTATACCACCATCGCGAAGTTCAGGCTCCCGCACAGCCCCTCGAGCAACCACCGGGTGACCCGAGGACCCACCAGAAACAGATGAAGGCGGGACCGCAGCCGCAGGAGAGACAAGGAGGCGGTCTGAGAGTCCCAAACAAGACCAGCCAAGTCCGAACCAGAGAGGGGACCAGATGGGACTTCCTCCAGTTCACCAAGAACCTGAAGCCGGCGAGCTGGGAAAGAACCAAATCCCTGACTAGCAAGCAAGCTGACCGGCTGGGAGCCCAAACTAGCCAGTCGTCGAGGTAGGCCAACACCCGAACACCTAGGAGATGCAAACGGGCTACCACGACCCATGTAAGGCGCATGACACGCGAGGTGCCAGGTTCAACCCGAACGGGAGACAACGAAAGCGTTAACTCAGACGCCCCACAACAAACCGAGCCAGTCCCTGAACCGCAGATGAATCAGGACATGCCAATAAGTGTCCCGGAGGTCCAGGGACACCATCCAAGCGCCCTGCTCCAAGAGGAGCCGAACCTGAGACAGCGTAGTCATCTGAAAGGAGGGGCAATGAACCCAGGGGTTCAGACGGGACAAGTCCAGAATGAACCGCAGGTCCGCGCAGTCCCGTTTCGGGACCGGAAACAGACGGGAAACCCATCTGAGGGACGACGTCATTTCGACGACGCCCAAGCGAACCCACTCCAAGATGACCTGACAGAACGCTGGGGAAGAAACCTGCCCTGCCAGCCCCAACCCCCCAAGAGGGGGGGTGGGGGTGGGCTACCCAACGAAACCGCAGGCCGACAGACACGACCCGAAACGCCCACGAATCGTGGGACCAGGCATGGGCGAACAGCGCAAGCCGCCCCCCCATCGCCCCGTCAATGGGGCAACCTGCGAAAGGGCCGGTGCCCCTTACGAGACCCAGAACCCCGCACAGAGCGAACACCGCGCCGGCCAGACGAGGGCGGGTCCGAAGCAAAATCCGAACCCAAACCTGATACCAGTGGCCTACTACGACGAGAGGAACCTCGAGCCCTGGCACGACCCTTCGGAAAGACCCACTCCAGGACCCCCGGAAAACTCACAAGTCCGACATCGGACGACAAGCTGACGATGCACCCTGAATAAACTGCGCCATAGCTGATTGACTTCCAAAACAGAAGAGGACAAAACGGCGAAGACCGCCAAAGAGCCAGAGCCCAAGCAGATTCCACGGAGGAACCCAGCACCGCCTGCCGACACGTGAGACGGGAAGCATAAAACAGGGAAACCGCATCCCGCAAAATCGGCGTAAAAAGCTTCAACAAGGCAGCCGACGAACGCGCTGCCGAGGACAAGGCGCCGGACCCCAGGACGGACCCAAGCATCCTCACATCCTCCACGAGCCAATCCGAGGACAGCTCCAGGAGGGAAAAGAACCGCAAGAATGACGCCAAAAGGCCCCGGGCGCGCAAGTCCTCTGCTATGAGTGCCGTCGAAAGGGTGGGAACCTGCACATGGAGCTGAACAACGCCCATATCGTGGGGAAGGGCAGGGGCAAATAAGCACTTAGTCAGGTACTCAAGATCACCCCCAGGAAAACCTGAAGCACTGTGGAAGCTTCCTGCCACTCCAGTGTGCAGGAACGACAGAAGGAATGCCAGGAATCCAGAACAAACAAGGGGCAGTCCGCTAGCCAGGAAGACTCCGGAACCTCGTAACGGAGCCAGAAAGGGAACGAATCCCAAACCTGAACTCGGACGGATCCATTTCCGAGGCATAATCCAGGTCACGTAGGAGGTAAGTTGCAAGGGCCGCCCGCACCACACCAGGTTGGATGCGATAAGCCAAAAACCTCCGGAGAGACGGAACCGACGTACCCGGGGGAACACGGAACCGAACCCGGGGAGGTGCCAACACCAAATCCAACTCGTACGCAGAGGGGGGGGAAAGAAAACCCCACACCTTGCAACAATAAGCCCCGCTCAGAGGGAAGAAAAACCCAGGCGGGGTCCAGCGGGGCCCAAGGCCCTCAAGTCAGCCCCTCCCCAGCCTCGAGGTCCTTCACCGCAGGACCCGGGGCCGAGTCCTCTCCCCAAGCCCCAACCCCACAAAACAGGGACGGAGCAGCCGTAGAAGCCGGAAGAAAGGGAGCCCACTGGTTAGACCCAGAAGCTTCGGCCGGGAGACAAGACTCGAATGCCTCTGCCGCCCCCCTGGAAGGGGCACCCCCCGAAGCTGCCCGAGTCTCGAGATCAAGTAACCCCTGCTCCGACTCCGAAACCCTCAGACATTTCGGGGCCGGAAGCAGGGGGGGCGGACCAGAACGAACAGAAGGGGAAGAACGAGGTGGTGCGGACTGAACCAGGATCGAAGTGACCCCCACCCCCAAGTCCGGGCCTTGAAAAGCAAAGCGGGGCAGCCCCGGGGCATCCGGGTGAGCAACTAACCGAGCACGTTGCAACAGACGAAACCTAGCTTGCAACGCACACACCGCCTGTACCCGAATAGAATCATCAAAGGATTGGGTAAATTGAGTCACAAACAAGCAGCAACACTCACAGGACTCAGGGTCGAAAGTATCACCGACCCAACAGGCAGCATGGCAGAGGCAAAAACAATGAGGGTCAACCTGAGACAAGAGGACCGAGTAACCCTCAAACTCGCACACAGCGAGCGGGGATTCCGGGGTCACATCCATCGAACCCACGCGCCCCTAGGGGATTCCCAGGGTCCCGAGCGTTTACTTTAAGAGGACTCGCGCTCAGGTAGTCCCAGGCAGGGCACTGCTAACCGGCGCCCAAAACTACCAAGTGAACTTCTAGAGCTGTACCCCAGGGACATGTACACTCACGAGGACCTAGCAGGGGGCGCCACCGAGGAGAACCGTGGAAGGGCAAACACCAGTGTAATAATAGGGCAGAACCCCCCACCAGGCAAAAAGAAAAAGAAAAAGAAAACCCCACAAGAGAACAGCGAACCCCAAGGAACAGAGCCGGCCGCTATGTCGGGAATACAAGCTGTGCAGCACCCTGCGCCCCTACCAGTGCAAACTGCCTCTTACCTGCCAGTAACAAGGGAGAACAGAACACCCAAGAGCCAAACAGGCGGCCGAAAAAACGAAAAGGTAAAACGGACCAGCAGAGGCAGACCCCGAGGAGCCTGTGGAAGGTGGCCCCAAGCCCCAAGGGCAGTACTTACAGGGCACCTAGGGAAGGCAGCCCTAGGCGCATGCAGCCCGAGCACTGAAGATAACTCCTGGGTCTCGCACCCACAAAAACAAACATCACACGCGAAGTACAGTGCTGTAACGACACCGGAGCCAGAGCACACGACCTTCGCCTATAGCATCAGCCTCAAGAACTGAGGTGTGGGTAGCCGGCGTGGAGGGTCTGGGGCTCCCCCTTCCCCCTCCCGGGGAGGGGGGGAGCTGCGCAGACAGCGGCGCGGCGACGTGTTACGTCACACTTGTTTGCTTGTTTTCTGTTGGGGAGTTCTATCCACTAGTTCGGCTTTTGGTAGCAATTTTAACCAGAATAGGGGTTTGTTTTGAGGCGCTTACCATTCTGGGTGCCTGTTCCGGTCGATTGCAGACACAGAATGCTTCCAACCACACGGGGGATTCTATAGGCCATTGCTCCCCTTGCCTCTCTGAGGGGACCTGGTTCTGGCCGTGGTCACCGGTAGGCCTAAGAACTCCATACACATGACTGATGCCAAAGTCTGACATTAGCATATCAGCCTGGGAAAGCTCTGGGGAGCTGATGGGGCTTCCCCCAGAAATGCTCCTAGAATTTTGAAAGAAATATTAAGCTTTCATTTGCCTGTCAGCTATTTGCAATGAGTGGATGACAACAAAACCATAGCGGTGTGATGGTGTGCCACTGGATGTTACCTGGTTGGTTGATCAACCAGTGACGGTTACTGGATGCGCCGCCCTGTTGGTCTGTCGCAGTAACACAAAACATCACATCCAGAAATATAAGTTTCACATCCTGTACACCAATTCTCTTGCTAAAAATATAAACTACTATACAGCTGATCTGAGAGGATGTAAGTATTTGGGTGTAATGGCTGATTCTCTCCTTCCTTCCCCCTCATCACCCCCCACCCCCTTTTGCCCATTTGTCAAGGGCCAAGAGGTTGACTAGGTCCCTGAGAGGAAGTGTTCCTCTATTTTGAAATAATTGCTGAATTTTAATGACATTGTTTATTTTAATGTTTCTATTTTTTGGATTGTGTTGTGTTTGATATTTATTCGAGGAGGAATGCTTGATAGCGAAGGGCTATCTGATGATTTTAGCTAGTTTTAAGTTGTTGGGTATGGATTTTCTTACAATTTATTGGTGCTATATCAGGACAGGTATAGGACGTTTTGTCTTCCAGGTAGCTGGAAGGGATATGGGGCTGCATCCAAGATGGACAGCCGGGATTATGGGGGATGGTCTCTGTCCTCATTTATTTTGTTTATGTATTATTGCTGTTGTTTTGCTTTCATGTTATTATGTATTCATACATGCTGGGGCACACCTTTTGGGGGTGCCATAATTGTTTTGGAGGATTGTATGGAATTAGTTAGGATTAGATTTCTTTTTGAGGCATTGGGTTAATATATTGTTGGATTAAAAATGTTTTTAGAGTTATTGGTTATGGTAGGGCAGGATTTTCAGGATAAGAAATTTGTGCTTTAAAATACTTTACACACGAATTTCTTAATTCCGGAGAGAGAGGAGTTGTAACAGCTGATTCTCTCCTTCCCTCCCCTCATCACCCCCTTCCCCCCCTTTGCCCATTTCTCAAGGGCCAAGAGGTTGACCTGAGGGTGGTTTTGCTAGCTGGCCCTCATGGTGCCTATGCTCCCCCACTCCATTCCCTCTCAATTCCCTCTCCATCCACCTCTCAATTCCCTCTCACCGGTTCCTTCCCTATACCAGGCGAATCAAATGTCCCTGCCTTTTTATCTTGGAGGAGACAGGGTTGAACATAATTTATCAGTTTTGTAAACATTCCTCGGAAGTACACTAGGTTCGGGTAGTCCACGATAGAGGCGCCTTGTTCCATTCAAATAGCTGGCGAGAGCTGACTCAATCTTCAAGAATTTCATGTATCCTTCCACCGCTGATCATAGAAGGTGATTGGCCGTAGATAAGTGCCAAGTCCTTATTGGCCGTAGAGAGCCAGACCTCAGGCCTAGTTTTAAATGGTTGGCCATACCCAAATAATGGGTGGAGCCCTGGGGGCTGTACTAGATTGTGGGAGGAGCAATCCTTGCCACCGTTAAGTTGGTGAAACAAAATTTCAGTAGTGTGTTCTAGGAGTGTGTGGGGGAATAGGGACTCGGGCCCGCATCAAAGGGGCTAAGGGCAGCCATCGACATCTCGGCCTCAGTGCGGTTTAAGGTACAGTATTTGTGCACTTGATTATTCATGTCCTTGGTAGATATCCACTTTGCCTCTTAGGATAATAGAGTAGAGTATATGTTCATTTGATTTCAATATATGTGTTAAATTTATTTAATTTAAATAAAGTATTAAATTGGTTTTTGATTGTTTAGTAATCTCGGTCCCTTATGTATTTAAAGTTTTGCAGTTTTTCCATTGCGGTATATATATGTGTGGTACTTGGAAACCCCCATGTTCTCCTCCATTTAATGGATATTAAAGTTGGCGTTGGATTTAAATAGGCAAAGTAAATTAAACAAACTAATTCCCAAGATTTATTACTAAAGTATCTATTACCCTAGGAGTTCCATGATTACTGATTCCTTGCCTTCCTGGGGGATTGGTGATAGACATATTCAGGTATGATTGATCGGGAAGGTGGTGGCAGTGTCTAATGAGTTGTTATTATTAGTTATAAATTAATAACCCCTATTCTTGTTGAGCCCGGCTCATTTATATTCAGCTTACATTCGTGGCAGTTCAGCGATGGGGTCATACTGAACTGTAACAGTGTTAAGCTGGGGTATTGAGTGAAGAAGAAGGAGGGTAGGAAAGATTCATTCAAGGGAAGTTTCAGTCACCATTACACAGGTACAGTTTCCCATAATGTATCAGTAAGTTAAAATTATGGAAAATTTCTTTCAGAGTCCAAACCCATGGCTGAAAATCAAAAAAGGCATTGTTATAACATCAAATTTAAACTAGATACCGTAATACAGTAGAACCTCGAGTGACGACCGCCTCAAATGGTGACCAATTGGGTAACGAACACCCCGATCGCTGACAATTCGTCTCGTTAGGCGACCACTCGTTTGAATAACGTCAACCCCACATGGTCGGGTCACAGGCTGCTTCTCGCACATTCTCGGACGCCTCCGACGATGTAAATAAATTATTTTCCTTTGCTTAACCCTTAACACTTTCGCGCTTAGCGGACGCCCGTTAGCGTCCAAGCTTTTTCTCCTGATTCTGCCCTCTGGACGCTGGCTGGCGTCCAATGGTTAAATAATTATATAAATTTTATTTATTATGCGATTTATTTTAGTTAGTCTCAAAATGTTTACCATGAAATTTACGTTTTTTCTAATAACCAAAGAGCTTATTAAAGAAACGGCATGGCAGTGATTCATCTTGGTATAACAATTGTATAGCGCCGATATGCCGCCGCGGGTAACACTTCAGCCACTTCAAACCGTCTTGTGGATTGGTTGCGACATTGATTCTATATTTATATGCATATGTCCGTATAGAGAATTTTATTGCGGTTCCAATGATACCATAATCAATGATGTAGGATAAATGTGGTCATCGCAATCATTAAGAGAGTGGAAACATTTGTTGCTGTTTGGCGCTCTCGCCAAACAGTTTGGCGAGAGCTTCTGTTTCTGTTTGAACTGTTTCAACAGTTTCTGTTTGGCAGTATTTATAGGTATGTTCTTATAGAGAATTCTATTGCGAACACAGTGATAC
>WNGS01165339.1:19671263-19705487 GCA_020271785.1 Procambarus virginalis | reverse complement strand
GGCACTTTATGGTCCTTGCTCCAATAGTCACTTATTGCATGTTTGTGACAGTGCTTCATCAACAAACAGAGTGCCAAAAACACATACATTTCCGCAACTGTGGTATTTTTCCAACGCTGCAGTCGTGAAAATTCTGTGATTTCCCTCTCAATCAGGTAAGCAGCATGCAGGTTCGTTTGGTGTACAATGTATTCCATGAGTGGTTCATCATAGAATGCTGTAAAATATTTCATCTCAGCCATGTCCTCACCTTGATTAGGGAAAAGGTTTGTAATCCCTACATCTTTATCGTCAAAGTGAGGAATATTTGGAATAAAATCGTCACCATCACTCCACTCAAGTACACCAGGCGTCCTGCGAGATGCAGATGAAAGACGGCGACCAGGAGCTAAATACCGTCTGCGAGAAGCACGGCGGCTACGTGCACGTGAGGTGGGTGCACGTAAGGTGGTGCAGGTGAGGTGGGTGCACGTGAGGTGGATGCAGGTAAGGTGGGTGCACGTGAGGTGGTGCACGTGAGGTGGATGCACGTGAGGTGGATGCACGTGAGGTGGATGCACGTGAACACGAGGGTCTTGGTCCCTCATGTGGTGACATGCGGTGACGCTTGGCTGGGCGAGATGCTGCTGACGCGACAATTTCTCGCCCAGTTACACCACTGGTACCAGCCACAGGCTCAATAAAACTGTGATCTGAGTCACTAAACCCAGAAAAGGAGTCACCTCCCTCTGACTCGTCACCCTCAAACAGATAATATCCACAGGAACTGTGAGGTTGTGGTAGAATTGGAGTAGAAACTGGGCGAGGAGGCATGGGTGAGCGTAGAGGCCTCGCCATGGCATGGCGAGCATTCTCACTCTCACTGCTGCTGCTACTATCACCCGACAACTGTGTATAATCCTCATCGTTGTCTGAATCATCAAACACACTTTCCTCACCTTCAGAAAATAATTCGTGGGCTATTTGCTCTGGGGTGAGGGATTGAGTGGTGCGTGCCCGTGAGGCGTTTGACCGTGCGCTCGCCATGGTGACTCTTGCTAAACTGAGGCCTCCCACGCCTTCGGTTCGTGAGCGGGAATTTTTTTCAAAATGGCCGCTGTTTACTATAGCCCGTGGCAGCGTATGGGAACCCCAGCTACCCGGCGGGACATTCAAATCGTGCGCGGTACCCATACACGTCATATGACATGAAGCGCAGTTGACTGGTAAAACGCCTAGCACGTCATATGACGTGATGCGCACTTTAAGGGTTAAAGATGCTATTGATGCTGGGATGTTGCAAAGCACTGACTTTTTTGTAGAAAAACAAAATAATTTTTTTAAAGAACAAATGTCAAAAAGGTTCGTTCGGTGTTTGTCAGGTAGGCTGCTCCATGTTTCTTAAAAAAAAAAAAAAAAAAAGAATTTTGAAAAACAGAACAAAGGTCAAAACATAAAAGGTTGTTCAGTGTTTGGCAAGTAGGCTGCTCCATGTTTCTTAAATTAAAAAAAAAATAAATAAAAAAAGTTGAAACAATTTGAAAAACGGACAAATACCATAAAGGTTCGTTCAATGTTTGTCGGGTAGGCTGCTCCATTATTGAGAAATACATGAAAAATACAAAACAAATGGAACACATTTGTAACAAAGAAAGATTGTCATAATGGAGCAGCCTACCCGACAAACACTGAACGAACTTCTATGGCATTTGTCCGTTTTTAAATTGTTTCAACTTTTTTTTATTTTTCGTTTTTTTTATTTAAGAAACATGGAGCAGCCTACCTGCCGAACACCGAGCGAACTTTTTTGACATTTGTTCTGTTTTTCAAATTCTTCATTTTGTTTTTCTTTTTGTTTTCTTAAGAAACATGAAGCAGCCTACCTGACAAACACCAAACGAACCTTTTGCTATACAAAAAAAAAAAAATGAAAAAAAAAAAAAATGAACAAATTTGAAAACAGAAAAATGTCATAAAGGTTTATTCAGTGTAAGATAGGCTGCTCCATTATTTAAAACAGCGAATATCATATTGATGTTTTTCGGTGGTAGAACGGATTATTTCTATTTACATTCTTTTCAATCGGGAACTTCATTTTGAATGACTTCAGTTTCACATGACGACCACCGCGCCGGAACGTATTAAAGTCGTTATTCAAGGTTCCACTGTATATGCAAACAACCATGGTAATAGGGCAGCTGCTTGTTATTTTGGTCCACCACCAACTGAGAAAATGCAGACGATGAGTCACAATAACGTGGCTAAAGTAAGTTGACCAGACCACACACTATTAGGTGAAGGGACGACGACGTTTCGGTCCGTCCTGGACCATTCTCAAGTCGATTGTGGAGTCACAATCGACTTGAGAATGGTCCAGGACAAACCGAAACGTTGTCGTCCCTTCACCTTCTAGTGTCTGGTCTGGTCAACTGAGAAAATGGTAAGGACTTGGAGGAAATTTTTTCCTACAAAACCACTTTAAAATATCTTTCAATAAACATACAGTACTATAATAGTTTTTTCCACAAAATATCCTTGTAAAATAGGGAAATGTCTTAAGTGAGGGTGTGTCTTGTATGCTGGCAAATACGGTATCTAAAAATATCTTTGCAGCAATTTCCGCACTATGGCAGAGCTGGACAGACTGCCTCGGGGCGAATGCTGAATGAATACTTGTGAATCACCTAAGTTCTGGGCTTCACCACAGCCAAAGTAAGCCACATGGAATTTTTCTTTTCCCGTGATCAGGGAACACATTTTAACAATAATAGGAGGAACAAAAATTTTTAGTTATTTTTTCCTGCACACTGGGGTGATGGCTAAAAACAGTGTTGCAGCCCAGGGGTTAACTAGCAAGGTAGTCAAAACACTATAAAAATAATTAAAGCCAAATGTGTGAAAATATGTGAAATGATATAACATATCATGTATGGCTTTTGGACATAGATGCCGTGTAACAAATCTATGTAGTTTTTATGATTACTTTGCATTACCTTGTGATGATTCCGAGTATCAACACCCCCACAACCTCTTCTCTGACAAGGCCTCCTGGTTGGTTGTTTGGTTAACCTGACTGTTCAACGTGGCTGCTCTCAGCCTGATGTATGAATCACAGCCTGGATAATCAGATATCCTTTGAAGTTGATTATCAAGTTCTCTTTTGAACACTGTGAGAAGTCGGACAGTTATGCCCCTTATGTGTAGAGGGTGACTTCAAAAGTCTTGGGCCTCTGATGTTGATAAGATTTCTCTCTCAGGGTACAGTACCTATTGCACCTCTGTTTTTCAATGAGACTAATCTGCATATCCTGCCATGCCTTCTGGTTTCATGGTGGTATTTCTGTGAACAGGTTTAGAACCAGTCCTACTAATATTTTCAAAGATTAAATTATTCTCTCTTTCTTCCACCTGCACTGTAGGGAATACAGATTTAAAAACTGTAAGTGGTCCCATTTATTTAGATGTTTTATTGAATAGATTCAAACAGTAAAAGATCTCTGCATGCTCTCCAGGTCAGCAATTTCTCCCACTCTGAATGTGATGGTTACTGTTCAACAATATTCTACCCCTAGAGAGTACTAGTGTCTTAAAAAGAATAATCATTGGTATGGCATCTCTTGTTTGAAAGGTTGTTAGTTATCCAACCAGTCATTTTTCTTGCAGTTATGACAGCTACTTTATTGTGTTCTTTAACCCTTAACATGCTCGGGGTCTAATATCCTGCTATCCGCACAGGCGCATGTCATTTTGAACAAAAAAAAAAAATTATTTTTTCTTCCTAACCTGTTAATTTGTGTTCACTGATCACGGGAAAAATAATAAAAAAATCGTAAGTGCCATATATTGCCCGCTATAGGGCGGGGAAGTCTGGCAAATTATAGGCGCTGACTCAGCATGCGTCCCAGGCGGTCTGTTGCTCGCCAGCTGTCAGGCCAGAGTTGCAACAGAGATAATTTCCTAATTATTTCAATGTCTCTGATTGATGCTTCATAGTTTTTTTGCTGTAATATTATTCAATAGTGTGTAGTTTGATATATTTATATAATAAAATGAGTGAATCATTGCTGTACTCAAAAATATGGTGTACATATTGTTGATTCAGTCATGTTCATCAATCAGTGAACAAACACTTTGTCGGTTATTACACTATAAGCACAGGTTATATATAAGTATCTGCATGTTTTGTTCACTATAACGAACCACTAAGTAGCTATTATGAGTCAAAAAGTAACGAGGAGTGACCGCCGTGTACCAGCCAGCCACTCCCGCCCTCCCTCCAGTCATCTGACTCGCCCACATTCTCCTCCCACAATACTGTTTTTGCTATAATTCACTATATACAGACGGTATATATAAGTATCTACATGTTTTGTTCACCATAACTGTACATCTAAGCTTGTATGGTGAGTAAAGTCACAAAGACATAGGACCTAACACAGTCAGCTGATGGCTGCCTCCCTCAAGGCCAGATACACTAATATTTCTCCTCCAATAAAACTGTGTGGTGTTATTACACTATATACACACATTATAAATAAATATCTACCTGTTTTATTCACCATACTTGTACAAATAAACTGGTATGGTGCCCAAAGACTATCGTGGTAACCAGTAAACAACACCGTCGTCTGCACGGTGGCGTCGTGCAGACGACGCCACCGCCCTCACCAAAATGGCGGCTCCAAACCTTCTCTTGCTGTTTATACCCTCTATACACACGTTATATATAAGTATCTACATTTGTGTTCACTATAGCGAACCACTAAGCTGGTATGCTCAGTGCAGTCAATAAAAGGTGGCCACACACAGTCAGAAAACATCGCCACCACCCTCCCTCCCACAGCATTACTCCTCCCTCCATGGCGCACAGCGCTAAATATCATCGCAATCCTGCTATTATCAGAACCCTGGTCACTTTTATCACAGTCAGGGGTCTTCTGTAATAATATCATCGCTACATAATAGCATGAACAAGTATATTATGGCATTTTTAGGCGATGCTGTGGTCACAAGCTGAACAGCAGTGCTGTGAGCTCATGCTGCGTGCGTCAGGCTTGGTAGCTTATGCGATACTGAGGCCCCTAACACCCGGGAGTTTGGCCCACGATTTTTTTAAAAATGGCGTCTGTTTACAAGAGCCCTGATGAAGGTGTGGTGAACCCCGTGTATCCGCGGGCCGTTTAAATCTTCCGTAGTGCTCCAACACTTCATATGAAGTGAAGAGCAGTCAACTGGTAAAACGCCTAGCACTTCATATGAAGTGATGCGCACTTTAAGGTTTAAAAGTAGGGCCTTTTAGCATAGTTATTCCAAAGTCTTTTGCACTGCTGTTCTTTCAACAGAGTGATTTGACCGTTTTATTTGTGATTTCCGTTTTGATATTCTCATTTTTCCCACTGAAAACTTTTTCATAGTAGTAGCTTGAACTTTTTCTCATTAAACATTATGTTGTTTTCTGTGACCCACTGAAAGACCTGATTAACATCAGATTGTAGGTTTGCGATGTCTTCTATTGAGCCACAAATATTTTACAAGAAAGAGATGGTTGGGTTGAATTCGTTTTCTGAATTGGGTGAAAAATCTTCAGACAGAAAAATGAGGGAGGTAATCAGTGACAATATATTAAACCAGAGAAATGTTATTAGTGGAGTACCACAGGGTTCAGTTTTAGCTACCAAGCTACTACAGAAGATAAGAAACTTGGAGGATTGTCATGCCTTTCATGATCACCTGGACATGACACGTGTATGGAGCAACACTTGGCGGATGTAATTAAATGTGAATAAATACCCCCCATTATGTAACGTGAAATAGGAGAAAAATAGGCCACACACAACCTACAAATTATGTGAAAAAGCTGTAAAGAATTCTGATAAAGAAAGTGATCAAGAATTAATTCTGGATAACAAATTATCACCTGAGAACCACATAAAGGACACTGTGCATGGAGCACATGCTACACTTTCCAACTTTATAATCACTTGTAAATACATGGAAGGCAAATATTGGATAAGTGTTCATGATTTGAACATTTCTTTAAAATATTGAGACTATGGGGAAAGACCAGAGGTGTTAAATATACCAAAGCTAGAAGACAGGAAAGAGAGGCAATATGATCACTATATAGAAAATAATAACAGGCATTGACAAAGAAGAATTCTTAAAACCTGCAACTTCAAGAACAAGAGGTCAAGACTAATGCTAAGGAAACAAAGCTGCTCCCCCCACCCCCACCCAAAAAAAGCTCTCCATACGAACAAGTTGAACAAGTTAAGTGAGACTGTTGATACCAAAAACAGTAGCTTCATAGCATCAAATGACGAGTACTGGGAAGAGTGTAACAATTATCCTGTAAAACACTTAGGGAGTTACACTTAGGTAATTACAACATTTATATCTTATTTTTGTTAGGTTGGGTTGATTGAATTAGGTTGGGTTTGTTTAGTGTAGTGATGGCATAGGGGATGTATCACTAAATACTTTTTCTTAGGCCTATTATGTAGTTGGCCAAAAAACCACTACTAAAACATACTGACCCACCATGCTACCTACTGCACTAATATCAGATCATAAAGTTCAGTGGTTTCCAAGATACAAGCCACTGAATATTAGGATGAGCAGTGCCAGTTGTCACCTATTTGGACCACGGACCTGTGGGTACCAAGTACGTTATCCATTGTCGAGGACAGGAAGCCTGTAGTTAGGCTTGTCCCCCTAGGTCAACTACTGACGTTCCCCAGGATGCAATCCACAACAGTTGCTTAATTTCTGGATACCCATTTACTGCTAGGTGAACAGAGCCATCAGGTGAGAGGAAACGTGCCCAACCATTTCTTTCCTGCCTTGTGATCAAATCCGGGATCCTGAAGTGAGAGTTGAGGAGCTGTGCTATAGGACTTAATACAGGAATATTGTACAAGAGAGTTGAATGGAAGATGGATATTATATAGACTATAACATTCATGTTTATATTGGTGAAATACCATTAAAATAGGCCGATATAACTACATGGTCAATCACCATTACAAAGGTTGACAAACTTACATATATTATTTTGGTTAATATCTCAGTAACTATTGCATCAAACACCTAGATTGTAGTGTCAATTACAAATCTCTCCTTCACTTCATGGTACTGTATTTTGAATTCCATGCAGAACACGCAATAACTATCTTGACCACTGCACTGCGCCCCCCGACAGAGCACGGGGTATGGCGGTGTGCCATCTGACATGCGAGTGATGTTAGGATATTTTAAGAATCAAAACACACACGTGGTAGGTTGGGTGCGAGATGGAGGCCTGAGGCCTTCAGTGAGCGGCAGCCATCTTTACAAAAACTCTCAGTATGCTCCAGGACTGTGGGTAGGCTCAGCTCTGAGTAACCATGGCTGACGCATCCGCCTCCAGCTCCAAATACTCTGTCGGACACAATGTTGAAAGACTGCTGTCTGAAGGTGAAATTCAGACCTTACTGTTTGAAAAAGATAAGGTAGTGATATTGAAGAACCAATACAAGATAAAGACCTGACACAAGTATCGGATACAAGTGATACAGACATGAATGAGGAGGATACAGCAAGCATGTATAGTACACGGCGAGCACCAAGCATACTGTGGCTTCACAGGTCATCGCCCATGCCAGTATTATCACCACCTGTGTCATCTACCGTTCCCGAAGAAAGTGATACAGTGGTACCTCAGCTTACGAATTTAATCCGTTCCCAGAGACAGTTCATAAGCCAAAAATTCGTAAACTGAAGCGAATTTCACCATAAAAAATAATGGAAATTGAATTAATCCATTCCAGACTCCCAAAAAAATTAACTTCAGACTAAATTTTATACCTAATTCACCTAAATCTTCAGTACTAAAGTATATACAAGTTATTACTTATTTTTACTGATGACTCTTGTTGGTGTATGGAAGACAGTGAGGAGGGAGGAGGAGGAGAGGTGTTAAGTGTTTGGAAGGGGAGTCCCCTTCCATTATAACATCAGGCATCATCATAACGTGATGACTTCTCTGGAGTACTCTCTCCTACGTTTTGCAGGCATACCACTAGGAGGACCTGTTTGTGGCTCACTGCTTGATTTTCTCGCTATAAAACGATCCATAGAGGATTATTTTTTCCTTCGTTGTAACACTTGTTTGTAGTGAGGCATCACATTGTCATTAGAAAGGTTAATGCAACGGCCTACTACAACTTGCTTTGGGCGAGTCGTTTCAACAAAAGCTTGCATTTCTTCCCACAGTCCACACCACTTCCAAATTGTTGAGGAAGGGACATTCTCTACTGACTCCTCCTCCCCTGAAGACATTTCCTCAGCTGCCTCTTGTTGCTGCTCCTTGTGGTCATTCTCACATGTGTTTTCTCGGCTGGAACCATACCACTGGCTTTCTTAGGACCCATGGTGAGATATATAACAACACATTTAATGTTCAAATAGCCAAAAATCCCCCCCAAAAAAAAACTAATTCTTTACAAAGAATTCAGGCGCGATTGTCACTAGGCGGGAGGCACTGGTAAACTGAGGCGCGATCGCCGTGCCACCACACGCTAGGTCGGCCATAAGCATATCAACAAACTCGTTTCCCGAGGCGAAGTTCGTAACCCGATTCAAATTTTCTGAAGAAATTGGGCTCGTAACCCGAAAAGTTTGTCAATAGGGGCATTCGTGAGCCGAGGTGTCACTCTACTATAGACGTATCTTTTCTGGGTTCAGTGATGCTGTTCTGATACAAGTAGCATAGATAAACTGAGTGTTAGCAGCTACCATGGTGGTGTTACTAGGTGGAGATTTGCTGTCTCAGCAGCATGCCCTACCAAGCACTGCCATATCTCCACCTATGACGACACTGACGACAGTCTGCCCTCTGTATCTACTTTCCCTGGTTGCCCTACTAGTATACAAGGTAGAAGCACTATATCTCCTGGCCAATGGAGATTTAGTGCAAGAAAACAAAGCCGTGGTGGTGGTGCTGGTACAAGGAGCACAGGTGAACTCATGTGGGAGGACTGTGATAATGTTGTACCACACACAAACCACAATTTTATGATAGTGATGTTGGTGTTACACCCAGTTTTCTGTATAAATGTGAAGATATGAGTGAAATGAATATTTTATGGCTTATTTTGATGAGCCATTCATGCAACATCTTGTTGATGAAACCAACAGGTATGCATTGCAAATTATTGCAGGTGGCTTATTACCTGCTTCACATATGATACGTTGGAAGTACACCACTCTGGCTGAATTGTGTGTGTTCTTAGCTCTGTGTCTGCTTATGAAACATTTCAAGAAGCATGTAACACAGGATTATTGGAATAAAGACAGCATTGTTCCAAGCCCAGAGTTCAACAAGTACATGTCATGAGACAGGTTCTTGATACTTCTACGGTGCCTACACTTTGAAAACATTGCACTGTGGATCGAAATGATCGACTTTGGTGAAAAGTGTTCAGTGATATCAGAGGAAAATTTTGTGATTACTTCGAACCAGGACAGAATGTTGTGATTAATGAATCCTTAGTTCTTTTCAAGGAATGTCTTGTTTTCAAGCAGTACATCCCATCGAAATGGCACCGTTTTGGCCTCAAACCCGAATGGTGATGGATATATTATATTATATTCCAGTAGAGACATAGACATACCCGCTCAAGATCCTCATGGGGTTTCTGGCAGTGTGGTGAAGATGCTCATGGAACCACTGCTGAACAAGGGGCACATTCTGTACACTAATAATTATTATACAAGCCCCTTGATAAAGTTCCTGCTTGAATATGACACAGGAGTTTGTGGCACTGTAAAGACACATAGGAAAAATGCCAGTTTTTGATACTGGTATTGCAGTGGGTGATTGTCAACTCAGAAAATGTGACAAGATTTTATCAGTGCACTGGAAAGGCAGACATGAAGTGAATATGTTGACAACTATTCACACTGGTGAAATGCTTGACAGTGACAAAGTGAGGTTTGGAAGAGACAGAAAATTGTTTAAGCCAAATTGTGTCATTGACGACAATATAAATATGAGATTAGTAGATAAATGTGACATGATGGTTGGTGTTGTCGAGTATGTTTGCAAAAGTGTAAAGTAGACAAAGAAATTGTTCTTTCACCTTGTGGACATAACATTGTTGAACTGTTACAACATGTATTTGGTGAAATCAAGCAAGAAACTACCAATTTGTGTTTTTAGTCATGCTCTCTAGTCACCATTACAGAGGAGCCTCGATAAACGAATTTAATTCGTTCCGGCACCAAGCTCGTCATGTTAAACGCTCGTCTTTCGAAACGAATTTCCCTATTTAAAATGCTGGAAATAAAATTAATCCATTCCACAACCAAAAAACATCAATATGATATTCAATTTTTTTAATAATGGAACAGCCTACCTGACATACACTGAATGAACCTTTATGACATTTTCTTTTTTTTTCATAATTTTTCAATTTTTTATTTATTTTAAATTTTTTGTTTAGAAAATGGAGTAGCCTACCTGACGTACACTGAATGAACCTTTATGACATTTGTTCTTTTTTCAAATTTTTTCAATTTGTTTTTTAATTTTTTTCTAACAAAAAATTCAATGCTTTGCAACATTACAGCAGTCCCCCCTTTACATCCCTGCATCATTAGCATCTTTAAAAAAAAAATCATATACTGTACTTGCATCGTCAGAGGTGTCCGAGAATTTGCGAGAACCAGTGGGAACATTAGGAAGCACCACGTGGGTTTTCTCGTTAATAAAGTGGAAGCTCGTCAATCAAGACAAATTTTTGGCGAGTGGCTCGCTCGTTACTCAAAATGCTCGTAGATGGAGCCGCTTGTCACTCGAGGTTCCACTGTACTTGTCAAGTATGGCCAGGACGACAGTGTGAGGGGGCGGATGTGTAATGTGCCAACAATGCTTCATGTAACTCCCAACAGACTGGGTGCTAAAGACTACCTTGCACTTCATAAGTTTGGCTACATACCACCTACAAAAACTAAAGCCAAAGGTGTATGTGACTGTGTTGTTTGCTAGCACACACAACGAAAACCTACAACGTGAAAATCCGTGTGTACCCGGTGAATTGAGAGCAAAGTCGTGTTGTGTTACATGGACTGCTTCCGTGATTATCACTCACTCCAGAAGTACTGAGTGTAATTACCTAAGTGTAGTTACAGGATGAGAGCTACGCTCGTGGTGTCTACCCAGCACTCGTTGTCAAATAACGTTTTGAACCTACTGACGGTTTTAGCCTCCACCACCTTCTCACTTAATTTGTTCCAACCGTCTACCACTCTGTTTGCGAAAGTGAATTTTCTTATATTTCTTCGGCATCTTTGTTTAGTTAGTCTAAATCTATGACCTCTTGTTCTTGAAGTTCCAGGTCTCGGGTAATCTTCCCTATCGATTTGATCAATTCCTGTTACTATTTTGTACGTAGTGATCAAATCACATCTTTTTCTTCTATCTTCTAGTTTTGGCATACTGAATTTAATGCCTCTAACCTCTCCTCGTAGCTCTTGCCCTTCAGTTCTGGGAGCTACTTAGTAGCATGTCTTTGCACCTTTTCCAGTTTGTTGATGTGCTTCTTAAAATATGGGCACCACACAACCGCTGCATATTCTAGCTTTGGCCTAACAAAAGTCGTGAACAATTTCTTTAGTATTTCACCATCCATGTATTTAAAAGCATTTCTGAAGTCAGAAAGCGCAGCATAGGCTCCTCACACAACATTCCTTATGTGGTCCTCAGGTGATAGTTTTCTATCTAGAACCACCCCTAGATCTATTTCATTATAATAATTCTTTAATGATTTCTCACATAATTTATAGGTTGTGTGGGGTCTATGTTCTTCCATTCCACATTCCATAACATGGCATTTATTCACATTAATTCCATTTGCCAAGTGGTGCTCCATATACTATTTTGTCCAGGTCATCTTGAAGGGCATGACAATCATCTAAGTTTCTTATCCTTCCTATTATCTTAGCATCATCAGCAAACATGTTCATATAATTCTGTATACCAACTGGTAGATCATTTATGTAGACAATGAACATTATCGGTGCAAGAACTGAACCCTGTGGTACTCCACTTGTGACATTTCTCCAATCTGATACATTGCCTCTGATTACTGCCCTCATTTTTCTATCAGTCAGAAAATTTTTGATGCATGTTAGAAGCTTACCTGTCATCACTCAAATATTTTCCAGTTTCCAGAACAACCTCTTATGTGGAATTCTGTCGAAAGCCTTTTTTAGGTCCAGATAGAGGCAGTCAACCCAACCATCTCTTTCCTGTAAAATCTCTGTGGCTCGATCACTGAAACCGAGTAAATTCGATACACAGGATCTTCCAGATCGAAAACCATACTGTCTGTCTGATATTATATCATTTCTCTCCCGGTGTTCTACTCATTTAGCTTTTATTATTTTTTTCCAATATTTTCACTACAGTATTACACTTGTCAATGATATAGGTCTATAAATGAGGGGGTCTTCCCTGCTGCCACTTTTGTAGATTGGAACTATGTTAGCCTTTTACCACACGTCTGCTACGACTCCTGTACACAGGGATGCCTGAAAGATCAGGTGAAGTGGAATGATGCTTGGTCCACCCTAGATGAAATTTCCTTCTCTGAACATCAAAAATTATGGACTTACTTCAATCTGCAGTGTTTTGTACTAGTTTATGGTTGGTAACCAGTTCTTTCCTAACTGCTTGGCTAATTTCTGCTTCTTGTTTGTCATTTCTGGTTTTGACTTCCAAACATACTTCCTTGATTTTCTCTTGCTCTTTTACAACTTGTGCATACGTATCTATTATTTCTTCTTTATACTTTTCTAGTTCTTTATTAGCCTCCTCTATTTGAATTGCCAATGAAGTTTTTTGTTGCATCTCCTTGCCTAACGCCATGTTAGCCCTCAGGCTCCCTTGGAGTTGTTCACCATATGAGTATTTTCTTGTTAATTTCTTCAAATTCCCTACTCTTCACTTTCCATGCCTCATTATCCTTTACTAGTTCCTTGATGTGTTCCTCCTGCATCCTTACCTTATCAGTCAAGCTGGAAACTTCCTTATCTTACTGGAAAATACTTTCTTTTAAATTACAAAACTCAATTTTGAGACCTTCATTTTCTTGTTCTAATTTAATATCCGTTTCTTCATAATTCTTTAACATGTCCTCAATAATCACTAACCTGCCAAGAAAACCCCCTTTCATTACATCTTGTTGCGAGAAACCTGCAAAACATTCCCTCGGTGGGGGTACTGTCCTTCCCTGAGGTGGCGGCCATCTTTATTGACATTCTGCTGTTTGCAAAGATCAACTTTTCTACCCAAGATTTTTCATTTACTAACACTTATTTCTTATCTCTTAGTTTATTTTCAAATTCCCTACACCTTCATGTATTCTGGGACACCACTTGCAACCCTCACCCTACTCCCCACACTCAGATAATATGAATTATCCTGGAGCCTGCAGCAGTGTGACTTCAGTGTGATGATGCTCCACTTCCTCTACTTCTGAGTGTGTAATACAGTGTGTGTGTGTGCTGTTAATTAGTGTGTGACAGTGTACATAATGTAAATAAACTGAATATTGATCAAGTAATATTCTGACAAACAGTTTTAGTGGACACATTAGTGACACGTGTATCACAGTGTCACAGTACACAGTGACATGTATCACATTATAAACATTCTACTGTGTACATATTGTAAAGGACACAAATGTGCACCAGATACAATAAAACAAGTAATTAGAAAGCAATGAAAATGCATTGAAAAAATGGATGAAAATATATTTATGGCAACTCGCAAGTCTTAAATCGCCCATGAAACCACATGATCTTGTCTATTTTGTAACGTCACACAAGGTTTAACCCCTGCACTGCACACTTGTTAATTTTGACTTTCCCTGTGGCACGCAGAAAAAAACTGTCCTGAATTTTTTTTTCTCATTAAACATTAGCTAGCATACAGGAAGTAAAAAGACTCTACTTCTTCTGGTTTAGCTGTAGTGGCTCATGAGAAGTTGCATTTTTTTGTAGAAATGACCTGAGGTCATTTCCCGCACAGGAATAACTGTCCATTTATTGTCGTTGTTTCCCTCTTTATTTATTTTTGTTCTAACAAGCTGTATTGGTGTGTCAAAAGTGGTGTTCACTATGTATAACTTGGCTAGTAAGGAAGAGAGAGAAAAAGAAAGGAAAAAAAAGGGGGGGGGCTTAAATATTTCTATGCCTAGTATATAGCACCCTTATGTACTATTTTAGGTCTCATATATTGTGTATTAAGCCTAGGAAGGTTAGGTTAGGGTAGATTAGTTTGGCTTTGCAACACAAGTAAAAAATAATAGTTTCCAGGTTTGTCCAACTCAATAGTGCCGATTTCTATTTTCAAATTTCGTTGTTCGTCGGTATATATTCTATGGTCCTCATCGTTACTATAAGTACAGTACTACCAAAACTGGAGGATGGGCTGAAATATACGCACACCATGGCACCTGACAGCTGGAGTAGACAGCGCTTCGGATTCGTAGTTCTGAGATCCCGGATTCGAATCCCCGATGGAGGCAGAGACAAATGGGCAAAATGTTTCTTACACCTTGATGCCCCTGTTACCTAACAGTAAATAGGTACCTGGGAGTTAGACAGCTGCTACGGGCTGCTTCCTTGGGGGTGTAACAAAAAGGCAGTCTGGTCGAGGACCGGGCCGTGGGGACGCTAAGCCCCGAAATCATCTCGAGATAAAGTTATACATTAATACATTAAAGTTATACATATAAAGTTATACATATACATTAAAGTTATACATATAACCTCAAGATAACCATATATTTAACCATACTAATGTGAGAAATATATACAGTACTATATGTAAGCCTACATCTTATAATTTCACATAACACACATTTTGCCTGAAATATATACATGGTAATCACTCATTTGCTGATGTAAAAAGTTCAGTGGTTCCTAGTATGGCTGCCCAGCACGTTCACACACTGGATGGTGATGAGGCAGACATGGTCCTCATCTTTTTACTAAGGCCCTAGAATGAAAGTGAGGGACTCATGATTTTTTCTCAAGATGGGAATGGTAACTGGAGGTTTGAGGAAGCTAATTGAGCCTGTGTTTGTGTGGGAGTTTCTAACTTTTTGATATAGCTACAGTGCCTGAAAGCACTGTGCGCACCATCAGTCGAGCACCATAAGGCACCATGTGCAGTGCAGTGGTTAACCTGTCTTAATTTTCTTAATAGTTCATGAAAAATTAATGTATGTAAAATCTCACCTATTTTTCTCTTTCTGAACCTGTGATCAACAGCAAGCATGGCGATGTATCCTCTCACAGTCACCTTCTTGTGCACATCTAACTTGCAGACGATGGCTCCAACTACTTCTCCACTGGACATTGCCTGAAAACATTTAAAAAGACATAATTTTCATGTGTTTTCTGTAATTAATGAGATATTACACTGACATATATATCGGATAAAAGACAAAGTAAGTGTTCACATCGCAAATAAACTCACTTATGACAAAATTATTCCAACAGATACGGTTTGGGAAAGAATGTGTGTAAATGAACCCCCGGGTAATACTGTAGTTCTCTACCAATCATTATGCACAAGCTCAAGTCAACAATTATTTGGATCAAATTATATCAATTTGAATATTAGGCCAAAACTATCTTATTACCAGTATGATCGTGTTTGTACAAAAAACCTGCGTTGAATGTAATGAAACGACATTTTCTGGGTGAGTCCCAGAGGCTCCCCGGAGCTATCCAGGCTGAATGGATATGTATAACTTTCTGGCATCAGTCAAAGTGCTTGGAGTTCTTGCCTACCGGGGACCACGAGGCAGAACCTGGCCCCCTCAGAGAGGCACGAGGAGCAATGACCTATAGGAAAAAAAAAACCTGTGTTTGAGAGCATTCTATGTCTGCCATCGACCGGAATAGGCACCCAGAAAGGAAGGCGCTCCAAAACAAACCCCCTATTCTGGTGAAAATATTGCTACAGAAAACCGAACGAGTGGACAAAACGCCCCAAACAAAATTATCGAACTAGTATGACGTCGAACAACAAAGGAAGCACCCCCGGCCTGACCAACCAAGCAGCAACCCAAGGACCAAAACCAAAAGAAGAAGAAAGAAAAAGAGACCACCCGGGCCAAAGACCAAGATGGCACCGGAAACACAAGAGCAGGCTGGAGGCAAAACAACGCCCAAGACAGCAAGCGGAATGGAGCAGAAGGAACAGCAACACCGAACGCAAGCTGGAGCGGCTCCGCCAGCACCACCCAAGACGAGGCGACAGTACACGGACCCAGACGACAGTCCCAGAACAACCCCGAAGGGAAGACGAGCCAACCCTATTAGAGACCGAAGGACCCTTCGCAGAGATAGAAAAACCGAAAGGCCAGGGAAACAACACATCGCCCCGAGACGAAGCACGCAGGTGGGAGACCAACACCGAAGCCACCAGTGCCCACACAGGCGACGAGAAACTAGAGACAAAAACCCGAGACGCAAAAACTCGAGGGGAAGAACGAACCAACCCTGTACAGAGCTAGACCGATCCACAAAAAGAGCCAGAGCTGTGGTAAGACCCACAGAACCGAAACCGAATAAAGCAGCAGGTCTTGCCAAGGCAGGCAAAACCAAAAGGAACAGCCGCCAGGGAAACAAGGAAGCCAATCCCAGCGAGCCGAAAAGGAACCAACTCGGGCGAGCAGAAAACACCCCATTCGAGAGGAATCCCCCCCCCCCAAGGACCCCTGAAGGACCAACAAGGCCAAACACCAATTACCCTGGCTCAGGCATCTGCCTAAGCCAGGGCCCAGGCAGATGCCAACGAGGAAAAATGAGCACAACGAATGAAAGCGCGAGACGCGAAGCAAAAAACAGCGACCCCGCAACCCAAGGAGCAGCGCAACCAGCTCCAGCAGGGAAGAACGATGCACACGTCCCCGAGGTATCCAGGAGGAGAACTAAGCAGGACGTGAACCGCAGGAAAACAAACACACACGTTCCGGAAAAAGAACAAACAGCCGGAGCCAGGACAGGAATCCCAGCTACCCGACCCAAGAAAAGGAACCAGTAGAGCAGGCGTGGTGGACCGAAAGGCCACAACCCCCACAGACAGCACAACACACAAGCCTGCAGTGAGATACAAAGAAAAAGTGAAGAAACTCAGTGCCAAAACAGAACACCTGGGTAGTCCAAAAGCAGGGAACTGAACATGGACAGAGGCGCACCTGAGAACCCAACATCAGTATAGCCAATAAGCACTGACCCAGATACACAGTCAAGTGTAGCATAGGAGGAAAAATGGAAATGGTCAAGGAAAACCCCCGAATATGGACCAAGTAGCAGTCAGCAACACAATGTACATGACCCACCACCAAGTGTGTAGTGGAGGGCGCACATACACCGAGGGACACCATGGATATCAGGGTGCAGTCAGGCACCGAAGATAGGCAAGGAATGAATGTCCAGAGATCAGAGACCAAGCAATGAAGGACACAAATAAGGACCAGGGGAATGAAGACATGTCCACACATAGGAAAAAGACCCAGGTGCCGAAAAACAAAACAAAAGGCACCGAAATGCGGGGCATTACCCCACAGGACAACGAAGAACAAGATACACAGACAAAGTAAAGTCACTGAAGACACACGCAAGGTGTCCAAACAACACACCCAACACCCCTGTGAGGAGCCATTGACGCAACCCTGCCAAGCGGGGAAGTGACAGAGTAAACAAGAATAGTGTAGTGACCAAGGGTGGGGACATGCACAAGGAGACACTGGAGGAAGCTGAGTACCCAATGAGCCACAGACATTAAAAAGAACCTGAGCAATGTCAGAGAAGGTAGGAAATGTAATGCACTAGGAAGCAATGCGAAGGAGGCAGACTCCACACGCAGGAGCAAATGTAGAGAAGATGAGCCCAATAGGCTCTGGAAACTGCACACCTGCCGAACGACAGTGGAGAGGCAGGACCAAAGAGCCAAAGCTCAACCCCCACAAGCACAATCAGGCAAGTACCCCACTAAAAGTCGGGAACCAGCACCTGGCCAACAGTCGCCAGACAGGACAACCTCACCTGCAGAGCGGAGACACGACCGTGCCACAACACAGTCGAGCAGAGTAACATACCAGGAGCATCGTTAGTGGTTTGCCCGAAACGCCATGCGTACTAGAGGCTGTAGGCATTGTATGTACCGTTACCTGAATAAAAGGTTGAAGTCGAAGATGAAATATATCCAGAGGTGTGCGCCCACCAGAAGACGAGGTGCAGAACAGAGGCGGAGGTGGCACCACACTGAGCCACCCCACACCTGGAAGCAGAGAGAAGAACGAAGTGACGTCCCCATATGTAAAATCGAGAACACCCCCCGCATCTAGAGGGCTATGACTGGAGAGAGAAAACGAGCAAGAAGCCGCAGAAAACAGCGATGAACAATGCGGAACACACGAGTACACCGCCCAGAAAACGAAACCAACACCCTGGCCCCAGCGTGCGAGGTACGAACTGCACCACCTGTCCACCAGGTGGCACGGCTCGTACACCAGGTGGACAAACACATAATGTACAGACATATCGTATGCACATATTGTACAAACACCAGGGAGGCATACGTAACGAAGAACGTTTCATGAATATTGGAAGGTACAAAGAGGTTCGCGAATCAACGAGAACCACGACAAGCCAGCACAAATGCACGGAGGTACATATGGATAAAAAGACACCCCTGATCAAGGGGCACATATGTACCCTGATACGAAGGGAACAGTATCGCGACATAAGCTTAAAAGGGTGAGGAAAGGAGGGGAGGGCGAAACACACACTCAGGAATGACGGGACCGATGGACTCGAAGGGACACGGAACCGAACCCAGGGAGGGGTAGACCCGAACCAACACAAACACAGAGGGGGAAGGAACAACCCCACTCTGAGGAACTGCCAGCCCCGCACCGAGGGGTACAAAGACCCAAGCGGGGCAATACGGGGCCGAGGCCCCCAGCAACCCCACCCCAACCTCGGGAACCTCTACGGCAAGACCCGGGCTGAGCCGCACCCCCAAAGCCCCAGCTTCGAGCTAGAAGCAAGGGAGGAAGCGTGCACAACAGAAGGGGAAAGACGAGGAGCGGAAGGAGCCAGATTCAATGCGACCCCCAACCCCAACAAACACAACGGGGCAGTCTCGGGGCCCGCAACCACCAAGAGCGTTGCAGCAACCTAAACCTAGCATGCAATACTGCAGCCGCCTGCACCCACGTAACATGACCAGTGGCCTAGGTGAACGAGAGCACGTACAGACAACACCCGTCGCACGACTCCGGGTCATAAGAAATGATGACCCAACAGGCAGCACAGTGGAGGCACAACTGGTGAATGTCACACTGAGACAAGGGGACAGATCAACTGACAAACTCGCAAGACGCGAGGGGGAGACTCCAGGGTCACATCCATAGGACCACGGAGCCCCCATGGGATTTTCCAGGGCCTTGGTTACACGCTAAGGAAAGCCCAGGCAGAGTACCGCGAACCGGCGCCCAAGTCTACCAAACAAACTTCTAAAAGCTAAACCCCCGGGGCGTGTCCACTCACAGGGGCCAAGCAGGGAGTACCACCACCAGAAATATCAATATAAAAACTCCTAGAACAGCAAAGGGGACCACAAAGGCAGACCCCCCCCCCACCAGGCAAAACAAAAACAAAAGAAAAACCCGCAAGAGGACAACGTATCCAGGCGGAACAGAGCCGGCCGCTGTTATTGATGAAAACTAGCTGTGCAGTACCCCGCGCCCCTACCAGTGATGAAAACTACCACCTACCCAGAGATAAACAAGAGGAACAAAACTCCAGCCGACTCCAAGGGCGGCCCAGTACTGAGCAGTAAAGGACACAGCAGAGGTAGATCCCAAGGTGACTTGTGGAAGGTGGCCCCAAGCCCCAAGGGCAGTACTTATAGGGCACCTAGGGAAGAGAGCCCTAGGCGCATGCACTCCAAGTACCGTGGAATCTCACTCCTGGCTCACCCCCCCCCCCCACCAGTAGAGACAGTCCACACCACAAGACACAGAACTGAAACAAAAACCGGAGCCAGAGGCACTCAACCGGCCAGTAGGATCACCAGCGCGAATGGACTAGGGCTCCCCCTTCTCCCTACCAGGGAGGGGGGGTTTGCGCAGACGGCAGTGCGGCGACGTGATGATGTCATGCTAGTTTGATATTTTTGTTTGGGGAGTTCTGTCCACTTGTTCAGTTTTCGGTAGCAATATTTTCACCAGAATAGGGGTTTGTTTTGGGGCGCCTACCTTTCTGGATGCCTTTCCCGGTCGATGGCAGACATAGAATGCTCACAACCACAGGAGGGTTTCTATAGGCCATTGCTCCTCGTGCCTCTCTGAGGGGGCCAGGTTCTGCCTCATGGTCCCCGGTAGGCAAGAACTCCAAGCACTTTGACTAATGCCAGAAAGTTATATATATCCATTCAGCCTAGATAGCTCCGGGGAGCCAACGGGGCTCCCCCCAGAAAATTTAATGTAAAAAGATACTGTAGTTAAATTCTAGTCTGACCATAAATGACAAACTGACTAAAAATAGCCTTTGTAAACATAGCAAGAGTTTTTGCTATTACAGTATGTCAAACATCAGTACAAAGTGAAAAATGTGTCAGGAGTATGGTATCATACTCCTGATACCATACAAAGGTATGGAACTAAGAGCCCCAAGCTAGATTTAAAAAAATAATTGTTTAAGGCCAGTAGAAAGAAAGGCTACACTAATAATTTTAGCTTTATTTGAAAGAAAATAGACAAGTATTTGTTTTTTATTTTTTTAAGTCAAGGACAACTACTGTTCATAAAAGAAAGTTGTAATGCTAAAGTTGCTGATTAATATTTTATTATATTTAAATTTTTTTTAGCTATGAAAAGGAAAAATGCTTGGATTAAAAAAAGTAATTGGAAAGTCTACACAAATAAGGTATATAATTAAATGGGATATTGTTGCAGAATTATGATGGCACTGTTTGTGGGAAAAATAAAATTTGAACACTCCATTTTAAGTTTTTACCTCCTGATCTCTTAGTTTTTATTCAATTTTGTTGAAAATTTCACACAATACACAGTAAACAGGCCTTAGTAAATGTTAATATATTTTAAAAGCTAAATATCAGAAAAATCGAAAATCTGAAAAAAACTTTTAACACTTCAACTGTGCATATCAACCAGGGTTGCTTCATTGCAGGTGGGCCTGTCAACTAGAGTTGATTTTTGGTCTAGCATGATTAAAACTATCGCAGGTACACACGGCTCACATCCTTTTCCTCAGATAAACAGTATAATTACTTTTCCTCCAGTAAACGGACACCATCTCTGAAAAAAATTAGCGTTGAATTTAATGAAACTCCAATTTCTGGGCCAGCCCCGGAGACTCTCTGAAGCTATCCCACTGATTAAATCCCGTACTATCAAGAAACCAGGGACCTTGGTATATGATACCAAGCCGCCACGACTCTATACACCCACCAAAATCCTCGCACCTGAATATCACCCCAAGGCATGATTGAAAAGTCATCAGACCAGCATACACATGGAAGCATGAGCATGAGGGTAGACTGCAGGCAGGCTAGACCAAACACAGTGGATGACCTGTCACACACAAGCCCTAGAACAGGGACCCAGGGAAACAAGAACAACCACAAAGTACCCACAAAAGCAGAACCTGTGACACAAAGGTAGCAGTGGAAAACCTTCACCAGACAAAACATGCTAGGAACCTCTGACCAAACCTAGCAAGCATCCATAACCAAAGCATCCCTCCGGAAGCCAGCTGCCACATCCTTCGTCAGAAAAGGAGCCAGACGCAACCGAACAAAACCCCCCACTAGGGCCAAGGAATATAGAGACCAAAACAATGCCAGACTGAAGGGGCCACCATAAAACAAGCAAAAGAGAGAAGGAAAACGCAGAGACCAGACAGGTCAGGCATTGCACAAGCAGGCCAGAGGTAAAACAGCGACTGAAGCATGCAAAACAGGACAAGGACTCGGCAACCCCAAATGCAAGCTGGAGCAGCTCCACCGACGGCGCAGAAGAGGCGACAGCATTCAACAAACGACGCTGACCAAGAAACAACCAGAAAGAAAGGGCAACACAACTCACCAGAACCGAAGAACAATGATGAAGGGATAGAAAACGGCGAAAAGACCGCCAAGAAACCAAACTGTAGCCAGAAGAACCACAGATTGGACACCTATAACAAGCCATCTGGTCACCATAGAGAGAGTGAGCCAAACGTGTCAACACGCTAGGCTCAAAGAGTGGAAGAGAAGGCCGAACCAGCATGGTACATCACTTACCAGACCCCTCTGATAAAGCCAGAGTTACGGAAAAGTGCCCAGGGTCAGACACTGTGTAAGCAGCACCTGAAACAAAGACTAGGCTGGGCACCTAAGAGCCAGAAGAATCACTCCCTAGGAAGATGTGCCAGAACCCGGAGCAACAGCCTGACCAGTCCTGCCGAAAGGCATTTACCGCAAAAGCCTCGCAGTCGGGAACGGAGCCATGGAAAGGGACAGATGCCGAGATCACAATACAGTAATGCTAAGAGGTCAACATCTGGGGCACCCGGATATTCCGTAAAGCAAGCAGAAGGAATTGGCATCAACAGTCCACTCTGTGAAGAGGGGAAGGAAACGAGACAGACTGTCGGCCAGGATGTCGGACACTTGCTGAATTTGAACAGCACAGAGCCAAACCCTGAGAACTCGGCAAAAGAGCTACCCAAAGCAATCAGCTCCAAAAAGACACAGACCAAAGAACCCTCCTCCCACAGGATGAGACAGTGAACCAAAGGAAAACAGTTCAAATAGAGTGGGATCACCGAGCCCCAAGGAATCTGAACTCTCCGCAGTGCCTGCCACACTGCCACAAAATCCCACACCATACCATGAGCTTGACAAAGGGTGGGCTCCAAAGACCCCACCAGCCTGATAAACATCAGTCACAAAGCCCCAACCTACAGCCGAGGCATCCATGAAACATCGAGCGAGGGAGGAGGAAGGCACCATGGCACCAAACCCCCTAAAAAATCCAAGAGGAAGCCAGTGATGCAGCAACCAGTGAAGGGGACTGGGGGACCCAGCGATCGCAAGTGGCGAAAGGGGCTGTTCCGAAGATATCAGAACAGCCTCCTGAGCCAAAATCTGCCCAACAGAGAAACCAAAGGGTAAAGTCCAGATGCCCGCACAGCTGCATGAGCAACTGCCAAGTCACCTGGGTCCCCTTCAGCAGCAGCCGACGGCAGGACTGCAGCCAGAGCTAGGCTGCAGGAGGAAGGAAAAGTGACACAATCTGAGAATTCCAAACGAAGCCCAATCTGGGACAGGACCAACTTGGCCTTATACCAGTTCACCAGGAACCCGAATCCAGCAAGCTGGAAAAGAACCAGATCCCTGGCAAGGGATCAGACAACAGACAAGCAATCCAGGCCGGGAGCCAAAACCAGCCAGTCATCGAGCCCTGACATAATCAACAAAGATGGGTTACCACAATCTGAGTCGGGCGCAAAAAAATGCGAGGTACCACATTCAACCCAAACGAAAGAGCCTGAAAGCGGTAAGCCTGTCGCCCCACCATGAAATCTAACGAATCCCTGAACCTCTGATGTATAGGGATGTGCCAAGAAGCATCCCTGAGATCCAGGAAGAACATCCAAGTGCCTGACACAAGCACGTGCTGGAGCTGGGACAACATAGTCACCTGGAAGGAGGGGCAATGGGGCAACTAGTTCAGACATGACAAGTCCGGAGACCCACACAGTCGCATTTCGGGGCCAGAAACAGATGGGACCTACCGAAGAGATGAGGCACACCCAAGCAAGCCCCTCGGGGATGACCCGATGGATGGAAGGAGATGAGGCCAGCCCCACCAGGCCCGAAGCCCCAGCAGGAGGAGAGGCCACCCAACATCATCCGAGACCACAAGAAACTATCTGAAAACCCTAGCACCAAGCCCTTATCCACACCCACTGCTCGGGAAGAAAGGGGTGGAGTCCAAGGGAAAGGCCTCAAAAGAGGGAGTTGGTCAGGAAGACTCGGAAGCCTCTGCGGGAACGAGTGGCTCAACTCATTCCCTAGTTTCCTACACCAGTAGGGGAGAGTATGTGAAAATACCCATAGGAAAATGAGTGTCAAGGTAATGTACTTAAATATTGATGAATTTCCCCACACAAAATAATGGAAATTGAATTAAACCGTTCCAGACTCCCCAAAAAAATTCACTTCAAAGTAAATTTTATACCTAATTCACCCAAATCTTCAGAACTAAAGTATGTACAAGTTATTACTTACCATTACCAATGACCACTTATTGGCGTATGGAAGACGGTGAGGAAGGGGGAGGAGAAGAGGTGTTAGTGTTTGGAAGGAGAGTCCCCTTCCATTATAACATCAGGCAGTGAAGACTTCTCTGGGGTACACTCTCTGGCACGTTTTGCCTGCATACCACTAGGACCTGCTTGTGGCTCACAGATTCTTAGTAATCAAGCAAGCAGTCTAAAGACACTTGTTTTTCCCTATATTTTAACACTTGCCTGTAGTAAGACATCACATTGTCATTTAAAAGGTCAATGCAACGGCCTGCTACAGCTTTACCTGGGCGAGTTTCTTCAACAGAACTTTGTAGTTCTTTCCATACGTCACACATTTTCTTAATGAGGAAGGAACATCCTCTACTGCCTTTACTCAAAACTATTTTCTTAGTTTGAACCTTACCACTGACTTTCTTGGGACCCATGGCAAAATTCTGAAAAACACTGAAATTGTCACTAGGCAGGAGCCACTGGTAAACTGAGGCGCAATCGCCATGCCACCACTCGCTAGGTCGGCCCATACACACATCAACAAACTCATTTCCCGAGGCAAAGTTTGTAACCTAATTCGAATTTTCCAAAGAAATTGGGCTCGTAACCCGAAAAGTTCGTAAATAGGGGCATTCGTAAGCCGAGGTGTCACTCTACAGTAGAGTGAAAGATCTGGGGGTTGATATCACACCAAACCTGTCCCCGGAAGCCCACATCAAAAGGATATCATCAGCAGCGTATGCTGGATTGGACAACATAAGAAACTTTTAGAAACTTGTGAAAAGAATCATTCAGAACCTTGGGTACCACATATGTCAGACTAATCTTGGAGAATGCAGCTCCAGCCTGGAATCCATATTAGACTAGTCACTAGACTAGTATGCCACTAGACTAGTCCCAGAGCTAAGAGATATGAGTTATGAGGAAAGGATATGGGAATTAAACCTCGGGTCTCTGGAAGACAGAAGAGTTAGGGGGAGACATGATCACCACCTACAAAATTCTCAGAGGAACTGACAGGGTTACCTTGAGGTTACTTTGAGGTGTTTTCGGGGCTTAGCGTCACCGCGGCCCGGCTTCCTGGTTACTGGACAAGTCATCCAGGCTGTTGGGCACGGCTGCTCACAACCTGACGTATGAGTCACAGCCTGGTTGATCAGGTATCCTTTGAAGGTGCTTGTCAAGTTCTCTCTTAAATACTGTGAGGGGTCGGCCAGTTATGCCCCTTATATGTAGTGGAAGCATGTTGAACCATCTTGGGTGGACAAAATGGACAAAGACAAACTATTTAGCATGGGCAGAACAGGAACAAGTGGACACAGATAGAAACTTAGTATTCAAATAAGCCGCAGAGACATTAGAAAGAACTTTTTCAGTGTAAGAGTAGTTAACAAACAGAATGAATGGAAGTAATGTGGTGGAGGCTGACTCCATACACAGTTTCAAATGTAAATATGATAGCCCAATAGGCTTAGGAACCTGTGCACCAGTTGACTGACAGTTGAGAGGGGAACCAAAGATCCGAATCTAAACCCCGCAAGCACAACTAGGTGAGAACCATTGTATGTCATATTTGAGTATGAAAAATCCTTTTTCACTACTCTAAATTGTTGTAATGAGCTATACCAGGCAAACCAATAATTAATTGAAACATTATCATGTGTTATGTGAATTATGTGATTTATCAAGTTATTCAACCCCCACACACTTGTAAATAATAGACACAAGAGATAAACAATCAAAGAAACATCCGAGGAGAACACACGTCATGATTTGCATACCTCAATGTCAGCGAAGTTGGGCATTGTGTGCTAGACCCCAGACCACAGCCACCATGCAACGTTTCAGAGTGCCTCCACCCAGTAAAAAGTAAAATATTCATTTATTTTCATGTTCTTACATTTTGCATACAAATTAATAATTCTATAATTAAAAAATTATTATTTTTTAATTATTTTATTTTTTGCACATATTTTGATCGACCATTTTGCTATAGCTGCTGTGTAAGGGTTTAAAAAAGGATCCCTGATCGAGGGGAAAGAGAGAAATGCTAGGACCTAGTTCAGGGACCAAGACAGCTTAGTAGAAGCATGAGTGGGCTGGAGGTAAAACACACTCGAGACGACATGCGGAATGGAACTGCAAAAGAATCTTTATAAGCCAATGGCAGCAGGTCAGCCAGTGCCACACAACAAGAGGGGACAGTATTGGACATGAGATGCTGATCAAGAAATACCCATGATGATTATGAGTCACAATAACATGTCTGAAGATATTATGACAAAACCAGACATCAAAAGATAAAGAAACGAAGACGCTTCGGTCCGTCCTGGACCATTATCAAGTCGTTGCACACAACTTGATGATGGAACAACATGTTTTGGTTCGTCCTGTAAAAAGTTCTGCATGAGGGACCAAAGCAGACTCAGGAAGATGGAAAACCCCTGTTAAGACGAATCTGCAGGGGCCGAATGGCACATGGAAATATACCTTGGGGAGAACCACAGGCAAAACAAACTCATACCCATTAGGAGGAAAACAGCAAAATAGAAAGAGAGAACTCCTCTCCAGTGAGCATATGATCCTTCTCAGAATTAACAAAACACCAAGAAGAATCCATGGGCAGCCAAGGGCCCCAATCGGGTTTCCCCCTCAGCTCCAGTAGGCTGTCATCATATGGTTGTGAAGGAGAAAATTCTGTAACCTTGGCAGGACTAAGTGGTACAACTATCTTTGCGCTCAAGAAGGAAGGGGGGCAACCCCTCAGAATTTGCCGAGCTTCAGGAAGGAACTGAAGCAGAGGGGTGGGAGGAGGAACAAACTGGGCAACCACACCTGCCTGGGAAGGAAGGAGGTGGCTCGCTATAAGCAGAGCCTCATGGTGCTGAATGTAGAACATGAAAAACATATTTTTACTCTGAAATAATATCTGATAAATAAATTGGGGCCATCTAATTAACCAAAACCACAACATTGTAGCCTGAATTGTCGACTTCCTGTGGCGTCACCACTTCGTTTCATCTAATTTTGTTATAAAATGATATTTTTTTTTTTTTGTATTTTAGTAAAAATATGTTTTTTCATGTTCTACATTCAGCACCAACATTATAGTGAGTAAATATATAATATTTATTCATTACTTACGTAATGCTAGGAAGCTTTGGGTAGCTTACAGTACTTAGATGAACCGAAGTACAGTACAGTATTGTAGAACGGGTTGATGATGGCGAGTGGTGTCCCGAGAGACTTAATTAAGTAGTGAATTTGAAAAATAGGCGAGATAAAACAAATGTGCAAGGGAGAGTAAAAAAAATGGACAAGAAAAAGTTGTGATAGTCTAAACAGTGCAGACGGCAAAATTCAAGATGGCCACCAGCAAGAAAAAACAACAAGATCTGGATTTTGGTGGATTCAATGAGGAAAGTATTAATATGCACAGTCTACACAACAAGTTGGCAAAATTAGACATTATTGTGAACTATCATGTGGAAATAATCAGGAATTTGAAAGAAAGTAATGACCACTTGAGTAGCAAAGTATCAAAACTTGAAGGACCAATGAAAGAATTGAGAAAGGAAAACAGTCACTTGGAAGCTAAATGCAATGCCCTGGAGGAGGAAAATTAAGTATTGAAAATAGCTTTTGAAGAAGTTAAAGCAAATCTAAACATAAGTGAATATAATAGGTTAAGTAAGGAAATCCAACACAAAAAAACAGATGAAGGAAGCTTCACAGTAGAAGAAGAATATGCAACTTACCTATGCACAAGTGGCCAGAGAGAAGGAAATAATAGAAGCAGCAGCAAAGGCAGCCAGAAACTGCAGCAATCAGAAAAGCACAGACATTAAACTGGAAGTCAGAAAGAAATTGGCATCAAACCTGAAACTAGTGAAAAACACAGTCGACCAAAAGTCCCTATTAATTTTTGGTTGCAAAGAAAGAGATTACATCTAGGTTAGTAACAGCCACAGAGTAGATAAAGTGGTAGATAAAATTGTTGGGCTAGTGGAAGGTCTTACAACCAAAGATAATGTCTGCAACTACAGGAGAATTGGCAGGTATGAAAAAGAACAAGATCAACAATTGAGGATCACCATAAATGGTACTAAAAAGATGGAAGAAGTACTAAAGAATGTTAGGAAATTACAAAGTTACGAGAAAAGGAAATTATGGTCAATAAGAAATCTTTCAAAGGAAGACAGACAGAACTTGAAACTGAACCTCATAGAGGCAAAACGTCTAAATGAGAATAGGAACTAAGAAGTCAATTCTCTTTTCTGCAAGGTGACAGGGGTAGGCAAGCCTGTGAAATGGTACAAAAAAGGCAAACCAACAAAATCACAAGAGAAAGGGAGAGCAAAGAATATAAGGAGAGGGAATGTGTTCCTGAAAATTTTATACAATAAACAGATGGAATGAGATAAAAAATACAGGAGCTAAATGATGTAATATAGCTGCAAATTACTAAATGATAGTAATAGAGGTAATATATTTTTATATTACCTATAACAATATAGGTAATATAGTTAAATGATGTAATATAGCAGATGTCAGACAGTGTTGCACTCACGGAGATGAAACTCGAAGATGATATTTTAAATGAGGTCATATTCCCGAGGAGCTACTCAATTTGGAGACAGGACAGAAAAATTAGGAAAGGCGGTGTTGCTGCCTTGCTGGTGAAAGAACACCTAAAGCTATACGAAATAATGATTGCCAATCCACGAGAGGTTGACATAATTGCACTTGAGATTTGTAATTAGGATAAACTAATAATCACAAATGCATACAGTCCACCATCATGCAACACATGAACAGAGGAGGAACTGGATAATAAATGAAGGGGCCTCGTAACAATCATGAGAGATATTATAGCAAGAGCGGATAAAGATGGATCACAACTGCTGGTAGTTGGTGACTTCAACTTGAAATCCATAGATCTGGGAGGCCTATGAGGCCTCCCTATTTAGCCTACGAGGCTAAAGAAATAGAGGACTTTTGAACCTGTAAAATCATAAACCTCATCTTGGAGACATTCATGTATCAACACATTGAACAAGATAGGAGAATGAGGGAAGGGGATGTTCCTCTCATGCTGGACTTTATATTCACCAGGAAAGAGGAAGAGATTGCACACAGAGGATTACTCTTCAGAGGAAGGGATATTTGACATTCAGTACTTTTCCCCCTTGGGCAAAAGTGACCATGTCCTTTTGGGAATAAAGTATGCAATGTATTATAATCTAGGAGAGAATGAGGAAGCTGAACCAGATGAAAAACCTGATTTCAGGAAGGACACTATAAGAACTTAGAAAGTTCTTTTTTAATAAATTTGATTGAAATGACTTGCTGTTAGGTAAGGAAGTAAATGAGATGTATGTAAAGTTGTGAACATTGAGAAAGGGAAAGCAGAAATATGTAAAGTAGATCCAAGATTTTTCGATAAATTTATTAAAATCAAGCTGCATGTAAAGGATAATATCCAGATGATAAGAATGAAAATGAATTGTGACACACAAAATGAATACGTAGTTCCATAGTGTGCTTGTGCAAAATGAGAAAATTAGGTTTTCTGAGAACCAGACAATGCCAATTCCAGAAAACGCCATAGAGTACTGTACATAGAAGTGTCTCGAGACGAAATGGAAAATTTACTCAAGGTACTAGGAAGAAATAAAGCAGTTATCTGCTTGATGGGGTTCTGGGAGTTCTTTTACTCCCCAAGCCCGGCCCAAGGACAGGCTTGACTTGAGAGAGCTTGATCCAATAGGTTGTTGCTTGGAGCGGCCCACAGGCCCACATATCCATCACACTCAGTTAGTCCTACACTTCTTGAACAAATCTACCTAGTTTTCTCTTGAATATGTTTTCGGTTGTTCTGGCGATATTTCTTATACTCGCTGGGAGGGCGTTAAACAACAGTGGACTTCTGAAGTTTATACAGTGTTCTCTGATTGTGCCTATGGCACCCTTGCTCTTTGTTGGACCAGATGGAGTTTCACTTGGATACTGAGAGAATGTGCAACTGAACTAAGCATTCCACTTAGGTAAATATATTCCAGATATCTTCATCCACAGGAAACTTAGCAGATATTTATTTTAGCAGGCCAACATAGTTCCAATCTACATAAATAGTAGCAAAGAAGACCCTCTAAATTATAAACCTGTATCATTAACAAGCGTGTAAGTCAAAATAGTTAGGGGCTGGGTGGTTTTAATTCAACACACTTTGACCAAAACATGAAAATAAAGAAAATTTCTGTAAAAATCTTGTAGCTTCTGGCATCATTTTCGTGAAAATCTAGTCTCTATGTTAAATAGTAATTTTTTTACGAATAAATAACTACTCCCGCACCGCAAAACTGTTTGCGACTGTCAACTCGTCATCACAACCGTACCCGATTGTTCTAACAATCTGAATTTCCGGAAAAAACAAAAATAAAAATTCGGAAAGCTCTTTATATAAAATGTTTCTTTTGGTCGTTGACAACTACGACGTCGCTTGAGGCAAGAGGAGGTTGTGTGTGTGTGTATGTGGGAGGAAACACATCAGACAATAGGCATTGTTCATACAGGGTGAAGCTGTGGTGCTGCATTGCATCATTTCGTTGCCTCTCGTACTGTTCCCACTGTTCCTCTAGTGTTATTGCTACCATTTTCCTGATGACATACAACAGGAAAGGAAGAGCAAAATAGCACAAGAATACAACAATAAGAGTGAGTACAAGCGAGAAGTGAGTAATTCGTCTAAGTGATGCGACGCCGTGCAACACCACGCCACTACACAATACCACACATGTAGCGGTACTGTTATGGTACTGCCAGGCACTTACATGGCACATGGGTCAGTGCCATTTATGGCTGTGAAAGAGGAGGCAGCGGCTGGCACTGCTATCAATAAAGTTCCTAATATTTATTTGTTTTGTAAACCCCAGCTCCCAAATAATATGCATACCATACAAATAGTGACAACACAACACAGGTCCCAATACATGATACAACAGTGCCAATGAAGCAAATGTATTGAAATAAATGCTGAAAATTTTTATATAATTATTATTTATGTATACGTATTTATTCATAGGTAAGAATGTGGAATTCACCTTCTTTTAAAAAAAAATTCAATTTCGATCCAAGAGGTACTGACATAGAACTTTTACATATTTGAGTACAAATGCCTTGCAAAATATATATACAGTATTGTAAGTTACTAGAAAATTTACAAAGTAGAAGAACCAAAATTATTGTAGAGAACTTCAATTTCAATTATTTTTGTAAAACAAAATTACAACTTTAAATTCCTTTAGCTACAAATTACCAGTTGATTCTCATCATTTTAACATTTTATTTGAAACTTCCTTCAATCTAAAAGTTAACTTCACATTTTTATAATAAATGCAAAACATTCGAGTTAAAAATTTCTAATTGTCTATACATATTTGGTACATAATTGGAAGGAAAGATTTATTGATTTTTTTTTATAGCAAACTATACTTGATAGAAGTATTCCCTTTTGAAGGATGATCATTATATGATATTCTGATAGCATACTGAAAAGAAATCAGTAAATATTTGTAGTCGGATATGTTATATAAAATTGCCCCCCCCCCCCAAAAAAAAAAACTTGTTATTTTTTTGTTATGATGTTGAACATTTAGACAAAGTTGAGTACATAACAAGTAGATTAAGCCCCCCAAAAAATTCAATGAAAAACAAAAACGAAAATCCATGCAAAAAAAAAAGACCCTTAAAACCAAATCGTTTTAAGGGGTGTTAAATTAGGATTTACCTTAAATCTTACAAATCTTACAAAAATCCCTACACTATATTATTACACTACACTATATAGATTTACACTATAAAAATCTTACAAAAATATTTACTCCACCTGTTTTCTAAACAGGTGGAGAACATGTGCTCTGCACCTGGAAAATAATGACATAATAAGACAGACAGTATGGTTTCCAAACAGGAAGTTCCTGTGTAACAAATCTACTTATTTTTTATGATAGAGCCACAGAGATTCTACAGGAAAGAGATGGTTGGGTTGACTGTCTATCTCGACCTAAAAAAAAAGGCTTATGACAGTCCCACATAAGAGGTTGTTTTGGAAAGTGGAACATGCTGGAGGGGTGACAGGGAGACTGCTGACATGGATGAAAATTTTTCTGACAAAAAATGAGAGCAGTAATCAGTGACAATGTATCTGACTGGAGGAGTGCAAGAGAACCAGAGGGTTCAGTTCTTGCACCAGTACTGTTCATCGTTTACATAAATAATCTGCCAGAAATAATACAGAACTATATGAACATGTTTGCGGATGATGCTAAGATACTGGGAAAGATAGGAGACACAGACGTTTGTCATGCCTTTCAAATTGACCTAAACAAAACAAGTGCTTGTACTGTAGCACCATGTGGCAATTTAAATTCAATGTAAGAGAGAGAGGAGGGAGAACTACCAAAACCTTCCAGAAGTGACATACAATATGGACAATCAATATTTGCATACATACAAAGCCTAAAGTCAAAATCAAGAAGTAAAGTTAAGTTCATAAATGGCCTCCTATTTGAGTCAAACTCAACATTTGGGGCATTCATGGAAACTCATATGAAACATTACATGGATAGTGAAATCTGGATTCCAAATTATAATTTATAAATGTGATAGATAAACTAGGTCAAATGGAGGAGTAGGGCTGTATATTAAAGAGGACCTGGTATGCACAGAGCTACTAAACTCAACTAATGAGGTGGTAGAGGTACTTGGAATTAAGGTAGAAAAAATAAACCTAATTATTATTAATAAATAATAATAATAATAAATAAATAAATGTTTATTCAGGTAAGGTACATACATACAAGAGATTTTACAAAAATTGTTAGATTTATAGATAGAGCTAGTACATACAATGCCTAAAGCCACTATTTTGCAAAGCGTTTCGGGCAGGAAAAACATTGATGACTAAAACTTAATACTAACCGAGTATAAAGAATAAAATGTGTTGAAAACAAATAAAAATAAAAATAAAAAAGGGTGGAACATGGCTGAAAAAGCAGCACAAATACAATTAGGTCAACAAACAGCGTTGTTTAAAAAAACATACTGTACATGGGTTGACAATAGAGGGGTAAGGTAGGTTACAGGGAATTTATTATGTAGTGCTTCGTTTTTATCTTAACACTTTCGCATGCCAAGGACTCTCCCGCGAGTCCTGTTTCGTCTACCCGCTCATGCACACAGGACTCAAATTTATGTCTTCGTAAAAAATATTTGTATAAAATTCAATTTTTATCCGATTTACTTCTGGTTTGTTTCAAACTGAGCGCCATGAAGTTCTCTTTCTCACTGCTAGGGCGCATGGCGCGTCGGCCTACCCGGTCACGTGACAGGCCCAATGTTTTCTCGTCACGTTTCGTGAGTCGATCACGTTTCCCTCGCGCGCCAAACTCGAACGGTTTTCTGCATTTATACCCGTTTCCGTGTGTTTTATACCCAATACATTCATCAACAATGGATCCAGGTCAAGGCCCAAGCCGTTCTATGCCAAGGAAGTGTCCAAGTCCTCGAAAGAGGACAGAATAACTATGATTTATCAAAAGTTCAAGGGAATGAAACTCACACCCACGAAATTCCTGAAGTTGTGACAGCTTTATCAGAAGCTGAGTATGATGCAGGTGATGTTGAAGGACTTGAAGATGATTTGGATGACTACAACGATTATAGTGGCGTCCAAAGAGCGAATGATACAGCAACGAGTGATGAGAAGACCGAGCACCTCACAGAGGAGGATGAGGCACCGCTACTCCCTCCTCCTCCTCCATCTAGGCGCACACGTGGTGTATGTAAACCACCTAGAAAACTAAC
>WNGS01165339.1:19651425-19662733 GCA_020271785.1 Procambarus virginalis | reverse complement strand
TAAAGAATATTGTTCACGACTTTTGTTAGGCCAAAGCAGAATATGCAGCGGTGGTGGTGGGCCCATATCTTAAGAAGCACATCAACAACTGGAAAAGGTGCAAAGACATGCTACTAAGTGGCTCCCAGAACTGAAGGGCAAGAGCTACGAGGAGAGGTTAGAGGCATTAAATATGCCAAAACTAGAAGACAGAAGAAAAATAGGTGATATGATCACTACATACAAAATAGTAACAGGAATGATAAAATCGATAGGGAAGATTTCCTAAGACCTGGAACTTTAAGAACAAGAGGTCATAGATATAAACTAGCTAAACACAGATGCCGAAGAAATATAAGAAAATTCACTTTCGCAAACAGAGTGGTAGACGGTTGGAACAAGTTAGGGGAGAAGGTGGTGGAGGCCAAGACCGTCAGTAGTTTCAAAGCGTTATATGACAAAGAGTGCTGGGAAGACGGGACACCACGAGCGTAGCTCTCATCCTTAACTACACTTAGGTAATTACACTTAGGTAATTACACACCCGATATGTTTTGTACCTCTAAGATAGAGTCTATAGAAATAACCCCTGTATCATTTCAGAAGCTATTATTTTTGAAAGTCCTTTTACCCATATAAATGTCTAACTTGTCATATGAAGTATGAGTTCTATATAAAGTATGACCTGAAAAACCTGGAAAAAGACTGTGTACCGTATTGCTGTCCTCTGAGGAGGCTTACTAATGCACATAGAGATCATTATATTTACCCCCCCCCCCTTCTTTATTAAGTATGGACAAGTAGAAAGAAGCTTGTGCCCTTACAGTGGCACCCTGAAGCTATCTACACATGGAGAAGGAACAAATGGGCAACAACCAGAGAAGAAGGGAGCACTGCAGTTAACAAGTCAAAAACATGATATACACACAAACCCAATCCAAAACAATAAAAGGGAACATGAACCCATCACAAAGTCAAGACACCAAGCCACAAAAAATGCAGAAAGGTCCCAAATCTGCACAGTAAAATAACAACATACTGGAGTGAACGACACGAAAGAAAATGCAGAATAGAACTAGTGAAGAGCAGAGGTGCCATGGGCACAATCAGAGAACACTGTATGAACATCAGAAGTCCACGGTTGTTCAACGTCCTACCAGCGAGCATCAGAAATATTACAGGAACAACCGTGGACATCTTCAAGAGGAAACTAGATTGTTTCCTTCAAGGAGTACCGGACCAACTGGGCTGTGGTGGGTATGTGGGCCTGCGGGCCGCTCCAAGCAACAGCCTGGTGGACCAAACTCTCATAAGTCAAGTCTGGCCTCGGGCCAAGCTTGAGGAGTAGAAGAACTCCCAGAACCCCATCAACCAGGTATCAACCAGGTAACCAGGTACCCCCAAAACACCTGTGCCTGAAAGCAGCCCAGGATCTATAAGCAAGGATAGTCGAACAGCAGCACCCACAAACAAGCGTACATGAGGACAGACAGCAGGCCAGCCAAACAGGATGAGCTAGCAGATCCCGCCAGACACATGACCCAAGGCCACAGGAAGGCGCAAGAGCCCAGGCACAACAACAAGAGACCGGACAGCCTCAGCGATTATGCAAGCTGGGTGCTCCCTAACCAGCAACAATGACCCTTTACCCAGGGCCAAACAAAAGTACCAAGACCTAAGCTGACCCCAAGGGCAAGGTAGAAAGCCAAGCAGCTGCTATCTCTACAGGAATGGGAACCCGAAGAACCCAGAGAAGAGAACTCTACCCCCAAAAGGGTATACTCACAGGGCGCTTAGGGAAGGGAGCCCTAAATGCATGCAGCCCTTGGTATGAACTCCTGGCCACCGCCAACACACAGCAGGAACACAAGCAAGGTGAAGCCTATCAGGCAACTGAGACCCCCTGCGGCGTGTACAATCATGTGGGCCTAGCGGAGGGCCACCAAAATATTATAAGTGGTCTTATAGCCACACCAGGCAAGCAAAACAAAAAATAAAAGAAAAACCCCACAAAAGTACAACTTCCCCAGAGGAAACAGGAACCGGCCACTGCATAGGTAAGTTGGCTGTGCAACACCTTGACGCCCCACCCAGCAACAATACCACTCCCTACCCAAGGTCAAACAAGGGCCACGAAACCCCAGCTGGCCACTAGGGTGGGATAAATACAGAGCAGCAAAAACCCCTACGGAAATAGCATCCCAAAAGCATCAGGGAACAGAACCCTGATACCCAAGAGTACTACTCACAGGGAACTTAGGGATGGTTGCCCTAAGCATATGCAGCCCCGGTACACTTAAGTACACCTGGCCACCACACATCAAACAGCAGAGGACACCACTACGGCAAAATGCTGCCAGGAAACGAGGCCAGAGTTAACGACCACTCTGGATCGCATTAGCCAGCGAACTGGAGTTGGCTAATGCCACACCACCACACAGCCGTACGCCAAGCCTTGGGAACCTGGAATGGGGCTTAAGTGGAGCACCTAAACTCCCTTCACTCGCACTTTCACAAACAGTGTCTTGAACCACTGAGTTCTTATCCTTAGTAGGAGCTTTATGATGGTGCATTCCACTTTTTGGAATAGCAGAAAAGTACACAAATACAGTATAGGGATATATATTAGGATTTTAATGCACGAGATTTAATCCATTGAACGAAAAGAATTAATTCTCATTACAGTATTTAAAAATAAAAGACAGCAAGTGAATCCCAAAATAAAATGAACATATAGCAACTATAAAATTAAATACTTCAGACTGAAGCCTAAACTATTCATTCCAACACACTCCATAGTTAATATATCTGCTAAAAATTCCTAACTACAGTAATGTCAAGTCAGAATACCTGTGAAGATGTTCAAGATACATACTAGGAAATCACAATTATACTTCATATTTCGATAAAGTCCTCCAACCATAGCAGCAAGGTGAATGACGTGAGTTGGTTTATACTTTTCAAAAACAGCACGGGTCTCGGTTGCATTCCTGTTTTGAAAAAAAAAAACAAAGTTCAGAATGAAATGAAATTTCCTTGTTTGGTGAAGCCACAGTGGTTTCCTGAGCCTAATTCTGGTTTCATCAAGCCTTATTTAAACATCTAGGCCTCCAAGGTTCATCCATCACCTACAGGGAGTCAGATACCAGAATCTGGCCCACTATATAAGGTGAGGGGAAGCAGGGGATCAGAGAACAACAAAATACAGAGAAAACTCTAAAGATGTTTAAAGAAATTAGGTACTCCTGGGTAAGTAAGAAAAACAGTTGTTGCTTAAAGTAAATACCTGTACCATGTTGTGCGTGGCCACAACCAGAAGGCAGCCCACATTACCCCATGGTCTCAGCCAGCATGTACCCTCACTCTGGAGGGGGGGGGGGGGTGGAGGCAAGGTATCCAAAGCAGATATTGGGGTAGATAAGGAGAAAGAGAAACCCATCTCCACACACAAGTATACCAAAAATATTTCCAACAGAAAAATGGAGAAACTCTGATTAACAGGTTTCAGCTTTGTGGTCCACCATAGTCATCAGTTAACTTATTATTACTGTATTAAGAAATAATAGTGTTTTCTCATAGACATAAATGTGGATTTTTATCCCATGTTATTATGTATTTGTGAATTTTATGTAAAGATTTACACCAAGTCTTTTGCACTCTCTTGAATGCTTTGTCAAGGTCTCAGTAGTGGTTAGGACGAGACGTGCATCTCAATGACTAATGCAGCTGCTAGCCTGTTGTTGTTGTTTTTAGATTCAGCTACTCAGAACAAAAAGTTGCTAATAGCACAGGCTATAGTGAGCCTGTAAGTGGAGGCTCTTTGGAGCCATTATCTGTATCCATAGCTGATACTAGAGATCTGGGGATGGTGTCCTTGAATGCACCAATCCAAGAGCGGAACTGCAGATGATGATTGATAGATTAAGCCACCCTAAAGGTGGCATGGGCATGAATAGGCCGTAAGTGGAGGCTTTTTCTAGCCATTAACAGTACCAATAGCGGCTGCTTCCCTAGATCCAATCCTCTTATCCTTCTTTATTTCCTGATCGTGTCACCTCTATTCCTGACTGCCGATGCACCTGCGGTGATGCCTTTTATGGAAATATGATCAGGTGTTCTTTTTGTAATCCTTATATTCTAAAAACTGGAGTTGTTATTGTTAGAGGTGTTTATCTGGATGCTATCCCTATTAATGCTCTCCATACCCAAAGGAAAGCAGCTATTAGGATTACTTACATTCATCCCTTTATTCAGATCTAATTTTAATTAACTAAGAATAGTTTTTCTTGTAAAGGTATGCTCTGAAGTAAAGCTTTTGTTACCAGTAAAAGTATTCAGAGAATTTATTAGAACCCCTTGTAGTTCTAATATTATTACAGTGGAACCTCAGTTTTCGTATGCCTGTTTACGTATTTTTCAGTTCTCGCACTCAATTTCTTCAAAATATTCAACTTGGTTTTCGTTGTTTGCCTTGGTTTTCGGAATTTGTTTATACACGTACGGATCTAACGAGGGCATGACGCTTCAGTTTACCAGTGTCTCCCGCCTATTGATAATCACACTTGAATTCTCTGTGAAGAATTTCATTGTTTTTGTGCATTTTTTTTGGTTTCTGAACATAAAAGTTCTTATTATTATATATCATGCCATGGGTCCCAAAAATGTCAGTGGTAATGTTCAAGCTAAGAAAATAGTTGTGAGGATGATGATATAGGAAAAACAAGAGAGCATTCATAGTCAATGTGATGTCTCACTACAGACAAGTGTTAAAACATAGGGAAAAACAAGTGTCTATAGTATGATTCTTAGCAAGACAAGCAAGCAGTGAGCCACAACCAGGTCCTAGTGGTATGCCTGCAAAACGTAAGAGAGAGAGTTCCCCCAGAAATGTTATCACTGCTGTTATAATGGAAGGAGACTTCCCTTCCAAACACTAACACCTGTCCACCTCCCCCCTTCCTCAGTCTTCCATATGTCAACAAGAGTCCTCAATAAAGTTAAGGTACCTAGGAGTATTATTCTGTATAAAAGGATTTTTTAGTTAATATATTTGGGGGTGTGAAACGAATTAATTCAATTTATACTATTTTTTATGGGAAAATTTGTTTCGGTTTTCTTATTTTTCGGTTTCGTTCCATCTCTAGGAACGGATTAAATATGAAAACTGAGGTGTCACTGTACTTTTATAGATTATTTCAGACTTCTTAAAATGAATATTGTGATCCTTTTCCTAACTATGGTTTGCTAAAGCACTATTACCAGCCATGATTCTACATGCTTTTCTGTGGGGAGCCCCATCAGCTCCCCGAAGCTATCTATACTGATTTAGTGCCATACTACTCAAAATCATCAGTTGCAGAGTTCTTGTATGCCTACTGAGGCCCACGAGCCATGACCTGTCCCCCTTCAGAGAGGCACAGGGAGCAATGGCCCATGAACACTTTACATTTAAATTTTGTTATCTTGCCATCAACCAGGGAAGGCACCCAGAGAGGTAGGCAAATCAAAACAGACTACTTCCTGGTTGAAAAATGTGACCTACACCCTCAAATTATAAAAAAAAAACTCCCCCCCACAAAGAAAACAAATAGGCAAAACCTCATCCAACTAACCTCCCTTCACTTATTAGCTCCACCCCTTCTTCCCTGTTAGGGGAAGGGAGGAGCCAGCCTGGGTGAGTCAGGGAGCCACCAGCCAGTTCTTGAATGGGAAAAATGAAGACGGGCCACTACGACCCGAGTCAAGCACGTAAAAACACATGGTGCCAGAATCAGCCCGAACGGGAGAGCCTGAAAGTAGTAGGTAAGCAAAACCTAACCAATCCCTGAACCTGGATGAATAAGGAAGGGACAGTAGGCATCCTTGAGGTCCAGGGCAATCATCCAAGCTTGAGCACCAGACGGACCCGAGACAAAGTCATCCAAAAAGAGGGGCAAGGAATCAACCGGTTCAGACGGGACAAATCCAGAATGTATCAGTTCTGAACCGACTCATTACTGGTGTGGAAGTATGGAGCTCCTGGAATGCCACCTGTTGGCAGCATTTCACACTAAGGGGGTTGAGCTCATTTCAAGAAAATCACTTGCAATTAACTGAATCATTTGCAGAGTTATTTGGCTGTTTTGGTGCTTCATTTTATGTGAACCATGTCTATATTGCTTTGCATACTTTATGGATGTTTCTCTGTGTGGAGATCTTAACAATCCCCAGCTACCTGTGCCTCTGTGAGGGGGGCAAGGTTTTGGTTCTGGTGCCTGGTAGACCATACAAGGTTCCTATGGCTGATGTGACTCGGTATTGTAGTGGGAAGTCGTCTCAGCGGAGGCTTCAGGGAGCCATCTTCAACCAGTCCATCTTCCTTGGAGGCTTCAGGCAGTCTCCAGAGTTTCTTCCAGAAAGAGCCATTTCATTACAATCAATGTTGGTTTTTTACCTAGGGGTGCCTAATTTCATTCCAGCATTACTGGTACACAGTATTATTATTATTTTGTTGCAACTGTTTTTTTGGTGGGTGCACAGTTTTGTGGATAACAACTGATCCCCTGCTTCCTTAACCCCCCCCCCCCCATCCTCAGAGTGAGCCAGTTTCTGGTCCTGGTTGACAGTAGGTGATGGATGGGTCTTAAAGGCCTGGTGTGTTGGGCTAAGGCTGGGTGGAAGTGGTTATGCTCAGGGAGCCACTGAGGAGTTCTCCTCAAATATAAAATAATCAAGCATAAAAATAGTACTTTATACATAAATTTTCCCTATGTCAGTAGAATTTAAATAAGACAAGTTCAGATGTATTTTTGGATGTAATTCTTAAACTTTGCATATAAAATTCTGTATACAGTATCTACTTTATACTTACTTGAGATCAGCATCTTTAGAGCTAAGGAAGATCCATTTTCAGTACTAGAACTGTTTTGCTTAATGACAGTTTGAATGGCCTGACCAACAAGGCCTGTCCCTCCAGTAACAATTACCACCATCTCCTCAGCTGTAGCCATGTTTCACTCTTTCAAGTTCTCAATGCTGCAAATTATGTTAGTGTTACTTCCAGTTTTCCAACACAAGAAAAAACCTAGCAATGTTCATACCATTGTAAAAGTACACAATTCCAATACAGCAATACAATTTTTACCCGAGCTATTTAAAAAATTTTGTTTCATTATCTGTAGCCATAAATATGAATGTAATTCTTTAATAAATATTGTGATTTCACTGTGCATCATGGAACACTTATACACCTGTAATAGTACTTTCTGTCAACTGTCTGGGGCTCTATACAGTACTTCCCTCAATGCACTATTATATTTTTAACCCTTAAACTGCGCAAAACACACATGTATGTAGGAAGTAACTGTCACGGAATGGCACAAATCATATATACAGTATGACTTGCATATTTAAAATAGTTAAAATAGTATAGCACATACATAAAGCTCACATTTGCTTCCTCAGACCACAAGTATACACCCCCCATCTTGAAAAAAATCCCGAGTCCCTCATTTTCTTTCAACAGCTTTAGTAAGAAAATTATGACCATTGCTTGAAAAGTATCACCATCGTGTGTCTGAATGTTTAGGGCAGCTATAGAAAAGACACTAAACTTTTAGCAACAGCAAATGGGTCATTATCATGTATATATTTGAGGCAAAATGTGTGTTCTGTGCAATTTAGAGATATAGTATATAAAATAAGATTTAGGCTTATTTTCTACATATACATATACATATATATTATATATATATATATATATATATATATATATATATATATATATATATATATATATATATATTTTTTTTTTTTTTATTTTTTAATAAAATATGGAAGGGAGTACCACCTCTGGCTGGAAGAAGGGGGACCCATAGCCTCGGAGGAAATCACACATAACGCGGGAATGTAGGTCCCCTCCAATACAGTTTCTGTGTGCATTTCTCCTACCACCCCTTCCTTTTTTTTATGCTTTATTGTGTATTTAAAGGTTACAAAACATACAAGACAAATGCCTAAAGGTTATGGATCTCTTGAAGCTCCTCCGCTTCTGGACAGGAACCGAGGACGCAGCAAGCATTTCCCTCTGGATCGCCACACTGAGGCACTGAAACAAAAAACTACAAGCCTTTGGGTCTCTGGTGACGTCAATGAGCTTGGAACCCAATTCCTTGAGAAAACCCAAGGCACTCTTGCCCCAGGGGCCATACGTCTCAGACGCTATGGGAACAAAGAGGTATTGACCTGCCAGTCGCCTGTATTTGAGAGATTTTTGCCGTTTCCCTGTGGTTGGCCGCCCCACCTGCTTGATCAGCTCCGAAGTGTACATAGGTGTCAGCCAGGGTGGATACACATGTGTAGTCCCACACCAACTGTCTACCCTCCTTCCATGAGTATATGGTGATGCCATCAGGACGAAGTGCGGGGAAATCCGGGTTTTGGACCCCTAGGATGCGAGGTTCTCTCTCCGCTGGGCACTTAGCTGAGACGAGGCTTCTCTTGATGATGTCATTGACCTTGTTGTGTCTTGCATGCCAGCCCTTTGTGCTTCCGCAATGCAACCCATGCAGTCCGTATTGGTCTGCTTCCACCCTGTTGCAAATACACTTGTATTCAGTGTGAATTGGGGCACCAAGGCGGAGGGCCACTGCTACACGAAGGGATTCTGGATCTAGGCGCGTGCCCATTGCTGACATGGGTACTGCCAGGAGGAAGTCTCCTGCATGGGGGGCACGCACTGCTCTGAGGCGGGCTTTCTCCTTGTCTGATGTTGCGGCGCTGAGCATGGCATCAGCTACTTTTTCCACTAGAGGGTGGTCCCAGCCGGACTGTTTGTGTTGTTTTGTTGGCTCTATAATGGTTGCTGGGGCTGCAAGAACATCCCACTGATTTGAACATTCAGTGAAAGCAGGATCGTGTATTCCTGCTGAATCCTGATCTACATCTGACTGGAGGTTCGCCGTGTCCTCTATGTTGCCTACTCTCATGAAGATCCTAGTGTCATCTGCAAAGGATGATACAGTGCTATAGGTTGTGCTCTTGTCTATGTCCGATATGAGGATGAGAAAAAGTACTGTGCTTGCTCTAGTACTTTTTCTCATCCTCATATCGGACATAGACAAGAGCACAACCTATAGCACTGTATCATCCTTTGCAGATGACACTAGGATCTTCATGAGAGTAGGCAACATAGAGGACACGGCGAACCTCCAGTCAGATGTAGATCAGGTCTTTCTATGGGCTACAGAAAATAATATGGTGTTTAACGAAGACAAGTTCCAGCTCATGCGCTATGGAAAAAATGAAAATATAAAAACGGAAACCACGTACAAAACTCAGGCAAATCATAACATAGAACGAAAAGGCAATGTAAAGGATCTGGGTGTACTCATGTCGGAAGACCTTACCTTTAAAGAACACAATAAAGTAGCCGTCACAACTGCAAGAAAAATGACAGGTTGGATAACAAGAACTTTTCACACTAGAGATGCTATACTGATGATGACACTTTTCAAAACGCTTGTGCTCTCTAGAGTGGAGTACTGCTGCACAATGACAGCCCCTTTCACAGCTGGAGAAATTGCTGACCTGGAGAGCGTGCAGAGATCCTTTACTGCTAGAATCCACTCAGTAAAACATCTAAACTATTGGGACCGACTAAAGAGCCTAAATCTGTATTCCCTTGAGCGCAGGCGGGAGAGATACATAATAATTTACACGTGGAAAATATTAGAGGAGCTGGTCCCAAACCTACACACAGAAATAACATCACATGAGACCAGAAGACATGGCAGGATGTGCAGAATACCCCCGTTGAAAAGCAGAGGTGCAACTGGTACTCTGAGAGAGAACTCTATCAACATCAGGGGCCCGAGACTGTTCAACACGCTCCCGCTACACATAAGGGGCATAACTGGCAAACCCTCACAGTGTTCAAGAGAGAACTGGATAAGCATCTCCAAAGGATACCTGATCAACCAGGCTGTGACTCATACGTCAGGCTGAGAGCAGCCGCGTCCAACAGCCTGGTTGATCAGTCCAGCGACCAGGAGGCCTGGTCGATGACCGGGCCGCGGGGACGATAAGCCCCGGAAGCACCTCAAGGTATCCTCAAGGTAAGGTAATCTCTCAGGGTTGTAGGTAAGATATCTCTGACGAGGTCGTGCGATGCGTGGGAGGAGGAAAGGAAGGCTGGTAGAGCAATTTGGGAGGCTGTGCGGACACCAAGGCCGCCGAGTCTTACAGGAAGGGTTGCTTGCTCCCACTGAGAGTTGTCCAATGGCAGGTTCAGGACTTTCACCAGCATGGACCTCAGAAGGGTGTCATACACATTTAACTTAGGGCTGCTGTAGGATGGAGAACATCTCAGAAAGTAGGTCAACTTAGGGAGAGACAGGCATCTTATGAGGAGAAAGAGAGCATCATGGGCATCAATCTTGTCAATCCTGTCCAGCATTCTCTTTAGATCAGTGATTTTTGCAGCCAGGACCTCCTCGATTGCTCGTGGGCCAATGGGGGCACCCAGGAGAGTGTAATCCGGTGGCTCAACAACGAGAATGTCTGGAAGAACATTTTGTATTTGCCCAGTGATGTCTGGGTTGCGGGAGATTATTTCACACTTGGATGCATTGAGAATGAGGCCTAAGGCTGCTCCCTGCTCCTGGATTTTCCTTATATCCTCCAAAATGGTTTCCGGGGTTCCAGCGAGAGTGCCATCATCCAGGTACCAGATGATAAGCTCGCTTGTCAGACTATCAGTGACCTCTTTGATAGCTAGGCAGAAAAGGAGGGGTGCTAAGGGGTCACCTTCTTGGACACCTTCACAGGAGTTTATTTCATGCTCCCCAAAAAGAAGCTTAGAGTCCCCACTGTAGCACGATCGGATGAACGGGTAAAGGGGACGGAAATGGTTGTGTAAAGCCCTGAGGACAGCGTCTCGTCTGACTTGACTGAAAGCATTTTTGAAGTCAAGCTTTACTAGTGCCTTCTGGTCCGGGAGATCAGCAATGTAAGCCCGCGCTGCGTATGTGTGTGTGTGTGTGTGTGTGTGTGTATAATATATATATATATATATATATATATATATATATATATATATATATAATATATATATATATATATATATATATATACATATATATATATATATATATATATATATATATATATATATATATATATATATATATATATATATATATACACACACACACACATACAGGCATACCTCAGTTTAAGAGTTTAATTGATTCCTGGAGACGCCTCGTATTCTGAAAACTCGTATTCTGAAGCTACTGTAATTTCCCCATAAGAATAATGGGAAATGAATTAATCCGTTCCTGACTACCCC
>WNGS01165339.1:19616535-19642418 GCA_020271785.1 Procambarus virginalis | reverse complement strand
GCTTCCGGGGCTTATCGTCCCCGCGGCCCGGTCATCGACCATGCTTCCTGGTTGCTGGACTGATCAACCAGGCTGTTGGACGCGGCTGCTCGCATCCCAAAACGTGCTATATTTGCTTATATTTGAGAGTGGAAGTTTTGAGTGAGAGCTCAACTTCCTAATTATATACATACACTATAATTATTATATACATACGAAAGTACTTAAGAAAATCTCCTGTTTCAAATCTTCCTCCGTGGTCTGACACGTTCATATATATAATTTTACACAGGGCCTGTTGATGCTAGCACCCATCCAGTCACTAGCCAGGCCTCTGTGGTCCCTATATCTAATATATATAATCTATATAATAGTAATATATTTACTAAAAATATATATATATATATATATGATATATATATTATATATATATAGTGACCACAGAGGCCTGGCTAGTGACTGGATGGGTGCTAGCTCAACAGGCCTGTGTAAAATTATATATATGAGTGTCAGACAAGGAGGAAGATTTGAAACAGGAATTTTCTAAGTACTTTCGTATGTATATAATAATTATAGTGTATGTATATAATTAGGAAGTTGAGCTCTCACTCAAAACTTCCATCCTCAAATATAAGAAATTATAGCACGTTTTGGGATGCGCAGCAGCAGCGTCCAACAGCTGGTTGATCAGTCCAGCAACCAGGAGGCCTGGTCGATGACCGGGCCGCCGGGGACGATAAGCCCGGAAGCACCTCAAGGTATCTCAAGGTAAGGTATCCTAGACATTGCCTTAATCGACTGAGCTACGACATGTCAAAAGGAGTTGAAATCGAAGTTCTACTGAACTTACTGGATCCTGCAGCCTCTCCAAGGCCACAGGTTTGTGCCTCGGAGAAGCACATTGTAATGTGCCTTCTAATGTGATCCTAATGTGAATGGTGGGAGGTGGGAAGGCACGGTGTAATGAAGTAAGGGCGAAAGAGTAGAACGGCCTATTGAATAGCTCGAGTGCAGGGGGAGTTGTGTAAAACCCTGGTTTGTGTCTCAGAGAGGCTGCAGGATCTAGTAAGTTCAGTAGAACTTCAGTTTCAAATCTTTTGAACATGTCGTAGCTCAGTTGATAAGGCAGCGTTTGGATGGCTCTCGGACGCAGGTTCGAATTCTCGTCACGGCCTTGTAGATTTGTTTCATTTGAGCATCATGCAATTGTGATTTCTGTGTGTAATTCCTTACCTGGTGGGCCTGCCCTAGGCATCGGGGTGTATCCGAAAAGGAGGAGGCTAGAGGCGGAGGACTGAAGAAGGGGAGGGTAGGCCCGTAACATTCCTTTCTGTTCGGCCCACCCTAGGAGGGACTTAGCCCGGTGAAGGAGGCCACAGGCAGAGAATTGAAGTGGTGGTGGGCAGGCCAACACTTCGCCCCATGCAAGCGTTCATGGCAAACCTGCCCAAGGAGGAACGAAGCCCAGTTGAAGGGGGCATAACTGTAACGTTGTGCTTGCCTGGACGTTAAGAGGCCCTGGAAAGGCCCCCATCTCAGAGTGGCCGTAGTCCTGAAAGGAAGGCCCAGGCATCCAAGCTAGCATGCACGGTGTGCCGTCCATGCTGTGAGGGAAGAGGGGGAGGACATGGGGATACCAGGAGGGAGGGGGGCACAGCCCCAGGGCAAAGAGGGACTGCAGAAGATGCAGGAACAGGACACAGGAAGGGTGGTGTAAGGCACGGGAGCCTAGCACCATACAGGAACAGAGGAGCTCAAATATAAGCACGGGGACAGAGGAGCATCATGCTGAATGCGCAGGAACAGAGGGCACAAAGGAAGGTGGGAGGTTAATGGGGACAGAGAAACACCAAGCAGGAAGCGCAGGATCAGAGGAACACCAGGTGGGAACCAGAGGAGCACAAAGGAGGTGGGAGGGAGCACAGTGACCAATGAACACTAGGCGGGAACTAGAGGAGCACAAAGGAGGGGAGGGAGCACGGTACCAATGAACACCAAGAGGGAAGTGCGGGAACCAGAGGAGCACCATGAGGGGGGGGGGGGTTAAGATGCGGGAACAGAGGAACATGCGCTATAACCTTCTCCATAAAGGGAATAATTATTGGTGGAGTTCTTCTTCAATTGGCTTGATTATAGATTGAGCCTCAAGGACCAGACAAAGCCGTTCAACTTGACCGCGGACAGCACGCTGGACTTGTGATCCTGTGGTGCCTGGGTTCAATCCCAGGCGCCGCGGAGAAAAACAATGGGCAGAGTTTCTTTCACCCTATGCCCCTGTTTACCTAGCAGTAAAATAGGTACCTGGTGTTAGTCAGCTGTCACAGGCTGCTTCCTGGGGGTGGAGGCCTGGTCGAGGACTGGGCCACGGGGACTAAAAAGCCTCGAAATCATCTCAAGATAACCTCAAGATAGCTTCTTGAACCACCTGATTCTCACTCCAGTTATTGAAGTCGGGTGAGTGACCAGCAGCCAAGCTTGAAGTACGAGAGTTAGTTCTTCTTTTATGCACCCCATACCCATTTGTGGGCGGTAGTGGAAAGGGTTACAGAGGCACATAATGGGTTCAGGAACTGAACCCCACAATTCATTTAGCTAACCAAGTTACAGTTTTGATGAGTTAGTTACAAAATTCAATGCACATCATCACATCACAATGGGCTCGAGACCAACCACAAGAACAAATTTCTAAATTAAGCAACTGACATGCATATGTGGAGAACTAGTGTCACAATTGATAAGTTTACCCTGCACACTGCCACCCCCCACCCCCCCCATGCAGTGGGCAGGGGTGGATAGGTTACAACACCCAGTTACTAGCATTGGCATTAACCGGAATTTGTTTACCTCTGCCAAACAATCCTAGAAGGGGGTTTATGGTCTGTTCTAGCAAGAAATTTCCTACCCAGCAGAAAATACCTGTTTTTTTTTTTTATGGCATATTTACCTGAGTTTACCTGAGGGCTACTAACACTAGTGGCCTCGACGAGGACAGGAAAGCGATGGCTTGTCGAAAGTTCCCCATTTGCCTTGATAATCTTTTTCCAGTTTGATTTTAAAATTCAACAGACGTGCATTTACATCTTCAGCAGGTTCGCAGTTCCATGGGTTAACCCTGTGGGTGAAAAGCATCTCTGTTCTCAGTCCTACATTGTGGCTTGAGCTTGAAACTGTTGCTCCTTGTTTGTGTTACATTTGACCTTTTGAAGAAATTTCCAGATCATCATTCTCCAAATTGTTCACTACTGTATTTTAACTAAGTTTCACATGAGATCCTCCCACTCATACATGCCCTTATGTTGTTAGCACCTGGGCTCTTTCTTCCTACACCATCCCGAGTTGTCTTGCTAGCAGATGACTTATCTATTGAATGATTTTTGTTGCCCAATGTTGCACTTTCTCCAGAGCCGCTATGTCTGTTCTGAAGATGGGGGTGGTCTCCATGCTTGGATACACGTAATCCAAATAGGAGGCGCACCAGACGATTTATACAATCTGAAGTCACCATTCCTTCCTTTCCTTAATGTCAATAGTACACTGATTATTTCATCACAGGTTTGGTTAGCTTTTCTTGACTACTGCTTCTACCTTTGTGCAGCTTTCAGTGAGTGGCTGGATTCTGAACTCCAAGATTCTTTTCTTTACCAATCTGCTGTAATGGAATGTTAATTAATTTGGTAGTGGTGACGTGAGTTGCTATGCCTCTCATGCAAGGTCTTCTTGCATTTGTCAATGTTAGAAACAGTTTTGCCAGTCTTTCTGACCATTTGTGGAGTTATGTAGTCTCTTTGTAGGGCTCCAATATCATTATTATTTCCCACTTTACCAGTTACAGTACCTTTCTAGTCTATGCTGACCAAATATTACATGATTAATGCTGGCTTCAGTAATATTTCATCTTGTCAGTTGATGTAAATGACAAAAAGGGTTGCCCCAAAAGTGGACCCCTGTGGTACCCCACTTACCACATCTTTCCAGTCAGATTTGAACCCATTTAGTGCAAACCTTTGTTTTCTTTGTTTCAGACCATTATTTTGAGAGGAGGGCCAGGTTCTGACTCCTGGTCCCCGGTAGGCATAAAAGAATTCTGCAACTGATGGCACCTAGTAGTTTAGCACTATATCAGCATAGTAGCAGTTCCCCGGAAGCATTTCATCACATTCCGTGCTGTTTTATTGTACCATTTCACCAGACATTCTAGTCCCTATCAACCGGTTTGAGAATCTTTTTTTTGTCTTTCCTATTCTTCAGTTCTATTTTGTATGTGTGTAATTACCTCAAGTGTAGCATACCACGGTGAGACGCTACGCTGTGGTATCCTGTCTTCCAAGTACTCTTTGTCATATATAATGCTTTGAACTACTGATGGGGTTTGGCCTCCTCCAAAACACTGACGGCATGAGTGCGACAGCTCTTGGGGTTCCATAGTCCTAAGGTTACGGGTTCGATCCCCCGTGGAGGCGGAACAAAGTGGGCAGTTTCATTTCACCCTGCTGAAAGTTAACCAAGCAGTATAATAGGTATCTGGGAGTTAGACAGCTGCTACGGGCATGCTTCCTAGGTGGGTGTTAACAAAAAAGGAGGCTTCCCGGTCGAGGACTGGGCCATGAGGACGCTAAGCCCTGAATCATCTAAGGATCACCACCTTCTCACCGTAAACTTTGTATTCCAACCGTTTACCACTCTATTTGCGAAACGGAATTTTCTTTGTACAGTATTTCTTCTGCAGCTTTGTTTTAGTTAGTTTGAAATCTATGACCTCTTGTTCTTGAAGTTTTCATGATCTCGGATTATTTCCCTATCAATTTTATCAATTCCCCTTACTATTTTGTATGCAGTGATCATATCGCTTCTTTTTCTCTGTCTTCTATTTTGGCATATTTAATTGCTTAACCTCTCCTTGTAGCTCTTGTCCTTTCAGTTCTGGGACCCATTTAGTTGCATGTCTTTGTACCTTTTACAGTTTGTTTATGTGCCTTTTCAAGATTAATGGGCACCATACAACTGCTGCCAATTCTTCAGCTTTGGTCTAACAAAAGGTCCACGTTGTGAACCATTTCTTTAATATTTCATAATCCATCTATTAAAGCAATTCTGTAGTTAGGAAGCGTGTAGCCATAGGCTCCTCGCACATGTTCTTTATGTGGTCCTCACGTGCCAGTTTTTTTCTATCTAGAACCACCCCTAGATATCTCTTTATCACAATTCTTTAAGGATTTCTCTCACTCTAATTTATAGGTTTGTGTGGGGTTCTATGTTCTCCGTATTCCGCAACATGGCATTTATTTGCATTATTACAAGTCCATTGCCATCGTTGTGCTCCAGAACTTTCTTTTGTCATACCCTTCTTGAAGGGCATGACAATCGTCTGTGTTTATAATCTTCGGCATCATCAGCTAAACATTGTTCATATACTTCTGTATTATATGAATTATAATGTAGATAGACGGGGACCCTCCTTCCAAATATTAACACCTCTCCTCCTCCTCGTCTTCCATGCACCAACAAGTCTTCAATTAAGGTAAGCTATAAGTTCTTCATACTATAGTACAAAATGTGTGTGTATTATGTCTGAAATGTATTTTGAAGTAATTATTTTAGAGTGTGGAATGGATTAATTCAATTTATATTAATTCTTATAGGGAAATCATTTTGATGTTACCAATTTTCGGGTTATGACCTGTCTCTGGGAACGGATTAAATCCGTAAACCAAGGCACCACTGTATTATTTCCATCTGTTTAGCACCGTTTATGGTGCTCTTAAGGGTTGATCTTTTCCCTTTTACGTACCTGCTAATTTTCCTGTCGTCAGCAGACATTCTCTATAGTTGTAAGATCTTCCACGAGCCCAACAATTTTATCTACTACTTTCTCTTCTTCTATGGCTCTTTCTGACCTACATGTTAGTCTCCTTTTCTTTGCAACCAATAATTATCAGGCGACTTAACTTCAATCAACTGTGTTCTGCACCAATTTCAGGTGTGATGCCAATTCCCTTCTGACTTCCAGCCTAATGTTTGTTTGTCTCCGGTGGCTGCAGTGTTTGGCTTCTATTACTACTGCCTTCTATTTTTTCCTTCTGCTTGGCCACTTGTTGCCATCGGTGAGTTGCATACTCCTCTTTGCACCTGTTTGTAACCCTGTGTGTCCTTCCGCCATCTTTACTGAACGAAGAAATTAAATAGGAAAAACAGCTTTTTATCTAACCTTTGTCATTTATGTTTAGATTTGCTTTGACTTCTTCAAAAGTATTTTCATATAGTTGATTTTCATGGTCCATTGTTTTGCAATTTCTGCTTCAGGATTTATTTTTGGTCCTTGGCCAAAGTCCTTCACAATCTTCAAGACTCTAAGGACTCTCGCTACTCAGTGGTCATTACTTTCTCGCAATTTACTGATTATTTTAACATTATAGTCCACAATAATATTTAATTTTGCCAACTTGTTGTTTAGACTGCTTATAATTGTTTTTCCTCATTAAAACACCAAAGATATAGTTCCGCTTTATTTTCCTCTCAATGGCGGCCATCTTGAATTTGTCGTCCTGAGCTGTTTCATTAGGGCAACTTTTACCTCCGCTACAATTATTTCACTTTCCCCTGGCACATTCGTGTTATGTCCCCTGTTTTTCAAATACACTAAACCTTTATATTTCTTGGGACCACCACTCACATTCAATTTACTGTTCTACCAATACTTAGGAATTAGACATATCCTGGAGCTTCTCTGTACTCTAGTGCATGCACTGCTGCACGTCAAGTGCGACCTGCAGGAATGCTTTGAAGTGTAATTACCCAAGCTGTAGTTACAGGATGAGAGCTACGTCCATGGTGTCCCTTCTTCCCAGCAATCTTTGTTCATATACCGCCTTTCGAAACTACTGACGGTCTGGCCTCCAACCACGTTCTCCCCTAACTCCCCATACTCCCTCCTAAGTATGCACACACTTGTGCCAAACGGAGTTAAGTGAATAATACAGACTGCAGACACAGGACATTGTTGCACTCACGGATACAAAACTTTAAGATGGTTATTTTAAATGATGTATTTCCAAGGGGCTACTCAATTTGGAAAAGGAACAGAAAAATTAGGAAAAGCCTTGGCGTTGCTGTGCTGGTGAAAAACTCCTAAAGGTGAACGAAATAATGACTACCACTCCACAACAGGAAGTTGACATAGTAGCAATAGAGATCTGCCATGAGGATGATAAAACTAATGATCATAAATGCATCTAGTCCACCGCTAAGAAGCACATGGTAAAAGGAGGAGCGCTAGATAGTTAACGAGAAGGTCTTATAACGCTAATGAGAGAGATCATAGCGAGAACAGATAACGATAGATCACGACTGGTGATAGTTGGCGACTTCAAATTGACCAATCATCGACTGGGAAGCATATGAACTAAAACAGAAGATTTCTGAGACCTGTAAAATTGTAGACCTCATCCTGAAACATTCTTGTCTCAACATGTTAAACAAGCTAAGAGGATAAGGGAAGGTTACGTTACCTCCCTGCTAGATTTGATAGCTACCAGGAAGGAGGAAGAAAATTTGACATTTCGTACCTTCCTCCCTTGGGTTAAAGTGACCACGTCTTTTTGGAAATAAAGTATGCAATACGTTATAATTTGGAAGAAAATATGATGGTTGATGCAATTGAAAAACTGACTTTAGGAGAGGACATTATGGCAACCCTACAAGAAAATTTTTTCGGAATATAAATTGGACAGACTTGTTTGCTAGGCAAGGATGTGAATGATATGTATGTCAAGTTTTGTGATGAAATATATGATAAATGCACAAAAAAATTATACCAAAAACAGAGAAGAAGAACTAGGAAAACAGGATTGGTCGACGAAATTGCGAGAGGTCCAGATACCAAAAGACACAAAAACATGGAATCAATACAGGAAGAGGCCAACCCCCAATCATACCAGCGATACAAGAAGATGCGAGAAACAACTACACGGCACGGAGGAGAGAGGCATGAAAAGAAAGAATTTTGAAAAAAGCGATTGCAAGACAAATGTTAAAACTGAACCAGGTCTACGATAAATTCAATAAAAGCAAATTGCAGGTAAGGATAATATTCAGAGGTTGTAAATGGGAAATAGATTCACGGAAAATGAAAAGGAAATGTGTGAAACATTCAAAACGAAAAGTTCCAAAGTGTGTTTGACAAAATGAAATTCTTTCAGGGCACAGTAAAATAAGAATTCCAGAGAAACAACATAGAGCACATGGAAGGTGTCTTAGAGACGAAGTGGAAAAAATGCTCAAAGAGCATAATAAGAACAAAGCAAGTGGTCCAGATGGAGTTTCACACATGGGTTCTATGAGAATGTGCACCTGAGCTCAGAATCCCTCTTCAACTGATCTTTACCTCAAGGTATCCTCAAGGTAAGGTATCCTAGACACTGCCTTAATCGACTGAGCTACGACATGGTCAAAAGGAGTTGAAATCGAAGTTCTACTGAACTTACTGGATCCTGCAGCCTCTCCAAGGCACATTGGTTTGTGCCTCGGAGAAGGCACATTGTAATGTGCCTTCTAATGTGATCCTAATGTGAATGGTGGGAGGTGGGAAGGCACGGTGTAATGAAGTAAGGGCGAAGAGGTAGAACGGCCTATTGACATAGCTCGAGTGCATGGGGGGAGTTGTGTAAAACCCTGGTTTGTGTCTCAGAGAGGCTGCAGGATCTAGTAAGTTCAGTAGAACTTCAGTTTCAACTCCTTTTGAACATGTCGTAGCTCAGTCGATTAAGGCAGCGTTTGGGATGCTCTCGGACGCAGGTTCGAATTCTCGTCACGGCCCTTGTAGATTTGTTCATTTGATGCATCATGCAATTGTGATTTCTGTGTGTAATTCCTTACCTGGTGGGCCTGCCCTAGGCATCGGGGTGTATCCGAAAAGGAGGAGGCTAGAGGCGGAGGACTGAAGAAGGGGAGGGTAGGCCCGTAACATTCCTTTCTGTTCGGCCCACCCTAGGAGGGACTTAGCCCGGTGAAGGAGGCCACAGGCAGAGAATTGAAGTGGTGGTGGGCAGGCCACCACTTCGCCATGCAAGCGTTCATGGCAAACCTGCCCAAGGAGGAACGAAGCCCAGTTGAAGGGGACATAACTGTAACGTTGTGCTTGCCTGGACGTTAAGAGGCCCTGGAAAGGCCCCCCATCTCAGAGTGGCCGTAGTCCTGAAAGGAAGGCCCAGGCATCCAAGCTAGCATGACACGGTGTGCCGTCCATGCTGTGAGGGAAGAGGGGGAAGGACATGGGGATACCAGGAGGGAGGGGGGCACAGCCCCAGGGCAAAAGAGGGACTGCAGAAGATGCAGGAACAGGACACAGGAAGGGTGGTGTAAGGCACGGGAGCCTAGCACCATACAGGAACAGAGGAGCTCAAATATAAGCACGGGGACAGAGGAGCATCATGCTGAATGCGCAGGAACAGAGGAGCACAAAGGAAGGTGGGAGGTTAATGGGGACAGAGAAACACCAAGCAGGAAGCGCAGGATCAGAGGAACACCAGGTGGGAACCAGAGGAGCACAAAGGAGGTGGGAGGGAGCACAGTGACCAATGAACACTAGGCGGGAACTAGAGGAGCACAAAGGAGGGGAGGGAGCACGGTGACCAATGAACACCAAGAGGGAAGTGCGGGAACCAGAGGAGCACCATGAGGGGGGGGGTTAAGATGCGGGAACAGAGGAACATGCGGCTATAACCTTCTCACATAAAGGGAATAATTATTGGTGGAGGTTCTTGCAATTGGCTTGATTATAGATTTGAGCCTCAAGGACCAGACAAAGCCGGTCAACTGAGCGGACAGCACGCTGGACTTGTGATCCTGTGGTCCTGGGTTCAATCCCAGGCGCCGGCGAGAAACAATGGGCAGAGTTTCTTTCACCCTATGCCCCTGTTACCTAGCAGTAAAATAGGTACCTGGGTGTTAGTCAGCTGTCACAGGCTGCTTCCTGGGGGTGGAGGCCTGGTCGAGGACTGGGCCACGGGGACTAAAAAGCCTCGAAATCATCTCAAGATAACCTCAAGATAAGCTTCTTGAACCACTGATTCTCACTCCAGTTATTGAAGTCGGGTGAGTGACCAGCAGCAAGCTTGAAGTACGAGAGTTAGTTCTTCTTTTATGCACCCCATACCCATTTTGTGGGCGGTAGTGGAAAGGGTTACAGAGGCACATAATGGGTTCAGGAACTGAACCCCACAATTCATTTAGCTAACCAAGTTACAGTTTTGATGAGTTAGTTACAAAATTCAATGCACATCATCACATCAACAATGGGCTCGAGACCAACCACAAGAACAAATTCTAAATTAAGCAACTGACATGCATATGTGGAGAACTAGTGTCACAATTGATAAGTTTACCCTGCACACTGCCACCCCCCACCCCCCCATGCAGTGGGCAGGGGTGGATAGGTTACAATCACCCAGTTACTAGCATTGGCATTAACCGGAATTTGTTTACCTCTGCCAAACAATCCTAGAAGGGGGTTTATGGTCTGTTCTAGCAAGAAATTTCCTACCCAGCAGAAAATACCTGTTTTTTTTTTATGGCATATTTACCTGAGTTTACCTGAGGGCTACTAACACTAGTGGCCTCGACGAGGACAGGAAAGCGATGGCTTGTCGAAAGTTCCCCCATTTGCCTTGATAATCTTTTTCCAGTTTGATTTTAAAATTCAACAGACGGTGCATTTACATCTTCAGCAGGTTCGCAGTTCCATGGGTTAACCCTGTGGGTGAAAAAGCATCTCCTGTTCTCAGTCCTACATTGTGGCTTGAGCTTGAAACTGTTGCTCCTTGTTTGTGTTACATTTGACCTTTTGAAGAAATTTCCAGATCATCATTCTCCAAATTGTTCAGTACTGTATTTAAAAGTTTCAATGAGATCCACCCTACCATGCCTGGTTAGCCCTGTGGCCTTCAACCATTCCCGATGCGATAGATGACTTATCTATTGAATGATTTTTGTTGCCCAATGTTGCACTTTCTCCAGAGCAGCTATGTTCTTCTGAAGATGGGGGGGTCTCCATGCTTGGATACAGTAATCCAAATAGGGCCGCACCAGAGATTTATACAACTGAATCACCATCTTCCTTTCCTTAATGTCAATAGTACACTTGATTATTCTACGGGTTTGGTTAGCTTTTTTGACTACTGCTCCTACCTCTTGTGCAGCTTTCAGTGAGTGGTGGATTTTGACTCCAAGATTCTTTTCTTTACCAATCTGCTGTAATGGAATGTTATTAATTTGGTAGTGGTGACGTGAGTTGCTATGCCTCTCATGCAAGGTCTTCTTGCATTTGTCAATGTTAAAAAACATTTGCCAGTCTTCTGACCATTTGTGGAGTTCATGTAGATCTCTTTGTAGGGCTCCAATATCATTATTATTTCCCACTTTACCATGTACAGTACCTTTGTCATCTGCAAAATTACATGTAATGTGGTTAGTAATATTCTCATCTGTCATTGATGTAAATGACAAAAAGGGTTGCCCCAAAATGGACCCCTGTGGTACCCCACTTACCACACTTCTCCAGTCAGATTTGAACCCATTTAGTGCAACCCTTTGTTTTCTTTGTTTCAGCCATTATTTTAGAGGAGGGCCAGGTTCTGACTCCTGGTCCCCGGTAGGCATAAAAGAATTCTGCAACTGATGGCACCTAGTAGTTTAGCACTATATCAGCATAGTAGCAGTTCCCCTGAAGCATTTCATCACATTCAGTGCTGGTTTTATGTACCATTTCACAGACATTCTAGTCCCTATCACCTTTGAGAATCTTTTTTTTCGTCTTTCCTATTCTTCAGTTCTATTTTGTATGTGTGTAATTACCTAAGTGTAGCTACACGGTGAGAGCTACGCTCGTGGTATCCTGTCTTCCAAGTACTCTTTGTCATATAATGCTTTGAAATTACTGATGGGTTTGGCCTCCTCCAAAACCTGACGGCTGAGTGGACAGCTCTTGGGGTTCATAGTCCTAAGGTTACGGGTTCGATCCCCGGTGGAGGCGGAAACAAATGGGCAGTTTCTTTCACCCTGATGAAAGTTCACCAAGCAGTAAATAGGTATCTGGGAGTTAGACAGCTGCTACGGGCTGCTTCCTAGGGGTGTGTAACAAAAAGGAGGCCTGGTCGAGGACTGGGCCATGAGGACGCTAAGCCCTGAAATCATCTCAAGATCACCACCTTCTCACGTAACTTATTCCAACCGTTTACCACTCTATTTGCGAAACGGAATTTTCTTTTACAGTATTTTTTCGGCAGCTTTGTTTTAGTTAGTTTAAATCTATGACCTCTTGTTCTTGAAGTTTCAGATCTCGGGAATTCTTCCCTATCAATTTTATCAATTCCCATTACTATTTTGTATGCAGTGATCATATCGCTTCTTTTTCTTCTGTCTTCTAGTTTGGCATATTTAATGCCTCTAACCTCTCCTTGTAGCTCTTGTCCTTCAGTTCTGGGAACCATTTAGTTGCATGTCTTTGTACCTTTTCCAGTTTGTTTATGTGCCTTTTAAGATAATGGGCACCATACAACTGCTGCATCTTCCAGCTTTGGTCTAACAAAAGTCGTGAACAATTTCTTTAATATTTCATAATCCATATATTTAAAAGCAATTCTGTAGTTAGAAAGTGTAGCATAGGCTCCTCGCACAATGTTCTAAATGTGGTCCTCAAGTGACAGTTTTCTATCTAGAACCACCCCTAGATCTCTTTATCACAATTCTTTAAAGATTTCTCACATAATTTATAGGTTGTGTGGGGTTCTATGTTCTCCTATTCCGCAACATGGCATTTATTCATATTAAATTCCATTTGCCAAGTTGTGCTCCATACACTTTCTTTTGTCATACCCTTCTTGATGGGCATGACAATCGTCTGTGTTTATAATCTTAGCATCATCAGCAAACATGTTCATATAATTCTGTATTATATGAATTATAATGTAGATAGACGGGGACCCTCCTTCCAAATATTAACACCTCTCCTCCTCCTCGTCTTCCATGCACCAACAAGTCTTCAATAAAGGTAAGCTATAAGTTCTTCATACTATAGTACAAAATGTGTGTGTATTATGTATGAAATGTATTTTGAAGTTAATATTTTCGAGTGTGGAATGGATTAATTCAATTTATATTAATTCTTATAGGGAAATTCATTTTGAGTTACCAATTTTCGGGTTATGACCTGTCTCTGGGAACGGATTAAATCCGTAAACCAAGGCACCACTGTATTATTTCCATCTGTTTAGCACCGTTTAGGGTGATCTTCAAGGGTTGATCTTTACCTTTTACGTACCTGCTAATTTTCCTGTAGTCGCAGACATTCTCTATAGTTGTAAGATCTTCCACGAGCCCAACAATTTTATCTACTACTTTCTCTTCTTCTATGGCTCTTTCTGACCTAAATGTTATCTCCTTTTCTTTGCAACCAATAATTATCAGGGACTTACTTCAATCAACTGTGTTCTGCACCAATTTCAGGTGTGATGCCAATTCCCTTCTGACTTCCAGCCTAATGTTTGTTTTATCCTGGTTGCTGCAGTGTTTGGCTTCCTATACTACTGCTTCTATTTTTTTCCTTCTGCTTGGCCACTTGTGCATAGGTGAGTTGCATATCCTTCTTGCACTGTTCTGTAACCCTGTGTGTAACTTCCGCCATCTGTACTGACGAAGAAATTAAATAGGAAAAACAGCTTTTTATCTAACCTTTGTCATTTATGTTTAGATTTGCTTTGACTTCTTCAAAAGCTATTTTCATAAGTTTATTTTCATTTTCCATTGTTTTGCAATTTGCTTCAGATTTATTTTTGTCCTGGCCAAGTCCTTCACAAATCCTTCAAGATCTAAGACTTCGCTACTCAGTGGTCATTACTTTCTCGCAATTTACTGATTATTTTAACATTATAGTCCACAATAATATTTAATTTTGCCAACTTGTTGTGTAGAATGCTTATATTAATGTTTTCCTCATTAAAACCACCAAAATCTAGTTCCGTTTTATTTTTCATCTCACTGGCGGCCATCTTGAATTTTGTCGTCTGAGCTGTTTTCATTAGGGCAACTTTTTCCTCGTCCAATTATTTCACTTTCCCCTGGCACATTCGTGTTATCTCACCTGTTTTTCAAATACACTACACCTTTATATTTCTTGGGACACCACTCACATTCATTTACCTGTTCTACAATACTTAGGAATTAGACATATCCTGGAGCTTCTCTGTACTCTAGTGCATGCACTGCTGCACGTCAAGTGCGACCTGCAGGAATGCTTGAAGTGTAATTACCCAAGTGTAGTTACAGGATGAGAGCTACGCTCATGGTGTCCCGTCTTCCCAGCACTCTTTGTCATATAACGCTTTGAAACTACTGACGGTCTTGGCCTCCACCACGTTCTCCCCTAACTCCCCATACTCCCTCCTAAGTATGCACACACTTGTGCAAACGGAGTTAAGTGATATAATACAGCTGCAGACACCAGACATTGTTGCACTCACGGAGACAAAACTTGAAGATGTTATTTTAAATGAGGTCATATTCCCAAGGGGCTACTCAATTTGGAGACGGGACAGAAAAATTAGGAAAGGCGGTGGCGTTGCTGTGCTGGTGAAAGAACACCTAAAGGTGAACGAAATAATGACTACCAATCCACAAGAAGTTGACATAATAGCACTAGAGATCTGCCATGAGGATGATAAACTAGTGATCATAAATGCATATAGTCCACCGCTAAGCAGCACATGGTCAAAGGAGGAGCTAGATAGTAAACGAGAAGGTCTTATAACGATAATGAGAGAGATCATAGCGAGAGCGGATAACGATAGTTCACGACTGTTGATAGTCGGCGACTTCAACTTGAAATCCATAGACTGGGAAGCATATGAAGCTAAAACAGAAGATTTCTGGACCTGTAAATTTGTAGACCTCATCCTGGAAACATTCTTGTATCAACATGTTAAACAAGCTACGAGGATGAGGGAAGGTGACGTTCCCTCCATGCTAGATTTGATATTTACCAGGAAGGAGGAAGAAATATTTGACATTCAGTACCTTCCTCCCTTGGGTAAAAGTGACCATGTCTTTTTGAGGATAAAGTATGCAATGCGTTATAATCTGGAAGAAAATATGATGGTCGATGCAATTGAAAAACCTGACTTTAGGAGAGGACATTATGGCAACCTTAGAAAATTTTTTAGGGAGTATAATTGGACAGACTTGTTGCTAGGCAAGGAAGTGAATGAGATGTATGTCAAGTTTTGTGAAATATATGATAAAGGCACAAAAAAATTTATACCAAAACAGAGAAGCAGAACTAGGAAACAGGATTGGTTCGACAGAAAGTGCGAGAGGGCCAGAGACCAAAAGACACAAAAATGGAATCAATACAGGAAGAGGCCAAACCCCCAATCATACCAGCGATACAAAGATGCGAGAAACAACTACACGGCAGTGAGGAGAGAGGCAGAAAGAAATTTTGAAAAAGGGATTGCAGACAAATGTAAAACAGAACCAGGTCTATTCTATAAATTCATAAACAACAAATTGCAGGTAAAGGATAATATTCAGAGGTTGAAAATGGGAAATAGATTCACGGAAAATGAAAAGGAAATGTGTGAAACATTAAACGAAAAGTTCCAAAGTGTGTTTGTACAAAATGAAATCTTCAGGGAACCAGATACAATAAGAATTCCAGAGAACAACATAGAGCACATAGAGGTGTCTAGAGACGAAGTGGAAAAAATGCTCAAAGAGCTAAATAAGAACAAAGCAGTTGGTCCAGATGGAGTTTCACCATGGGTTCTGAGAGAATGTGCACCTGAGCTCAGCATCCCTCTTCAACTGATCTTTCAGGCATCCCTGTTTACAGGAGTTGTAGCTGATGTGTGGAAAAAGGCTAACATAGTTCCAATTTACAAGAGTGGAAGCAGGGAAGACCCCCTTAATTATAGACCGGTATCATTGACAAGTGTAATAGTCAAAATATTGGAAAAAATAATTAAAACTAAATGGGTAGCACACCTGGAGAGAAATGATATAATATCAGACAGACAGTATGGTTTTCGATCTGGTAGATCCTGTGTATCGAATTTACTCAGTTTTTATGATCGAGCAACAGAGATATTACAGGAAAGAGATGGTTGGGCTGACTGCATCTATCTGGACCTAAAAAAGGCTTTCGACAGAGTTCCACATAAGAGGTTGTTCTGGAAACTGGAAAATATTGGAGGAGTGACAGGTACGCTTCTAACATGGATGAAAAACTTTCTGACTGATAGAAAAATGAGGGCTGTGATCAGAGGCAATGTATCGGACTGGAGAAATGTCACAAGTGGAGTACCACAGGGTTCAGTTCTTGCACCAGTGATGTTTATTGTCTACATAAATGATCTACCAGTTGGTATACAGAATTATATGAACATGTTTGCTGATGATGCTAAGATAATAGGAAGGATAAGAAATTTAGATGATTGTCATGCCCTTCAAGAAGACCTGGATAAAATAAGTATATGGAGCACCACTTGGCAAATGGAATTTAATGTTAATAAATGTCATGTTATGGAATGTGGAATAGGAGAACATAGACCCCACACAACCTATATATTATGTGAGAAATCTTTAAAGAACTCTGATAAAGAAAGAGATCTAGGGGTGGTTCTAGATAGAAAACTATCACCTGAAGACCACATAAAGAATATTGTGCAAGGAGCCTATGCTATGCTTTCTAACTTCAGAATTGCTTTTAAATACATGGATGGGGATATACTAAAGAAATTGTTCATGACTTTTGTTAGGCCAAAGCTAGAATATGCAGCTGTTGTTTGGTGCCCATATCTTAAGAAGCACATCAACAAACTGGAAAAGGTGCAAAGACATGCTACTAAGTGGCTCCTAGAACTGAAGGGTAAGAGCTACGAGGAAAGGTTAGAAGCATTAAATATGCCAAAACTAGAAGACAGAAGAAAAAGAGGTGATATGATCACTACATACAAAATAGTAACAGGAATTGATAAAATCGACAGGAAAGATTTCCTGAGACCTGGAACTTCAAGAACAAGAGGTCATAGATATAAACTAGCTAAACACAGATGCCGAAGAAATATAAGAAAATTCACTTTCGCAAACAGAGTGGTAGACGGTTGGAACAAGTTGGGGGAGAAGGTGGTGGAGGCCAAGACCGTCAGTAGTTTCAAAGCGTTATATGACAAAGAGTGCTGGGAAGACGGGACACCACGAGCGTAGCTCTCATCCTGTAACTACACTTAGGTAATTACACTTAGGTAATTACATGCATATGCATTCAAATTATTAGTCTATATTAGTTAAAAAAAAAAAAATTACTTGCCTTCCTTATTCAATAAATATTGAAAGCATTGTAATTTAGGCAGATAGACATGGCAGTATAAGGGTGCAAAACTCAAAAGTTTATACTCTCTTCTTTTTATTTGCAATACTGTTTATATGCTTAGATCATTGACTTATCAAGATGTTCAGAAAGAAGTGGCCTGGAATACAGAAAAAAAAGAAACAAAGCCATCATCAGGTATGCAAGGTGCCATAAGAGTTTACAAGGGTTTACACACATTTCTACATTGCACATATTTAGTTTCCTAAATATATTTTCTCTACATTGCATGAGAATGTGCATAAATTATATAAGTGTAGAAATTATATAGTTATTGTACTTGAAAATGTTTAATTAAATACATATTAAGTGTAAATTGTGCATATAACACTCAATTTTTTTTATGTGGCAGCGTGCAGTGTGCTAGACCAGTGGAGGTCTTGTCAGCTGAGTTTATTCTTCAAGTGATACAACTTTAAAATATTTTTAAACGGATGACATGCCTATGCATAAAAGCTAAATGGATGGACAATGCACTCATGTGTCACCAGAATGCAAAACATTAATTGTTGAATATTTGTTCTCAATCATTTAATAGTAAAGAAAAAATTAAGTACTACAGAGGGTTTGATTACCTGAAACAGGTACCATTTACTGCTCTTTACAAAATGCAAGAATTTGGAAGAAGTATAGAACACTGGAGTAAAAATATATATAAATGATGCTTGCTTCCTTAACATAGCCATTAAACAAAAACAATTATAGTAGTCAATATATGATTAGCAATCTTTAAATTGGAATTCATCAAAATATTAAGCTACTGGAAAAGCCTACCAGTCTCAAAGAGTAGGAAAAGGTACACCTCATATATAAATGGAGAGAAAGCCTGAATTGTTTCTTAGTTACAGTTGTAACTGCAAATACAAACATATCTAACTCAAGAACATTATTCATAAAAGGCACTTGTTAATATACTGTACATTTTTACATTAATATACTGTCTTTATACATAAAAGATATCAATTTACAGTAAAGGAATTTGTCTAGTAACAGCTTTTGTACATCTCTTGCATGTGATTACTTACAATACAAAATAAACAAATACTGTGCTCAAAAAATGCACACTGTGAAATATAACAAACTCAACCTTGCTACAATTCAAATTCTAGATTTCCTTTTACTTCCTTGCTGTATCATAATTTTCAATAAACCAATTCACTGTCTCCTTAATACCTTCTTGGATTGGGGTAAACTGGAAATCGGGTAAATATTTCCTCATTTTTGCATTACTGGCAGTCTTCTTGAATTGTCCATCAGCTTTCGAGGTGTCATACACAACCTTCCCCTTGAAATCAAAAGCTTCTACGACCATCTCGCCTGCTTCCTTGATCGAGACCTCATCATCTTCATCAACTGTCATCAGAATAGTAAATGTTAAATATTATGTGGCTTTTATACATGACAAAATTTAACTCGCCTTTTCAAAGTTAGTTCCCTAAACTTTGATGTTTAAATACTTTCCAGTTGTGTACAAAGAAATCCCTGGGTTTCAATATATACACAGTCCATGGATTTTCTTTTTAAGGTTTAAGCACTGGGTTCAACATTCAAGTAAATATGTTTTTGTTTTTAATAAAATATAAAGCTCAAGTGTTGAATGTAATATAATGTCTTTTTCAAGTGAGCTGGTCAAAGCTGCCTGAACTTAGCTCTTGTATCACTAAGCCTTATTCCAACACACCAGGCCTCCGAGACTCTTGTTACATATCGAAAGCAGGCCCAGAATCTGGTTCACTCTAGGTGAGGATAGCTTGGGGATCATAATCAGCCAAAACAAAACAAAAACTAGCATTGAATGTACAGTAATGAGGTGTTGGTTTCTGGGTGAGCCCCAGTGACTCCCTGAAGCTACAAAGGTGACATAGTGCCAAACTACCAGGTGCCATCAGTCGCAGAGTTATTTTAGGCCAGGGACCAGGAGCCAGAACCTGGTACACTCTAATGAGGCAGAGAGAGAGAAAGAGAGAGAGAGCAGTGGCACTCTGATAAAACTGTCAGTGAATTTTAATCATGTACACCACCACCGGGAAAGTACCCACAATACAGTACTGTATCTTCAAAAGAAAACAGACCACTGCCAGTTATAAAAAAAATAAAACCTCAAAATCATCAAAAGAACCCCAAAATGTAAAATTCATGAAACCTGAACAAGCTTGTGGCATTCTTCCCCTCATTTGGGGAAAGGAGGGAGACAAACTGGGTCTGCCAGATGCTTAACCTCTCAGTTCTATTATATGGTAAAAGGCCATCCTCAATTCCCTTGGGGTAGGAGGGTGTCAGGGCTCACCTGGGCTCACCAAAAATAAAGCACATCATTACATTCAATGCTGGTTTTTTGGAAGTCTCCTTGTGACTTCCTTAACCACTGCACTGCTCTGCATTAAAATATGACAACCCTGTGGTGCGCTGAAAATAAATTCTTAAAAAAAAAATTCCCCCCTCTTACATTATTAAAGTGCAGTCTCTGATCACAGGAAACTAAAACAAATATTGTATGTAACATATTTTAGCCATGATGGAGGTGGGAAGTTGAACAAATTATGGGCACTGAGAGATGGAGCACTCACGGCTCTGCCACCTCGTGGGGCGGCAGTTGCCGCGACTATAATGTTTCACAGTTATTTTGCTGTTTCTCATTCGTTTCTTCTCTGGTTTTTGCTGTAATAGTATTCAAACGTGTGTAATTTGTGGAATCTATGTAGTTCAATGTGTGGAACATCAATATGCTCAAAATTATGGGGCTCATACATGTGACATATATTATATTCTACGATCAATCAGCGTTTTTGCTGTTATTACACTATATACACACACATTGTATATACCTATCTACATGTGTGTTCACCATAATAAACCACTAAGTTGGTATGGTGAGCCCAAAACAACAAGAGAGGGCTGCCACACCTGGCCAGCCCTCCCTCACTCCTTCAACACCTAAATTGCCAATGTTCCTACTCCCACAATACTGTTTGTGGTTTTATTACACTATATTGACATGTTATAAGTACTATATCTACATGTTTTGTTCATCATAACTGTACAACTAAGTTGGTATGATGTCCAAACAACATAATGGCAACAAGACACTGAATGACAAGTCACACAGCCAGCAGGCGACAGCCTCACTCCCTCCCTCACCAAAATGGCTACTCCCAACATACTCTTTTTGCTGTTATTACACTCTATACACACATTATATATATAAATATCCACATTAGTGTTCACCACAGCGAACCACTAAGGTGGTATGGTGAGTCCATACAGTAACAGATCGCCACACAGAGTCAGCAGACGACGCTACCTCAACCCTCCCACCCTCCCTCCCTTACCAAGATTACTCCTCCCATCATACTACACACACCGCTAATTCTCACCACAATCCTGCTGTTATCAGAATCCTGGTCACTAAATCCTGTAAATGAATAATTTTCCACAAGTATATTTTGTAAAGGAACATGAGAGGTTGTTTGAAGATTCTTAGATGGACGAAGTAATGGCAGTGCTGTGGCTAGCGCTGTGAACATCTTGAACAGCATTGATTCACTGATATCTGAACATTGTACAATCTTTATTACAGTCAGGCCCTTCTGTAATACTATCATGGCTAAATAATACCAGATACATATACAGTATATTTGTTACATTTTTAGGCGATGCTGTGGTCAGAAGCTGAACAGCAATGCTGTTAGCTCATGCTGCAAGTACCAGCCTTGGTTGCTCACTCAGTACCGAGGCTCTCACACCCGGGAATGTTGCCCACCAAGCAACATTCTTTAAAAAAAATTATAAATAAAAAAAACAAGCAATTTTTATAAATTGCGTCTATTTACGAGAGCCCTGAGGAAGCTGGTGTAAACCCTGTGTAGCCGTGGGAGTTTTGAATGTTATGCCATACCTACGAGAGCCTCGAGGTGCATTGCGCACCACCCATCGAGAGCTTCAAGGCGCGTTGCATAGTGCAGTGGTTAAACTACCTACCCACTGAGAAAGAAAATAGAATTTACCAGGGAGAAGGGAATACAGCATCACAATGAAGAAGAAAATACGAGCTGTGACACGCGAGGCCAAAATCATCAATAGTTTTCAAAATGGTATATGAGGGAAGATGGGACACCACGAGTGTAGCACTCGTCCTGTAACTACATTTGGTAATTATGACCCAAGGCAACACAAGGCCGACGAGGTTTAGGAACATTGACAAGATACCTGGCTGCCAGATCCCTGGTTGATATCTGGTTGATGGGGTTCTGGGAGTTCTTCTACTCCCCAAGCCCGGCCCGAGGCCAGACTTGACTTGCGAGAGTTTGCTCCACTAGGCTGTTGCTTGGAGCGGCCCGCAGGCCCACATACCCACCACAGCCCGGTTGGTCCAGCACTCCTTGAAGGAAACAATCTAGTTTCCTCTTGAAGATGTCCACGGTTATTTCTGTAATATTTCTGATGCTCGCTGGTAGGATGTTGAACAACCATGGACCTCTGATATTCATACAGTGTTCTCTGATTGTGCCCGTGGCACCTCTGCTCTTGACTGGTTCTATTCTGCATTTTCTTCCATGTCGTTCACTCCAGTACGTTGTTATTTTACTGTGCAGATTTGGGACCTGTCCCTCCAGTATTTTCCATGTGTATATTATTTGGTATCTCTCTCGTCTCCTTTCCAGTGAAAACATTTGGAGAGCTTTGAGACGATCCCAATAATTTAGGTGCTTTATCTCGTATATGCGTGCCGAATATGTTCTCTGTATTCCCTCAATTTCAGCAATCTCTCCTGCTCTGAAGGGGGAAGTGAGTACTGAGCAGTACTCAAGACAGGACAACACAAGTGATTTGAAGAGTACAACCATTGTGATGGGATCTCTGGACTTGAAGGTTCTCATAATCCATCCTATCATTTTTCTGGCTGATGCAATACTAGCTTGGTTATGCTCCCTAAACGTTAGGTCGTCGAACATCATTATTGCCAAATCCTTGACATGCTGTTTTCCTACTATGGGCAGATTCGATTGTGTTTTGTACCCTGTATTATGTTTAAGATCCTCATTTTTGCCATATCTGAGTACCTGGAATTTATCACCATTAAACATCATGTTATTTTCTGCTGCCCAATCGAAAACTTTGTTAATATCTGTTTGTAGTTTATCAATGTCTTCAGCACAGGTAATTTTCATGCTGATTTTTGTATCATCTGCAATGGATGACACAAAGCTGTGACTTGTGTTTTTGTCTATGTCTGATATGAGATTAAGGAACAGCAGTGGTGCAAGGACTGTACCTTGAGGTACAGAGCTTTTAACTGCGCTCGGACTCGATTTTACTTGATTGACTGTTACTCTTTGTGTTCTATTCGACAGGAAATTGAGTATCCAGCATCCTACTTTACCAGTTATACCCATTGACCTCATTTTGTGTGCAATCACTCCATGGTCACATTTGTCAAATGCCTTTGCAAAATCTGTGTATACGGCATCTGCATTATGTTCAACCACCAAAACCCCTGCATGCTAATATTGGTCCAAGATGTATTGACAATCACAGCCAAGAGAGCGGTAAATTTCCAAATGTAATTACAGTGGAACCTCGGGTAGCGAACGTCCTTCTTTACAATTTTTTGGGGTTACAAACTATTTCTTCAGAAAATTCAAATCGGGTTACGAAATTTGCTTCACCTCGCGGCTTTGCTGATACACATATGGGTCGACGGAGCTCGTGGTTCCTGATGGCACGGGCGACCACGGTTCAGTTTACCAGTGCCTCCTGCTTAGTGACGATTGCGCTTAAATTCTTTATAAAGAATTTCATTTTTCTGCTTTTTTGGTTTTTGAACATAAAAGTAATTATAATATATCACGTCATGGGCCACAAGAAAGACAGTGGTAAGGTTCACCTAAGAAAATAGTTGTGAGTAGAGGCAGTAGAGGATGTCACTTCCTCATTAAGAAAATGTGTTTTATGGGAAGAACTACAAAGTTTTGTTGAGAAAACTCACCCAGATAAAGCTGTAGCAGGCCGTTGCATTGACATTTTTAATGACAATGTGATGTCTTGCTACAGACAAGTGTTAAAATGTAGGGAAAAACAAGTGTCTTTAGACTGATTCTAAGTAAGACAAACAAGCAGTGAGCCACAACCAGGTCCAAGTGGTATGCCTGCAAAATGTAGGAGAGTACCCCAGAGTCATCACTGCTTGATGTAATAATGGAAGGGTAGTCTCCTTTCATTATATTTATTTTAGAAATGATTTATTAATTTTATTATTTCAAGGCCGTAGGTCACTGAACTGTAGCGACAAATTCGAACAAAAGGCACAATGGTGCTGTGTGTATAGGGAACAGATCAGTCCACCTGCGCTACACTTGTTTTGAAAGCTAGAGCCAATAACAAATAATTTCTCAAATAACAGATGTCTATCATATTACAGTATATTTTTTGTTTTAGTTAGTTTAGAAATATAAATAGGATAATAGTTATTAAAACAATTGTTTTAAAATAATTTATTAATCTAAAACTTTCAAAGTCATGGGTCACTGAACTATGATGACTATCACTGAACTATGATTTCCTTTGTCTGTGTCATTATGATGACACAGACAAAGGAAAACCAAGTGAGGTTTACAGTACAGTATTTCCTTATCTGTCCAACCTCACTCGTCTTGTTTCATCACAGAAAATGTCTACAAGGAGATTTCAACATGTACCTTACCTACCTTAAGATGACTTTGGGGCTTAGCGACCCTGTGGCCCAATCGTCGACCCAGCTTCCTCATTGCTGGACTGGTCAACCAGTCCATTGCTCACAGCCTGATGTATGAGTTACAACCTGGTTGATCAGGTATCCTTTGGAGGTGTTTGTTAAGTTCTCTCTTGAACACTGTGAGGGGTCGGCCAGTTATGCCCCTTATGTGTAGTGGAAGCGTGTTGAAAAGTCCCAGGCTTCTGATGTTGATAAGAGTTATCTCTCGAAGTACCGATTGCACCTCTGCTTTTCAACGGGGGTATTCTGCACATCCTACTTTGCCTTCTGGTCGCATGTGATGTTATTTCTGTGTGCAGGTTTGGGACCAGCCTCTCTACTATTTTCCAGGTGTAAATTATTATGTATCTCTTCCCGCCTGCACTGAAGAGAATACAGATTTAGGCTCTTTAGTCAGTCCCAATAGTCTAGATGTTTTATAGAGAGGATTCAAGCAGTAAAGGATCTCTGTCCGCTTTCCAGGTCAGCAATTTCTCTAGCTTTGAAATGGGCTGTCATTGTGCAGCCACTGTCATTATATTCCACTCTAGAAAGCACGAGCATCTTGAAGAGCACATAGCTAGGTATTCACACTTCAGCCTTTAAAATAATTTACAAAGATACGTGTGCCACAAATCAGTGAACGAAAATCATGGAAACTCGGTCATTCACTTGTGTAGACCACTCTGGCTGGTGTTTAGTTAATATGGTTTACTTGTGTGGACCAGTCTCTGCCTGATGTTTGGTTAATATGGTTCACTTGAGTGTGGTCCACTTGTGTGATCCAACTTGTCATATGAAGGAATTATTATTTGTAACCTGTAATAGAATGTGAAGTTTTCCACCACTCTGTGAACTCTGTCCTAACATCGTAAGCAAATCCGCACATCCCTACTTTGGCGAACCAGAGTACGTCAAAACAGGCAAGTAAATCCAGCCTGAAAAGTGCGCGACCTAATTTGCCAAATCAGGGTTGTACTGTATAGCAATAGTTTAGAAGACTAACCATTATGAGAATGAATTTGTGCACAAAAATCACGTAATCAAGAGTCAGTCTAATAAACAGATCACAAATTGCTACACCTGTAAAGTAAATATGTTCAGTCACCAGTATGAAAATCTCAAAATGAATTCTGAAAAATGCAAAGTAAAAAGCCAAGTATAACAACTAAACACAGCATTAGGCAAAGGTTGATAGGAACAGTTCCTGAGACCAGTTCCTAGGACAGGCCCCATTCTATGTGATGTGATGCAGTAGTGCAGCAATACTGGGCCGGTGTAGTGTGGCTCTTACTTACATAAAATTAAAAAATTGCTGCTTTAGCCCTTGAAGTGTGTAAGTGGCAGGATGAAACAAGAAACAGATGAAAAAATAATAAACTTTCTATAATAATAAACATAAGAAAATGGTTCCTGCAAACACTTGGCTATTATAACAGAAGAAACAAACAAGCAAATGAAATCATTAATATGAATACAATACAATATTATACTGGTAAACTGAAGACATCCACCATACCACCACAGCATCCGACACACGACGTAGGCTGGTAGCAGATGGCGAGTGAAAGAACCAGCGTTGAATGTAATGAAACGCCATTTTCTGGGCGAGTCCCGGAGGCTCCCAGAGCTATCCCAGGCTGATATGCTAATGTCAAACTTTGGCATCAGTCATGTGTATGGGAGTTCTTAGGCCTACTGGGAACCACGGCCAGCCGGGCCCCCTCAGAGAGGCAAGGGGAGCAATGGCCTATAGAA
>WNGS01165339.1:19606265-19616510 GCA_020271785.1 Procambarus virginalis | reverse complement strand
GCCCCCGTGTGGTTGGAAGCATTCATTCTATGTCTGCCATCGACCGGGACAGGCACCCAGAAAGGTAAGCGCCCCAAAACAAACCCCTATTCTGGTTAAAATTGCTACCAAAAGCCGAACTAGTGGATAGAACTCCCCAAAGAAAAACGAGCAAACTAGTGTGACGTCACACCGCTGCCGCGCCGCTGTCTGCGCAGCTACCCCCCTCCCCGGGAGGGGGAAGGGGGAGCCCCCAGACCCTCCGCGCCGGCTACCCACACCTCAGTTCTTGAGGCTGGATGTCAAAACACGCGAAAAAAACGCCGACCGGAGGGAGGGAGGGATGCCGGGGAGCCTCCGGGACTCACCCAGATAATGGCGTTTCATTACATTCACGCGGTTTTCTGGGGGGAGCCCCGTCGGCTCCCCGGAGCTAACTACACACAGACGGAAAAAAGAGGGACTTACCCGGGAGGCGTCGTCGCTCACTCCTCAACTCGAAGCCAGACAACTGGCTCAACCGCCGACCCAAAGCAACACAGGCCCGCCGGGGCCCAGGAACATTGACAAGGTATCGAGCAGCCAGGACCCTGTTCGACCGCCAAAAACCCCGCGGCCGAATATCAGACCAAGACATATTCCCAAAGACGGCAGCAAGCGCCGCAAACGTTACGGACGTCATGGGGCACGGGGATAGACCGCAGGCTGGCTGGACTTGATACCCTACGCGGAGACCTGGGAGACCCGAACCCGCGAACAGGGAAGAAGGGGAACCGGACAACGCAAAACGCGTCCGGACACAGATGCCGTGGCGCGCAAATAACGGCGAATCGCCGCACCCGGACACAAAACATGATGCACCCCGGCCGGACTAACCAAGCATACACCACCCACGGACCCTTCCGGAACGCAGCAGTCTCATTCTTTGCCAGAAAAGGAGGAGAAAGGAACGAAGTCCCAAACCTGAACTCAGATGGATCCAGTTCCGAGGCATAATCCGGGTCCCGCAGGAGGTAAGCTGCAAAGGCCGCTCGCACCTCACCAGGTTGATGCGATAAGCCGAAAACCTCCGGAAAGACGGAACCGACGAACCCGGGGAACACACGGAACCGAACCGGGGAGGGCCGACACCAAATCCAACTCGTACGCAGAGGGGGGAAAAGAGACCCCACTCCTTGTAACAATAAGCCCGCTCAGAGGGAAGAAAAACCCAGGCGGGTCCAGCGGAGCCCAAGGCCCCCAAGTCAGCCCCTCCCCAGCCTCGAGGTCCAACACCACAGGACCCGAGGCCGAGTCCTCTCCCCAAGCCCCGACCCCACAAGACAAGGACGGAGCAGCCGGAACAGCTGAAGGAAGGGGGGCCCACTGGTCAGACCCCGAAGCTTCGGCCGGGAGACAAGACTCGAATGCCTCTGCCGCTCCCCCGGAAGGGGCACCCCCCGAAGCTGCCCGAGTCTCAGATCAAGTAACCCCACCCCTGCTCCGACCCCGAAACCCTCAGACGTTTCGGGGCTGGAAGCAAGGGGGGGGGGACCAGAACGAGCAGTAGGGGAAGGACGAGGAGGCGCGGACTGAACCAGGATCGAAGCGACCCCCACCCCAAGTCCGGTCACGAAAAGCAAAGCGGGGCAGCCCCGGGCATCCGGGTGAGCAACCAACCTAGCGCATTGCAACAGACGAAACCTAGACTGCAACACACGCGCCGCCTGTACCCGAAGAGAATCATCAGAGGATTGGGTAAATTGAGTCACAAGCAAGCAGCAACACTCACAGACTCAGGGTCGAAAGTATCACCGACCCAACAGGCAGCATGGCAGAGGCAAAAACAATGAGGGTCACCCTGAGACAAAGGGACCGAGCAACCCTCAAACTCGCACACAGCGAGTGGGGACTCCGGGGTCACATCCATCGGACCCACGCGCCCCCTAGGGGATTCCAAGGGTCCTGAGCGTTTACTTTAAGAGGACTCGCGCTCAGGTAGTCCCAGGCAGGAGCTGCTAACCGGCGCCCAAAACTACCAATCGAACTTCTAAAGCTGTACCCCAGGGACGTGTACACTCACAGGGACCTAGCAGGGGGCGCCATCGAGTATAACCGTGAAAGGGTTAGAACTAAGGAATGAATATGACAGAACCCCCCACCAGGCAAAAACAAAAAGAAAAACAAAACCCCACAAGAGGACAGCGAACCCCAGGGAACAGAGCCGGCCGCTATGTCGGGAATACAAGCTGTGTAGCACCCTGCGCCCCTACCAGTGCAAACTGCCTCTTACCTGCCAGTAACAAGGGAGAACAGAACACCCAAGAGCCCAACAGGCGGCCGAAAAACCGAAAAAGGTAAAACGGACCAGCAGAGGCAGATCCCAAGGAGCTTGTGGAAGGTGGCCCCAGGCCCCAAGGGTAGTACTTACAGGGCACCTAGGGAAGGAAACCCTAGGCGCATGCAGCCCGAGTACCAAAATTACTCCTGGCTCTCGCACCCAGAAAACAAACACCACACGCAAGCACAGTGGTGTAGCGAACACCGGAGCCAGAGCACACGACCTTCGCCTATAGCATCACCCTCAAGAACTGAGGTGTGGGTAGCCGGCGCGGAGGGTCTGGGGCTCCCCTTCCCCCTCCCGGGAGGGGGGAGCTGCGCAGACAGCGGCGCGACAGCGTGTGACGTCACACTAGTTTGCTCGTTTTTCTTTGGGGAGTTCTATCCACTAGTTCGGCTTTTGGTAGCAATTTTAACCAGAATAGGGTTTGTTTTGGCTTACCTTTCTGGGTGCCTGTCCCGGTCGATGGCAGACGTAGAATGCTTCCAACCACACGGGGGCTTCTATAGGCCATTGCTCCCCTTGCCTCTCTGAGGGGGCCCGGTTCTGGCCGTGGTTCCCGGTAGGCCTAAGAACTCCATACACATGACTGATGCCAAAGTCTGACATTAGCATATCAGCCTGGGATAGCTCGGGGAGCCGACGGGCTCCCCCCAGAAAAGCAGTGATGACCCCAAGAGCACCAGAGAGACGACTTCCATGGGTTGCAGGGCTCTATTTATACCCCTCTGCTGGTGATGATGTTATGTCTTGTGTCAACGTGAGCAGTAACAAGTGGCTGGCAGTAACTTAGTTGGCGGCTGCACAACAGCTGAGTAGAGGCTGTATGACTGCTTGTTAGAACTACTTAGTAGAGGTGGCTAATTGCTAGTTTGCGGAGGCACTCTGCCTGCCGGCGAGCCGCGCCAGGCACTGGGTGGGACAGGGTGGTGGAGCATGTGGCAGGTGGAGTATCCATCACAGGACTGATCTTGGCTGACAGAGGTGGACTTCCAGTGTGATGACATGGAAGGTGATTGGAAGAGTTCCACTGCTGTGCAGGGGATTTATATGTCACTACACTTGAGTAGTCACACAACAAATGCATCAAAAGAAGAAAACAAATTTTATAATCAATGTCACTACACTTGGGTAGTCACACAACAAATGCATCAAAAGAAGAAAACAAATTTTATAATCAAACATTTTCCTAATCCCATAGAAGCTTACCAGAGAAAATAATGGGACTTATCTCATCATATTCTCGCAGCACCCATATGATCAGCTTAGCCAAGTCCAATGAATACACAAATTGCCGCAGTGGTCTGCCCGTTCCCCAAACTGTAAAGTCCGTTCCATTTTTCTTGGCTGTATACACCTGCAAATGAGACATTACCTGAAATAATAACGAATATGAAGATACAGAATAAGAAATGGAACAAGACAGAAATGGATGAAGAAAAGTCAGATGAAGTCACACATTTTGCAGGAAAATTAAAGAAATGCCTTAATTAAACAACCACCCTCGTGGTGTGCTTAACGCTGGCACCCTGGTGGAGTTCTGAACACCACCACCTTTGTGGTGCACAGAATGGTGCCACTCAGGTGATATGCTGAAAGGTGCCACATGCCACCCTGGTGGTACGATGACAGCCACCATCCTGTTGAGATGCTGACTGTCACTATCGTGGTGGGATGCTGAATGCCACCACCTTGGTGGTTCACTGAACACCATTCTGGCAGCACACTAAATGCCATCCTGGTGGTGCACTAAATGCCATCCTGGTGGTGCACTAAATGCCATCCTGGTGGTGCACTAAATGCCATCCTGGTGGCACACTAAATGCCATCCTGGTGGTGCACTAAATGCCATCCTGGTGGTGCACTAAATGCCATCCTGGTGGTGCACTAAATGCCATCCTGGTGGCGCACTAAATGCCATCCTGGTGGTGCACTAAATGCCATCCTGGTGGCACACTAAATGCCATCCTGGTGGCGCACTAAATGCCATCCTGGTGGCGCACTAAATGCCATCCTGGTGGCGCACTAAATGCCATCCTGGTGGCGCACTAAATGCCATCCTGGTGGCGCACTAAATGCCATCCTGGTGGCGCACTAAATGCCATCCTGGTGGTGCCCTAAATGCCATCCTGGTGGTGCCCCTAAATGCCATCCTGGTGGTGCACTAAATGCCATCCTAGTGGCGCACTAAATGCCATCCTGGTGGCGCACTAAATGCCATCCTGGTGGCGCACTAAATGCCATCCTGGTGGCGCACTAAATGCCATCCTGGTGGCACACTAAATGCCATCCTGGTGGCACACTAAATGCCATCCTGGTGGCGCACTAAATGCCATCCTGGTGGCGTACTAAATGCCATCCTGGTGGCGCACTAAATGCCATCCTGGTGGCGCACTAAATGCCATCCTGGTGGCGCACTAAATGCCATCCTGGTGGCACCCTAAATGTCATCCTGGTGGTGCACTAAATGCCATCCTGGTGGCGCACTAAATGTCATCCTGGAGGGGCACTAAATGTCATCCTGGTGGCACACTAAATGCCATCCTGGTGGCGCACTAAATGCCATCCTGGTGGCACCCTAAATGTCATCCTGGTGGTGCACTAAATGCCATCCTGGTGGCGCACTAAATGCCATCCTGGAGGGGCACTAAATGTCATCCTGGTGGCACACTAAATGCCATCCTGGTGGTGCCCCTAAATGCCATCCTGGTGGCACACTAAATGCCATCCTGGTGGCGCACTAAATGCCATCCTGGTGGCACACTAAATGCCATCCTGGTGGCGCACTAAATGCCATCCTGGTGGCACATTAAATGCCATCCTGGTGGCATACTAAATGCCATCCTGGTGGTGCACTAAATGCCATCCTGGTGGCACACTAAATGCCATCCTGGTGGCACACTAAATGCCATCCTGGTGGCGCACTAAATGCCATCCTGGTGGCGCACTAAATGCCATCCTGGTGGCGCACTAAATGCCATCCTGGTGGCGCACTAAATGCCATCTGGTGGTGCACTAAATGCCATCCTGGTGGTGCACTAAATGCCATCCTGGTGGCGCACTAAATGCCATCCTGGTGGCGCACTAAATGTCATCCTGGTGGCACACTAAATGCCATCCTGGTGGTGCCCCTAAATGCCATCCTGGTGGCACACTAAATGCCATCCTGGTGGCACACTAAATGCCATCCTGGTGGCGCACTAAATGCCATCCTGGTGGCACACTAAATGCCATCCTGGTGGCACACTAAATGCCATCCTGGTGGCGCACTAAATGCCATCCTGGTGGCGCACTAAATGCCATCCTGGTGGTGCACTAAATGCCATCCTGGTGGTGCACTAAATGCCATCCTGGTGGTGCACTAAATGCCATCCTGGTGGCGCACTAAATGCCATCCTGGTGGCACACTAAATGCCATCCTGGTGGCGCACTAAATGCCATCCTGGTGGTGCACTAAATGCCATCCTGGTGGCACACTAAATGCCATCCTGGTGGCGCACTAAATGCCATCCTGGTGGTGCCCCTAAATGCCATCCTGGTGGCACACTAAATGCCATCCTGGTGGTGCCCCTAAATGCCATCCTGGTGGCACACTAAATGCCATCCTGGTGGTGCCCTAAATGCCATCCTGGTGGCACACTAAATGCCATCCTGGTGGTACACTAAATGCCATCCTGGTGGCACACTAAATGCCATCCTGGTGGCACACTAAATGCCATCCTGGTGGTACACTAAATGCCATCCTGGTGGCACACTAAATGCCATCCTGGTGGTGCCCCTAAATGCCATCCTGGTGGCACACTAAATGCCATCCTGGTGGCACACTAAATGCCATCCTGGTGGCACACTAAATGCCATCCTGGTGGTGTACTAAATGCCATCCTGGTGGTGCACTAAATGCCATCCTGGTGGTGCACTAAATGCCATCCTGGTGGTGCACTAAATGCCATCCTGGTGGTGCACTAAATGCCATCCTGGTGGTACACTAAATGCCATCCTGATGGTGTACTAAATGCCATCCTGGTGGTGTACTAAATGCCATCCTGGTGGTGTACTAAATGCCATCCTGGTGGTGTACTAAATGCCATCCTGGTGGTGTACTAAATGCCATCCTGATGGTGTACTAAATGCCATCCTGGTGGTGTACTAAATGCCATCCTGGTGGTGTACTAAATGCCATCCTGGTGGTGCCCCTAAATGCCATCCTGGTGGTACACTAAATGCCATCCTGATGGTGTACTAAATGCCATCCTGGTGGTGTACTAAATGCCATCCTGGTGGCGCACTAAATGCCATCCTGGTGGTGTACTAAATGCCATCCTGATGGTGTACTAAATGCCATCCTGGTGGTGTACTAAATGCCATCCTGGTGGTGTACTAAATGCCATCCTGGTGGTGTACTAAATGCCATCCTGGTGGTGTACTAAATGCCATCCTGGTGGTGTACTAAATGCCATCCTGGTGGTGCCCCTAAATGCCATCCTGGTGGTGCCCCTAAATGCCATCCTGGTGGTACACTAAATGCCATCCTGGTGGTGCACTAAAAACCATTCTGGCAGTGTACTAAACCACCATGTGGAGGTTAGTGAGCAAGGGCACTGACCACTCCACCAAAGTGTGAAGGGTGGCAGGTGAAAGCACTAACCAAAATACCACAGTATAGAGGTTAGTGGCTGAGGGCACTAACCAAAACACCACAGTATAGAGGTTAGTGGCTGAGGGCACTAACCAAAACACCACAGTATAGAGGTTAGTGGCTGAGGGCACTAACCACAACACCACAGTATAGAGGTTAGTGGCTAAAGGCACTAACCACAACACCACAGTATAGAGGTTAGTGGCTGAGGGCACTAACCAAAACACCACAGTATAGAGGTTAGTGGCTGAGGGCACTAACCAAAACACCACAGTATAGAGGTTAGTGGCTGAGGGCACTAACCACAACACCACAGTATAGAGGTTAGTGGCTGAGGGCACTAACCACAACACCACAGTATAGAGGTTAGTGGCTGAGGGCACTAACCAAAACACCACAGTATAGAGGTTAGTGGCTGAGGGCACTAACCAAAACACCACAGTATAGAGGTTAGTGGCTGAGGGCACTAACCAAAACACCACAGTATAGAGGTTAGTGGCTGAGGGCACTAACCAAAACACCACAGTATAGAGGTTAGTGGCTGAGGGCACTAACCACAACACCACAGTATAGAGGTTAGTGGCTGAGGGCACTAACCACAACACCACAGTATAGAGGTTAGTGGCTGAGGGCACTAACCACAACACCACAGTATAGAGGTTAGTGGCTGAGGGCACTAACCACAACACCACAGTATAGAGGTTAGTGGCTGAGGGCACTAACCACAACACCACAGTATAGAGGTTAGTGGCTGAGGGCACTAACCACAACACCACAGTATAGAGGTTAGTGGCTGAGGGCACTAACCACAACACCACAGTATAGAGGTTAGTGGCTGAGGGCACTAACCACAACACCACAGTATAGAGGTTAGTGGCTGAGGGCACTAACCACAACACCACAGTATAGAGGTTAGTGGCTGAGGGCACTAACCACAACACCACAGTATAGAGGTTAGTGGCTGAGGGCACTAACCACAACACCACAGTATAGAGGTTAGTGGCTGAGGGCACTAACCAAAACACCACAGTATAGAGGTTAGTGGCTGAGGGCACTAACCACAACACCACAGTATAGAGGTTAGTGGCTGAGGGCACTAACCACAACACCACAGTATAGAGGTTAGTGGCTGAGGGCACTAACCACAACACCACAGTATAGAGGTTAGTGGCTGAGGGCACTAACCACAACACCACAGTATAGAGGTTAGTGGCTGAGGGCACTAACCACAACACCACAGTATAGAGGTTAGTGGCTGAGGGCACTAACCACAACACCACAGTATAGAGGTTAGTGGCTGAGGGCACTAACAACAACACCACAGTATAGAGGTTAGTGGCTGAGGGCACTAACCACAACACCACAGTATAGAGGTTAGTGGCTGAGGGCACTAACCACAACACCACAGTATAGAGGTTAGTGGCTGAGGGCACTAACAACAACACCACAGGGTGCTTCTCTTCCTCATATTGTCCTTTAACATAATAATTTCATATGCCCTATATATTCTGCACAAAATTAACAATGTGTTGCATTAAGTAATTACTAAGAGAAGACACCAAGCTGGTGAGACTATGTAGCATATGTGTTGCATTATCAATTATTTAGGTACGGATAGTGTAAATGAAAATGATTTACAGAGAAGTAAATACAGTTGTACAGACCTTGTGAATCAGTCCAGGCAAAACATGCCCATCTTCCAGGTTGAAGTTGTCATGAGGGCCATACACATTAGTAGGAATCACTGATGTAAAGTTACATCCATACTGCTCATGATAAGCTTGGTTCATGACATCAATCATACGCTTGGCCATGCTGTAGCCGAAGTTGGAATGATGCGGAGGACCATTATGAATCTGTAGTTAAAAATCCAGCATTGAATGTAATAAAATACCAATTTCTGGAGTACCCTTGATGGCTCCCTGAAGCTATCTTCTTGATATTGCTTCATACTAAAAGGTCACATCAGCCATGGATAGTTCTGTTTGGCCTACTGAGGACTGGAGTCAGAACCTGGACCACAGAGGCACAACAGTGACAATCACCCACCTCACCAGAAGCTTCAATAAGTTCAGTACAGTTTTACAGAAAACTGGAGGGTTCACAAAAAATGAAGCCTCAAAAATTGCCAAACAACTACTACAAGTAAGTCATGCAGAACAAGGGATTCACTTAAATGAGCTTGAAAATATTAATACTGATTACAAGTATCATCATCAGGCAGCCTGGCCCTGACTTCCAGCCATCTCCCAAGTCAGTTCTGGAGTTAATGAAAAAACCAGCGTTGAATGTAATGAAACGCCATTTTCTGGGTGTGAGACCCAGAGGCTCCCTGAAGCTTTACCAGGCTGACATGCTAATGTCAGACTTTGGCATCAGTCATGTGTATGGAGTTCTAGGGACCTACCGGGGACCACGGCCAGAACCTGGCCCCCTCAGAGAGGCAAGGGGAGCAATGGCCTATAGAAACCCCCGTGTGGTTGGAAGAATTCTATGTCTGCCATTGACCAGGTCAAGCATCCAGAAAGGTAAGCATTCCAAAACAAACCCCTATTTTGGTTAAAATTGCTACCAAAAGCCGAAATAGTGGATAGAACTCTCCAACAGAAAACTAGCAAACTAGTATGACGTCACACAGAACAAGGGATTCACTTAAATGAGCTTGAAAATATTAATACTGATTACAAGTATCATCATCAGGCAGCCTGGCCTGACACGTCACCGAGCCGCTGTCTGCGCAGCTCCCCCCTCCCCGGGAGGGGGAAGGGGGAGCCCCAGACCTCTCACGCCGGCTATCCACCCATCAGTTCTGAGACTGGATGTCAAAACACGCGAAAAACCACCGACCGGAGGGAGGGAGGGTTGCCGGGGAGCCTCCAGGTTTCACCCAGAAAATGGCGTTTTATTACATTCAACACTGGTTTTCTGGGGGGAGCCCCGTCAGCTCCCCGGAGCTAACTACCCACAGAGGAAGGTCAAAGGGAAGGAACCGGGAGGCGGACACCACGCACCACTCAACGGAAGAGAGACAACCGGCAGCCAATGCCAACCCAAGGCGACACAGCCCGAAAAGGGCCCGGGAACAACACGAGACAACGAGCAGCAAGGCCCCTGTATGAACACCAAAGATCCGTGCCCAACTGACAGCAAGGACACCCCGCCCAGATGGCAGTAAGAGCAGCGAAGTCACGAACGCCACGGGCATGGGGAAAGAACACAGGCAGGCTAGCTGCAAGAACACAGCCGACAACCCGGGACCCGTCACCCGCGAACAGGGAAGAACGGAACTGGATCAACGCAAAGCGTGCCC
>WNGS01165339.1:19572223-19606240 GCA_020271785.1 Procambarus virginalis | reverse complement strand
CGGACATAAGACCTTGGCAAGCAATACAGTGGCAGGGCCACAATGAACACAAAACCACGACACGACCAACCAAGCCAACAACAAAGGACCCATCCGGAGAACGCAGCAGCCCATCCAAATGTCACAGTGGAGTACCACAGGGTTCAGTTCTTGCACCAGTGATGTTTATTGTCTACATAAATGATCTACCAGTTGTATAGACAGAATTATATGAACATGTTTGCTGATGATGCTAAGATAATAGGAAGGATAAGAACTTAGATGATTGTCATGTCCTTCAAGATGACCTGGACAAAATAAGTAATGGAGCGCCACTTGGCAAATGGAATTTAATGTTAATAAATGCCATGTTATGGAATGTGGAATAGGAGAACATAGACCCCACACACCTATATATTATGTGAGAAATCTTTAAAGAATTCTGATAAAGAAGAGATCTAGGGGTGGTTCTAGATAGAAAACTATCACTGAGGACCACATAAAGAATATTGTGCGAGGAGCCTATGCCACGCTTTCCAACTTCAGAATTGCGTTTAAATACATGGATGGCGATATACTAAGAAATTGTTCACGACTTTTGTTAGGCCAAAGCTAGAATATGCAGCGGTTGTGTGGTGCCCATATCTTAAGAAGCACATCAACAAACTGGAAAAGGTGCAAAGACATGCTACTAAGTGGCTCCCAGAACTGAAGGGCAAGAGCTACGAGGAGAGGTTAGAGGCATTAAATATGCCAAAACTAGAAGACAGAAGAAAAGAGGTGATATGATCACTACATACAAAATAGTAACAGGAATTGATAAAATCGTAGGGAAGATTTCCTGAGACCTGGAACTTTAAGAACAAGAGGTCATAGATATAAACTAGCTAACACAGATGCCGAAGAATATAAGAAAATTCACTTTCGCAAACAGAGTGGTAGACGGATGGAACAAGTTGGGGGAGAAGGTGGTGGAGGCCAAGACCGTCAGTAGTTTCAAAGCGTTATATGACAAAGAGTGCTGGGAAGACGGGACACCACGAGCGTAGCTCTCATCCTGTAACTACACTTAGTAATACACTTAGGTAATTACACACCCACACACACACATACATCCCCCAGGAAGCAGCCTGTAGCGCTGTCTAACTCCCATGTACCTATTTACTGCTAGGTGAACAGGGCATTATGGTGAAAGAAACTCTACCCATTTTTTTCCGCCTCCACTGGGATCAAACCCGGATTCTTTGGACTACAAACCCCGAGCGGTGTCCACTGAGCTGTCAGTCCCCAGACTTGACTTCATTTTAGTTTTATGAAATTAAGAGATGTCCAAATAAATGATCACAAGAATCCACACAATCTTAATAATTCACAACAAGCAGTACTAATTGCCAATGATTATTCACAGTTGTATTATTGGAAGGGCTGAGGAAAGTACCAAAATTATAGAAGGGCTGAGGAAAGTACCAAAGTTATGGAAGGGCTGAGGAAAGTACCAAAAGTTATGGAAGGGCTGAGAAAGTACCAAAAGTTATGGAAGGGCTGAGGAAAGTACCAAAAGTTATGGAAGGGCTGAGGAAAGTACCAAAAGTTATGGAAGGCTGAGGAAGTACCAAAAGTTATGGAAGGGCTGAGGAAAGTACCAAAAGTTATGGAAGGGCTGAGGAAGTACCAAAAGTTATGGAAGGCTGAGGAAAGTACCAAAGTTATGGAAGGGCTGAGGAAGTACCAAAAGTTATGGAAGGGCTGAGGGAAGTACCAAAAGTTATGGAAGGGCTGAGGGAAGTACCAAAAGTTATGGAAGGGCTGAGGGAAGTACCAAAAGTTATGGAAGGGCTGAGGGAAGTACCAGAAGCTCTGAAAGGAGTGAGGGAAGTACCAGAAGCTCTGAAAGGACTGAGGGAAGTACCAGAAGCTCTGTAAGGACTGAGGGAAGTACCAGAAGCTCTGTAAGGGTTAACGATGTACCAGAAGTAATGAAAAGGCTTCAGGATGCAACAGATGTAATAAAAGGCTTCAGGATGCAACAGAAGTATAAAAGGCTTCAGGATGCAACAGATGTAATAAAAGGCTTCAGGATGCAACAGATGTAATAAAAGGCTCAGGATGCAACAGATGTAATAAAGGCTTCAGGATGCAACAGATGTAATAAAAGGCTTCAGGATGCAACAGATGTAATAAAAGGCTTCAGGATGCAACAGATGTAATAAAAGGCTTCAGGATGCAACAGATGTATAAAAGGCTTCAGGATGCAACAGATGTAATAAAGGCTTCAGGAGCAACAGAATAATAAAAGCTTCAGGATGCAACAGATGTAATAAAAGGCTTCAGGATGCAACAGTGTAATAAAAGGCTTCAGGATGCAACAGATGTAATAAAAGCTTCAGGATGCACAGAAGTGTAATAAAGGCTTCAGGATGCAACAGATGTAATAAAAGGCTTCAGGATGCAACAGATGTAATAAAAGGCTTCAGGATGCAACAGATGTAATAAAAGGCTTCAGGATGCAACAGATGTAATAAAAGGCTTCAGGATGCAACAGATGTAATAAAAGGCTTCAGGATGCAACAGATGTAATAAAAGGCTTCAGGATGCAACAGATGTAATAAAAGGCTTCAGGATGCAACAGATGTAATAAAAGGCTTCAGGATGCAACAGATGTAATAAAAGGCTTCAGGATGCAACAGATGTAATAAAAGGCTTCAGGATGCAACAGATGTAATAAAAGGCTTCAGGATGCAACAGATGTAATAAAAGGCTTCAGGATGCAACAGATGTAATAAAAGGCTTCAGGATGCAACAGATGTAATAAAAGGCTTCAGGATGCAACAGAAGTAATAAAAGGCTTCAGGATGCAACAGAAGTAATAAAAGGCTTCAGGATGCAACAGAAGTAATAAAAGGCTTCAGGATGCAACAGAAGTAATAAAAGGCTTCAGGATGCAACAGAAGTAATAAAAGGCTTCAGGATGCAACAGAAGTAATAAAAGGCTTCAGGATGCAACAGAAGTAATAAAAGGCTTCAGGATGCAACAGATGTAATAAAAGGCTTCAGGATGCAACAGATGTAATAAAAGGCTTCAGGATGCAACAGAAGTAATAAAAGGCTTCAGGATGCAACAGAAGTAATAAAAGGCTTCAGGATGCAACAGAAGTAATAAAAGGCTTCAGGATGCAACAGATGTAATAAAAGGCTTCAGGATGCAACAGAAGTAATAAAAGGCTTCAGGATGCAACAGATGTAATAAAAGGGTTGAGGATGCAACAGATGTAATAAAAGGCTTCAGGATGCAATAGTTCAGGATGTTCAGGATGCCTCTGGGGCTCACGCAGAAACTGGAATTCATTACATTCATGCTGGTTTTTAATTGACACACTGTACAGTATTTAAGGTGATGGTCCACTATGTATAGACAGAGTGAATGACTGGGATGCAACAGAGTGAATGACTGGGGGGTATGAAAATCAGTCATTTGATATTTAAAAAATACATAAAGTTTAATGACTGCCAATGCCAACATTGATTTAATGGCCAAGAGTTAATAGAAATTTTTATAACTTGATCAATCCAATGTATAAAGGGGATATGGTCACATACCCTGGCATAGAAAATCACTAGAAACATCCACTATGGAAAATTTGTCATTTTCATCATTATAACCAGCCACATGATGTTTTCCCAAATAACCTCAGTGAGGATTCATTGTTGCCCCTTCACTTTCTAGTGTGTGGTTTGGTCAACATATTTCTGCCACGTTAACACTTTCGCTCGAGCATGACGCAGCATTGCGTCATCCGTTTACTGGCGGTGCTTCCGGGCATAACGCAGCATTGCGTCATCCACTTTAAATAATCGCCAAAAATCAGGTTTTTATCCGATTTTTGGGGGACTGGTTTTAAAATGCGCGCCTATGTCTTCCCTACACGCCTATGTCATGTTCAACACACAATAGTACAAACATTTGTGGGCAGGAATTGGGAGTTTAGCTGGAAGGCGTCTGGGCACTCACTCGCGGCTAACGTGGCCCGTCTTCAACTCGTCGGCGGTTGGAGCGTGACCAGGTTTTTTTATTTTATATGCTATTGTTCCTCTAGAGAATTTTATTGCGAACCCATTGAGACCAAAATGAAAGACCTAGGACGAAAATTGAGGTGACCAGAGTGAAAATAGTGAAAACATTTTATCGCTTTCGTGCGCTCCTGGGTAACTCGTTCGCACTTTCTCTGTTTGCTGCGGGTAATTAGCCAGGCTTTTGGAGTTTATATGCATTTTGTGCTGTAGAGAATTCTATTGCAAACACAATGATACCAAATTTAATCTCGTAGAACGAGAATTGAGGTGACAAAGTTGGAGAGAGTATACACTTTACGGAATTAACGCGCACTCCCGTGACACGCCGGGACCCACTACGCACAGTTGAGAGGTGGCGCGCGCGGTGAGCGAAAGTGTTAATGTGACTCCTCGTCTGCAACCTCAATGACTTTTCAGTAACCCAAAACTTTCTTTTAGTTAAGATTTTTTATTGACCTTTCTTTAGTTCTAAACCAACATTTAAGGCCACATGATCAGATTTGTAAACTATGAATTGCATCCCCTATAAAATTAAAGATATTAATGCTGACCACGTATATTGTTTGTACAACTCTTGATTAATACCCCACATAGAAGGAGTCTGCACTGTGATAACTGGGGATAAACTGAACAGTAGTTCATAAAAATAAGAAATGTACCACAAAGTAAATAAAAAAATTAATTATTATAAAATCTGTCATTATAACGTGAATGAGCAATATGCAAATACGTAAAGCTAGGAATAATGAGTGATAATGGCAATTGCAGTATATCTGAGCATAAATATAACACAAGCATGAGAATATTTACAAGGTAAATATCAATTACAAAAACACAGATTTTAATTTTTACAATAAACTCATTAATTTTAAAATTAGTTTTAAATTTACTAACCATAGTCTCATCAATAGGATATGGAGTTTTGTCAGGAAAAATACAAGTCGATAAGCAGGACACTACTTTCTTCACATTGAGTTGCTTGCAGGTCTCCAGCACAGAGTCATTTATCAGCTGATTAAAGCGCTGTGAATGAAGTTGACAAGTTGTTTACCGAGCAATTTATCCCAGAAACAAAAATATTACACGAGGAAAATAATGATTACACTAATCATCTTAGTTTAAAATACCAATATACAGAGACTGTAGCCTATAAAACCCAGAGTTGAATATAATGAAATGCCTCTTTCTGGTGGTTCCCTTGATTGTTGCCACTAGAGGCAGCTAGTTATTCAACCCGTCCTCTTAAAAATAACGTCACTTTTTGCTCGTATGTGCACTATGGCCAAATTTGGACGTAATTTGAAATGAAATCGACTCACAAAAGTGATGTACTGTTCCGTTTTCTGTTTGAGTTGTCCGGCTTACTCGGCAAGCTTAGAAAAGAAACTTTCCATTAACGTTTTTCATACCTTTTGAAACTTTATGAGAATTTCCTAACCACCTAACCTATCAGAGGACCCTTAACTTACTGTTGTTGAAAAAAAATCCCAAATTTATTTAATTTTTTTTTTTTCATTTTCAAATTACGTCCATATTCGGCCATACGGGCAAACAGCCAAAAGCGACGTTCTTTTTAAGAGGACAGTTCAGTTATTGTGCACCCTATACTCATCCTGTGATCCGTAGCGCAGAAAATACACATCCGGATGCTCATCCCACCTGTTACCTCAAGTCGGATGATGATCAACATGTGGCCACCTGGGCCGCGACTTTAATTGTACTGTAGTTGTAGTCTATCTTATACAATAGTAGGAATAGGATTGTTCATTTATATGGCCCAGTGATGGCTGGCAATTTTGGGGGATTTTCCATTTTTAGTGTCAGGGGCCATGTGGCTTGTAAAGGTTGTTACGCCACGTTGCACAAGTCCCATTGTACAGAAGAGATAACTCTGTACTGGAATCAAGAAAGAACACTCTTCAAATGCACCAGATGAAAGTAGTAATAACTGGAGATTTAAAGTATGCTTGTTTGTTAATTAAGTCCCAGTTTTGGGAACAAGTAATCTCTTGTAAAATCCTTATTCACTACAGTACTGTTTACAAATTACACCCACAATCTACAAAAGTGGAAGCAGGGAAGACCCCCTTAACTATAGACCGGTAACATTGACAAGTGTAATAGTCAAAATATTGGAAAAAATAATTAAAACTAAATGGGTAGAACACCTGGAGAGAAATGATATAATATCAGACAGACAGTATGGTTTTCGATCTGGAAGATCCTGTGTATCGAATTTACTCAGTTTCTATGACCGAGCAACAGAGATATTACAGGAAAGAGATGGTTGGGTTGACTGCATCTATCTGGACCTAAAAAAGGCTTTCGACAGAGTTCCACATAAGAGGTTGTTCTGGAAACTGGAAAATATTGGAGGGGTGACAGGTAAGCTTCTAACAAGGATGAAAAATTTTCTGACTGATAGAAAAATGAGGGCAGTGATCAGAGGCAATGTATCGGACTGGAGAAATGTCACAAGCGGAGTACCACAGGGTTCAGTTCTTGCACCAGTCATGTTTATTGTCTACATAAATGATCTACCAGTTGGTATACAGAATTATATGAACATGTTTGCTGATGATGCTAAGATAATAGGAAGGATAAGAAACTTAGATGATTGTCATACCCTTCAAGATGACCTGGACAAAATAAGTACATGGAGTGCCACTTGGCAAATGGAATTCAATGTTAATAAATGCCATGTTATGGAATGTGGAATAGGAGAACATAGACCCCACACAACCTATATATTATGTGAGAAATCTTTAAAGAATTCTGATAAAGAAAGAGATCTAGGGGTGGTTCTAGATAGAAAACTATCACCTGAGGACCACATAAAGAATATTGTGCGAGGAGCCTATGGCACGCTTTCCAACTTCAGAATTGCATTTAAATACATGGATGGCGATATACTAAAGAAATTGTTCACGACTTTTGTTAGGCCAAAGCTAGAATATGCAGCGGTTGTGTGGTGCCCATATCTTAAGAAGCACATCAACAAACTGGAAAAGGTGCAAAGACATGCTACTAAGTGGCTCCCAGAACTGAAGGGCAAGAGCTACGAGGAGAGGTTAGAGGCATTAAATATGCCAAAACTAGAAGACAGAAGAAAAATAGGTGATATGATCACTACATACAAAATAGTAACAGGAATTGATAAAATCGATAGGGAAGATTTCCTAAGACCTGGAACTTTAAGAACAAGAGGTCATAGATATAAACTAGCTAAACACAGATGCCGAAGAAATATAAGAAAATTCACTTTCGCAAACAGAGTGGTAGACGGTTGGAACAAGTTAGGGGAGAAGGTGGTGGAGGCCAAGACCGTCAGTAGTTTCAAAGCGTTATATGACAAAGAGTGCTGGGAAGACGGGACACCACGAGCGTAGCTCTCATCCTGTAACTACACTTAGGTAATTACACTTAGGTAATTACACACCCGATATGTTTTGTACCTCTAAGATAGAGTCTATAGAAATAAACCCCTGTATCATTTCAGAAGCTATTATTTTTGAAAGTCCTTTTACCCATTATAAATGTCTAACTTGTCATATGAAGTATGAGTTCTATATAAAGTATGACCTGAAAAACCTGGAAAAAGACTGTGTACCGTATTGCTGTCCTCTGAGGAGGCTTACTAATGCACATAGAGATCATTATATTTACCCCCCCCCCCTTCTTTATTAAGTATGGACAAGTAGAAAGAAGCTTGTGCCCTTACAGTGGCACCCTGAAGCTATCTACACATGGAGAAGGAACAAATGGGCAACAACCAGAGAAGAAGGGAGCACTGCAGTTAACAAGTCAAAAACATGATATACACACAAACCCAATCCAAAACAATAAAAGGGAACATGAACCCATCACAAAGTCAAGACACCAAGCCACAAAAAATGCAGAAAGGTCCCAAATCTGCACAGTAAAATAACAACATACTGGAGTGAACGACACGAAAGAAAATGCAGAATAGAACTAGTGAAGAGCAGAGGTGCCATGGGCACAATCAGAGAACACTGTATGAACATCAGAAGTCCACGGTTGTTCAACGTCCTACCAGCGAGCATCAGAAATATTACAGGAACAACCGTGGACATCTTCAAGAGGAAACTAGATTGTTTCCTTCAAGGAGTACCGGACCAACTGGGCTGTGGTGGGTATGTGGGCCTGCGGGCCGCTCCAAGCAACAGCCTGGTGGACCAAACTCTCATAAGTCAAGTCTGGCCTCGGGCCAAGCTTGAGGAGTAGAAGAACTCCCAGAACCCCATCAACCAGGTATCAACCAGGTAACCAGGTACCCCCAAAACACCTGTGCCTGAAAGCAGCCCAGGATCTATAAGCAAGGATAGTCGAACAGCAGCACCCACAAACAAGCGTACATGAGGACAGACAGCAGGCCAGCCAAACAGGATGAGCTAGCAGATCCCGCCAGACACATGACCCAAGGCCACAGGAAGGCGCAAGAGCCCAGGCACAACAACAAGAGACCGGACAGCCTCAGCGATTATGCAAGCTGGGTGCTCCCTAACCAGCAACAATGACCCTTTACCCAGGGCCAAACAAAAGTACCAAGACCTAAGCTGACCCCAAGGGCAAGGTAGAAAGCCAAGCAGCTGCTATCTCTACAGGAATGGGAACCCGAAGAACCCAGAGAAGAGAACTCTACCCCCAAAAGGGTATACTCACAGGGCGCTTAGGGAAGGGAGCCCTAAATGCATGCAGCCCTTGGTATGAACTCCTGGCCACCGCCAACACACAGCAGGAACACAAGCAAGGTGAAGCCTATCAGGCAACTGAGACCCCCTGCGGCGTGTACAATCATGTGGGCCTAGCGGAGGGCCACCAAAATATTATAAGTGGTCTTATAGCCACACCAGGCAAGCAAAACAAAAAATAAAAGAAAAACCCCACAAAAGTACAACTTCCCCAGAGGAAACAGGAACCGGCCACTGCATAGGTAAGTTGGCTGTGCAACACCTTGACGCCCCACCCAGCAACAATACCACTCCCTACCCAAGGTCAAACAAGGGCCACGAAACCCCAGCTGGCCACTAGGGTGGGATAAATACAGAGCAGCAAAAACCCCTACGGAAATAGCATCCCAAAAGCATCAGGGAACAGAACCCTGATACCCAAGAGTACTACTCACAGGGAACTTAGGGATGGTTGCCCTAAGCATATGCAGCCCCGGTACACTAAGTACACCTGGCCACCACACATCAAACAGCAGAGGACACCACTACGGCAAAATGCTGCCAGGAACCGAGGCCAGAGTTAACGACCACTCTGGATCGCATTAGCCAGCGAACTGGAGTTGGCTAATGCCACACCACCACACAGCCGTACGCCAAGCCTTGGGAACCTGGAATGGGGCTTAAGTGGAGCACCTAAACTCCCTTCACTCGCACTTTCACAAACAGTGTCTTGAACCACTGAGTTCTTATCCTTAGTAGGAGCTTATGATGGTGCATTCCACTTTTTGGAATAGCAGAAAAGTACACAAATACAGTATAGGGATATATATTAGGATTTTAATGCACGAGATTTAATCCATTGAACGAAAAGAATTAATTCTCATTACAGTATTTAAAAATAAAAGACAGCAAGTGAATCCCAAAATAAAATGAACATATAGCAACTATAAAATTAAATACTTCAGACTGAAACCTAAACTATTCATTCCAACACACTCCATAGTTAATATATCTGCTAAAAATTCCTAACTACAGTAATGTCAAGTCAGAATACCTGTGAAGATGTTCAAGATACATACTAGGAAATCACAATTATACTTCATATTTCGATAAAGTCCTCCAACCATAGCAGCAAGGTGAATGACGTGAGTTGGTTTATACTTTTCAAAAACAGCACGGGTCTCGGTTGCATTCCTGTTTGAAAAAAAAAAACAAAGTTCAGAATGAAATGAAATTTCCTTGTTTGGTGAAGCCACAGTGGTTTCCTGAGCCTAATTCTGGTTTCATCAAGCCTTATTTAAACATCTAGGCCTCCAAGGTTCATCCATCACCTACAGGGAGTCAGATACCAGAATCTGGCCCACTTTGTTGTTTGAAGATGTTTAAAGAAATTAGGTACTCCTGGGTAAGTAAGAAAAACAGTTGTTGCTTAAAGTAAATACCTGTACCATGTTGTGCGTGGCCACAACCAGAAGGCAGCCCACATTACCCCATGGTCTCAGCCAGCATGTACCCTCACTCTGGAGGGGGGGGTGGTGGAGGCAAGGTATCCAAAGCAGATATTGGGGTAGATAAGGAGAAAGAGAAACCCATCTCCACACACAAGTATACCAAAAATATTTCCAACAGAAAAATGGAGAAACTCTGATTAACAGGTTTCAGCTTTGTGGTCCACCATAGTCATCAGTTAACTTATTATTACTGTATTAAGAAATAATAGTGTTTTCTCATAGACATAAATGTGGATTTTTATCCCATGTTATTATGTATTTGTGAATTTTATGTAAAGATTTACACCAAGTCTTTTGCACTCTCTTGAATGCTTTGTCAAGGTCTCAGTAGTGGTTAGGACGAGACGTGCATCTCAATGACTAATGCAGCTGCTAGCCTGTTGTTGTTGTTTTTAGATTCAGCTACTCAGAACAAAAAGTTGCTAATAGCACAGGCTATAGTGAGCCTGTAAGTGGAGGCTCTTTGGAGCCATTATCTGTATCCATAGCTGATACTGGAGATCTGGGGATGGTGTCCTTGAATGCACCAATCCAAGAGCGGAACTGCAGATGATGATTGATAGATTAAGCCACCCTAAAGGTGGCATGGGCATGAATAGGCCGTAAGTGGAGGCTTTTTCTAGCCATTAACAGTACCAATAGCGGCTGCTTCCCTAGATCCAATCCTCTTATCCTTCTTTATTTCCTGATCGTGTCACCTCTATTCCTGACTGCCGATGCACCTGCGGTGATGCCTTTTATGGAAATATGATCAGGTGTTCTTTTTGTAATCCTTATATTCTAAAAACTGGAGTTGTTATTGTTAGAGGTGTTTATCTGGATGCTATCCCTATTAATGCTCTCCATACCCAAAGGAAAGCAGCTATTAGGATTACTTACATTCATCCCTTTATTCAGATCTAATTTTAATTAACTAAGAATAGTTTTCTTGTAAAGGTATGCTCTGAAGTAAAGCTTTTGTTACCAGTAAAAGTATTCAGAGAATTTATTAGAACCCCTTGTAGTTCTAATATTATTACAGTGGAACCTCAGTTTTCGTATGCCTGTTTACGTATTTTTCAGTTCTCGCACTCAATTTCTTCAAAATATTCAACTTGGTTTTCGTTGTTTGCCTTGGTTTTCGGAATTTGTTTATACACGTACGGATCTAACGAGGGCATGACGCTTCAGTTTACCAGTGTCTCCCGCCTATTGATAATCACACTTGAATTCTCTGTGAAGAATTTCATTGTTTTTGTGCATTTTTTTTGGTTTCTGAACATAAAAGTTCTTATTATTATATATCATGCCATGGGTCCCAAAAATGTCAGTGTTAATGTTCAAGCTAAGAAAATAGTTGTGAGGATGATGATATAGGAAAAACAAGAGAGCATTCATAGTCAATGTGATGTCTCACTACAGACAAGTGTTAAAACATAGGGAAAAACAAGTGTCTATAGTATGATTCTTAGCAAGACAAGCAAGCAGTGAGCCACAACCAGGTCCTAGTGGTATGCCTGCAAAACGTAAGAGAGAGAGTTCCCCCAGAAATGTTATCACTGCTGTTATAATGGAAGGAGACTTCCCTTCCAAACACTAACACCTGTCCACCTCCCCCCTTCCTCAGTCTTCCATATGTCAACAAGAGTCCTCAATAAAGTTAAGGTACCTAGGAGTATTATTCTGTATAAAAAGGATTTTTTAGTTAATATATTGGGGGTGTGAAACGAATTAATTCAATTTATACTATTTTTTATGGGAAAATTTGTTTCGGTTTTCTTATTTTTCGGTTTCGTTCCATCTCTAGGAACGGATTAAATATGAAAACTGAGGTGTCACTGTACTTTTATAGATTATTTCAGACTTCTTAAAATGAATATTGTGATCCTTTTCCTAACTATGGTTTGCTAAAGCACTATTACCAGCCATGATTCTAAATGCTTTTCTGTGGGGAGCCCCATCAGCTCCCCGAAGCTATCTATACTGATTTAGTGCCATACTACTCAAAATCATCAGTTGCAGAGTTCTTGTATGCCTACTGAGGCCCACGAGCCATGACCTGTCCCCCTTCAGAGAGGCACAGGGAGCAATGGCCCGTGAACACTTTACATTTAAATTTTGTTATCTTGCCATCAACCAGGGAAGGCACCCAGAGAGGTAGGCAAATCAAAACAGACTACTTCCTGGTTGAAAAATGTGACCTACACCCTCAAATTATAAAAAAAAAACTCCCCCCCACAAAGAAACAAATAGGCAAAACCTCATCCAACTAACCTCCCTTCACTTATTAGCTCCACCCCTTCTTCCCTGTTAGGGGAAGGGAGGAGCCAGCCTGGGTGAGTCAGGGAGCCACCAGCCAGTTCTTGAATGGGAAAAATGAAGACGGGCCACTACGACCCGAGTCAAGCACGTAAAACACATGGTGCCAGAATCAGCCCGAACGGGAGAGCCTGAAAGTATTAGGTAAGCAAAACCTAACCAATCCCTGAACCTGGATGAATAAGGAAGGGACAGTAGGCATCCTTGAGGTCCAGGGCAATCATCCAAGCTTGAGCACCAGACGGACCCGAGACAAAGTCATCCAAAAAGAGGGGCAAGGAATCAACCGGTTCAGACGGGACAAATCCAGAATGTATCAGTTCTGAACCGACTCATTACTGGTGTGGAAGTATGGAGCTCCTGGAATGCCACCTGTTGGCAGCATTTCACACTAAGGGGGTTGAGCTCATTTCAAGAAAATCACTTGCAATTAACTGAATCATTTGCAGAGTTATTTGGCTGTTTTGGTGCTTCATTTTATGTGAACCATGTCTATATTGCTTTGCATACTTTATGGATGTTTCTCTGTGTGGAGATCTTAACAATCCCCAGCTACCTGTGCCTCTGTGAGGGGGGCAAGGTTTTGGTTCTGGTGCCTGGTAGACCATACAAGGTTCCTATGGCTGATGTGACTCGGTATTGTAGTGGGAAGTCGTCTCAGCGGAGGCTTCAGGGAGCCATCTTCAACCAGTCCATCTTCCTTGGAGGCTTCAGGCAGTCTCCAGAGTTTCTTCCAGAAAGAGCCATTTCATTACAATCAATGTTGGTTTTTTACCTAGGGGTGCCTATTTCATTCCAGCATTACTGGTACACAGTATTATTATTAATTTGTTGCAACTGTTTTTTTGGTGGGTGCACAGTTTTGTGGATAACAACTGATCCCCTGCTTCCTTAACCCCCCCCCCCCCCATCCTCAGAGTGAGCCAGTTTCTGGTCCTGGTTGACAGTAGGTACCTTACCTTGAGGATACCTTGAGGTGCTTCCGGGGCTTATCGTCCCCGCGGCCCGGTCATCGACCAGGCCTCCTGGTTGCTGGACTGATCAACCAGGCTGTTGGACGCGGCTGCTCGCAGCCTGACGTATGAGTCACAGCCTGGTTGATCAGGTATCCTTTGGAGGTGCTTATCCAGTTCTCTCTTGAACACTGTGAGGGGTTTGCCAGTTATGTCCCTTATGTGTAGTGGAAGCGTGTTGAACAGTCTCGGGCCTCTGATGTTGATAGAGTTCTCTCTCAGAGTACCAGTTGCACCTCTGCTTTTCAACGGGGGTATTCTGCACATCCTGCCATGTCTTCTGGTCTCATGTGATGTTATTTCTGTGTGCAGGTTTGGGACCAGCCCCTCTAATATTTTCCACGTGTAAATTATTATGTATCTCTCCCGCCTGCGCTCAAGGGAATACAGATTTAGGCTCTTTAGTCGGTCCCAATAGTTTAGATGTTTTACCGAGTGGATTCTAGCAGTAAAGGATCTCTGCACGCTCTCCAGGTCAGCAATTTCACCCGCAGTGAAAGGGGCTGTCATTGTGCAGCAGTACTCCACTCTAGAGAGCACAAGCGTTTTGAAAAGTGTCATCATCGGTATAGCATCTCTAGTGTGAAAAGTTCTTGTTATCCAACCTGTCATTTTTCTTGCAGTTGTGACGGCTACTTTATTGTGTTCTTTAAAGGTAAGGTCTTCCGACATGAGTACACCCAGATCCTTTACATTGCCTTTTCGTTCTATGTTATGATTTGCCTGAGTTTTGTACGTGGTTTCAGTTTTTATATTTTCATTTTTTCCATAGCGCATGAGCTGGAACTTGTCTTCGTTAAACACCATATTATTTTCTGTAGCCCATAGAAAGACCTGATCTACATCTGACTGGAGGTTCGCCGTGTCCTCTATGTTGCCTACTCTCATGAAGATCCTAGTGTCATCTGCAAAGGATGATACAGTGCTATAGGTTGTGTTCTTGTCTATGTCCGATATAAGGATGAGAAAAAGTACTGGAGCAAGCACAGTACCCTGGGGGACTGAGCTCTTAACGGTTGACGGGTTGGATTTTATTTTGTTGACTATTACACATTGGGTTCTGTTGGTCAGGAAATTGTAGATCCATCTGCCTACTTTTCCGGTAATTCCTTTTGAGCGCATTTTATGGGCAATAACACCATGGTCACATTTATCAAAAGCTTTTGCAAAATCTGTGTAAATTACATCAGCGTTTTGTTTGTCTTCCATAGCATCTAATGCCATATCATAGTGGTCCAGCAACTGCGACAGGCAAGAGCGCCCTGTTCTGAAACCATGTTGTCCGGGGTTATGGAGATGCTGTGATTCCATGTATTTTGTGATCTTACTTCTTAGCACTCTCTCAAAAATTTTTATGATGTGCGATGTTAGTGCTATCGGTCTGTAATTTTTTGCCTCTGCCTTATTTCCTCCTTTATGAAGTGGTGCTATCTCTGCTGTTTTTAGTATATCAGGAATAACGCCAGTATCTAGGCTTTGTCTCCACAGAATGTGAAGGGCCTGCGATAGTGGTTTTTTACAGTTCTTGATGAATATGGAGTTCCAAGAATCCGGGCCTGGTGCGGAGTGCATAGGCATACTGTTTATGGCTTCTTCAAAATCCAGTGGGGATAGGGTGACGTCTGATATATGATTTGATGTTGGTATCATATCCATGAAAAATTCATTTGGGTTATCGATCTTTAGTGCGTTTAATGGCTCGCTGAAGACAGAGTCGTATTGCTTCCTCAGTAGCTCGCTCATTTCTTTGTTGTCATCGGTGAAAGTTCCATCTTCCTTTCGCAGGGGCCCGATACTAGATGTGGTTTTTGATCTTGATTTTGCATAGGAGAAAAAATATTTCGGGTTTCTCTCTATTTCACTGATGGCCTTTTGCTCTCTTTCCCTCTCCTGCGTTTTGTATGATTCTTGTAGCTTGAGTTCAATTTTTCCTATTTCGCTACCTAACCTTCTTCGCCGTTCCTGAGATAGGGTGCGACTCTCAAGTTGTACCGCGATTCGTTTTCTTCGCCTATATAGGGAACGACGTTCTCGTTCCAATCTGCATCTCTTCCTCTTTTTTCTTAGGGGGATGCGGTTTGTACATATTTCTAGTGCTACTGAGCTTATTTTTTCCAGGCACTGGTTCAGGTTCGCATTTCCTAGCTGTTCTTCCCAGTTTATTTCTGTGAAGTCCTGGTTTATTTGCTCCCAGTTTATCTGTTTATTATTGAAGTTGAATTTGCTGAAATCTCCTCCACCGGGAATCTGGACTGGTTTTGAAGGTCTATTCCCCATGGTTGTCATAACTTCAATTAAGTTGTGATCTGAGTAACAGGTATTTGTAATCATTATGTTCCTGATCAATTCATCATTATTAGTGAAAATGAGGTCCAGCGTGTTCTCCTTCCTGGTTGGTTCTACTATTTGCTGGTTTAAGGCAAACCTGTCGCACATCCGTAGCAGGTCATTTGCATGTGCCTGTTCATTAAGGCTACTTCCTGGTATTCTTTCTGATATTACTGTATTAGCCAGGTGCTTCCATTTCAGGTGCCGTAGGTTGAAGTCCCCAAGCAGAATGATGTTCGGAGCTGGATTTGTGAGGTTTTCCAAGCAGTGTTCTACTTTCATTAGTTGGTCTTTAAACTGCTGAGGGTTTGCCTCCGGTGACTTATATACAAGGACAATAACTACATTTATAATCTCTATTTTGATTATCAGCACTTCCACCATATCATTCGAGGTGTTTAGCAGCTCAGTACAGATGAGTGTGTCTTTGATGTATAGGCTGACCCCACCCTGAAGCCGGTGTTTCCTATCACATCTGAAAAGATTGTACTCTGAGATCCATATTTCACCATCATGGTAGTCCTTTGTGTGGGTTTCTGTTAGGGCTGCAAACACTGCATTTGCCTCATGAAGGAGACCATCTATAAAGTGAACTTTGTTGGATTTGCGTGTTTTTATACCTTGAATGTTGGCAAATATAAATGATGTTATCGTGGTAGTGGAAGTGCTGGATGCCTTACTTGGTGTTAATATCTGAGGCTCTGGTAAGGGGGCCACTGTGTTTGCGTCCAGGGTGTGTTGTTTTCGAAGTGATTCGTCCAGTTTCGGTAGTGGGGCGAGTGTTGTGTGGTGTAGTACCTGTGTGTTTGTTGGTAATGTGTATTCCAGACTTGTGGGTATCTCCCTTCCCCTCTGTAATCCTGTGGTGGTTCCATCTGACTGTTCCTCTCTCTTATATTTTCTGCTCTGTTTCTGCCTTCCTCTAAAAAATTGCCAGTAGTGTCATACTGATCTTCCCGTCTATAACGTTGTGTACCTCTCACGTGGAATTCCGGACACTGAAGATTGTAGCATTTTTTGTCCCTAATTGAAAATTGACATAATTTGGGGTGGAAGTATCTACACCCTGTTCCAAAACGGCATGTACCCCTCGCCAACATGTTCCTGCATTTTCGAGGATGCAGAAAATGGCATTTTGTTCCTAATTTTCCATATTTGCATATTCCTTTAGCGTAGAATTTGCAAATGTGTTCCGGTTTTGCGTTTTTCAAGGTATTTATATCTGTGTCTGTCTTGTCTACCTCTTTATTGGAGCCATCTCCGCTTTTCGTCCCAATTCCTTCATTTATGCACTCTGTCTCACTGTTGCTCACATCGTTTATATTACCTGACTCTGCAATATTGCTGCTATTATGTACTACAATACCCTCTTCCTCCACATTACTGCTGCGGTTCTCTAAACTATCTGTTCCTGGGTTTTGGTCGTTAACCAATGTTGTCTTATCCCAGTCTGCATATATCACTGGTAGCTTGTCTGTGAATGGTAATCTCTGTGACTCGGGAATGTTTTTCATCAGTTTAGTTATGTTCTCTAACATTAATCTGTCATCTTTGCAGACCCAGTAAATTCCTTGCCTTTTTGTGCATCCTGGAGATACTTCTGTACAGCCCAGGTGAAATCTCATGTTACAGATGCAACACGTTACGCCTACATTACGTTTTCCCAGTACTCCCGAGCACTCGCCACACCTCTCCATTGTCTGATGTATTGTTGTATTTGTGGTTTACTGTGTGGATCACTTGTTGATGTCAGTCCTTTTAACTCTTTATAAAGTTATATGTATATTTTTATATATTTAATATTTATAATACTATATGTATACCGTAGATTTGTAATATTATGTATGTTATTTTGTTCAAACTTTATGGCAGGTACTTAGCGTAGGGTAGCGAAGCTGGTCCCCGGTGCGGTACAGGTGACCTCTTGTCGTCCCAGGTTGATGTCACGAGTTTCCAGCTACTCGATTTATAACACTGATTTTTCTTTGCTTGTATTCTTACAAGGGATTTTCCGCCTAATTTCCGGCTTGCAATGGTATTCACTCACTTTATTCTAATTATTAGATTCACATTTCCATAGTACACTATATGATTTCCGTATTTTATCCCTGTGGGACGTGCCCTGGGGTAGGCCTCGCGTGGCTTGTGGAAACAGCCTACTGATGCCGCCTCTTGCCACTATTCTATATTTCTAGCATTCTATATTTATAATATTCTATGCACGATTTTCCTTCACTTCCAACTTATATGTTGTTGTGGTACCCGTTCCACTTCACTGTTCCACGAATCACCGTTCACTATTTTTTTTCTCATACACGCACGTACACAAAGCCTCATGCACTGGCCCACACGTGGTCTCCCGTTTATTATCTATTTAACACAAAGTTCCGTTGATAATGACTGTTTTCAAATTTTCCAGCGGGTCACTATGCACTTGTTATGCCTGTAATCGGTAATCCAAGGCTGTGGTCCTAAGAAATCCCGGTTAATGTCACGATTTTAACGGAGCGCGAGCGGTACGACTTCCCTCCCTCAACCTCCCTGACAGGTGATGGATGGGTCTTAAAGGCCGTGTGTTGGGCTAAGGCTGGGTGGAAGTGGTTATGCTCAGGGAGCCACTGAGGAGTTCTCCTCAAATATAAAATAATCAAGCATAAAAAATAGTACTTTATACATAAATTTTCCCTATGTCAGTAGAATTAAATAAGACAAGTTCAGATGTATTTTTGGATGTAATTCTTAAACTTTGCATATAAAATTCTGTATACAGTATCTACTTTATACTTACTTGAGATCAGCATCTTTAGAGCTAAGGAAGATCCATTTTTCAGTACTAGAACTGTTTTGCTTAATGACAGTTTGAATGGCCTGACCAACAAGGCCTGTCCCTCCAGTAACAATTACCACCATCTCCTCAGCTGTAGCCATTTTCACTCTTTCAAGTTCTCAATGCTGCAAATTATGTTAGTGTTACTTCCAGTTTTCCAACACAAGAAAAAACCTAGCAATGTTCATACCATTGTAAAAGTACACAATTCCAATACAGCAATACAATTTTTACCCGAGCTATTTAAAAAATTTTGTTTCATTATCTGTAGCCATAAATATGAATGTAATTCTTTAATAAATATTGTGATTTCACTGTGCATCATGGAACACTTATACACCTGTAATAGTACTTTCTGTCAACTGTCTGGGGCTCTATACAGTACTTCCCTCAATGCACTATTATATTTTTAACCCTTAAACTGCGCAAAACACACATGTATGTAGGAAGTAACTGTCACGGAATGGCACAAATCATATATACAGTATGACTTGCATATTTAAAATAGTTAAAATAGTATAGCACATACATAAAGCTCACATTTGCTTCCTCAGACCACAAGTATACACCCCCCATCTTGAAAAAAATCCCGAGTCCCTCATTTTCTTTCAACAGCTTTAGTAAGAAAATTATGACCATTGCTTGAAAAGTATCACCATCGTGTGTCTGAATGTTTAGGGCAGCTATAGAAAAGACACTAAACTTTTAGCAACAGCAAATGGGTCATTATCATGTATATATTTGAGGCAAAATGTGTGTTCTGTGCAATTTAGAGATATAGTATATAAAATAAGATTTAGGCTTATTTTCTACATATACATATACATATATATATATATATATATATATATATATATATATATATATATATATATATATATATATATATATATATTTTTTTTTTTTTTTATTTTTTTAATAAAATATGGAAGGGAGTACCACCTCTGGCTGGAAGAAGGGGGACCCATAGCCTCGGAGGAAATCACACATAACGCGGGAATGTAGGTCCCCTCCAATACAGTTTCTGTGTGCATTTCTCCTACCACCCCCTTCCTTTTTTTTATGCTTTATTGTGTATTTAAAGGTTACAAAACATACAAGACAAATGCCTAAAGGTTATGGATCTCTTGAAGCTCCTCCGCTTCTGGACAGGAACCGAGGACGCAGCAAGCATTTCCCCTCTGGATCGCCACACTGAGGCACTGAAACAAAAAACTACAAGCCTTTGGGTCTCTGGTGACGTCAATGAGCTTGGAACCCAATTCCTTGAGAAAACCCAAGGCACTCTTGCCCCAGGGGCCATACGTCTCAGACGCTATGGGAACAAAGAGGTATTGACCTGCCAGTCGCCTGTATTTGAGAGATTTTTGCCGTTTCCCTGTGGTTGGCCGCCCCACCTGCTTGATCAGCTCCGAAGTGTACATAGGTGTCAGCCAGGGTGGATACACATGTGTAGTCCCACACCAACTGTCTACCCTCCTTCCATGAGTATATGGTGATGCCATCAGGACGAAGTGCGGGGAAATCCGGGTTTTGGACCCCTAGGATGCGAGGTTCTCTCTCCGCTGGGCACTTAGCTGAGACGAGGCTTCTCTTGATGATGTCATTGACCTTGTTGTGTCTTGCATGCCAGCCCTTTGTGCTTCCGCAATGCAACCCATGCAGTCCGTATTGGTCTGCTTCCACCCTGTTGCAAATACACTTGTATTCAGTGTGAATTGGGGCACCAAGGCGGAGGGCCACTGCTACACGAAGGGATTCTGGATCTAGGCGCGTGCCCATTGCTGACATGGGTACTGCCAGGAGGAAGTCTCCTGCATGGGGGGCACGCACTGCTCTGAGGCGGGCTTTCTCCTTGTCTGATGTTGCGGCGCTGAGCATGGCATCAGCTACTTTTTCCACTAGAGGGTGGTCCCAGCCGGACTGTTTGTGTTGTTTTGTTGGCTCTATAATGGTTGCTGGGGCTGCAAGAACATCCCACTGATTTGAACATTCAGTGAAAGCAGGATCGTGTATTCCTGCTGAATCCTGATCTACATCTGACTGGAGGTTCGCCGTGTCCTCTATGTTGCCTACTCTCATGAAGATCCTAGTGTCATCTGCAAAGGATGATACAGTGCTATAGGTTGTGCTCTTGTCTATGTCCGATATGAGGATGAGAAAAAGTACTAGAGCAAGCACAGTACTTTTTCTCATCCTCATATCGGACATAGACAAGAGCACAACCTATAGCACTGTATCATCCTTTGCAGATGACACTAGGATCTTCATGAGAGTAGGCAACATAGAGGACACGGCGAACCTCCAGTCAGATGTAGATCAGGTCTTTCTATGGGCTACAGAAAATAATATGGTGTTTAACGAAGACAAGTTCCAGCTCATGCGCTATGGAAAAAATGAAAATATAAAAACGGAAACCACGTACAAAACTCAGGCAAATCATAACATAGAACGAAAAGGCAATGTAAAGGATCTGGGTGTACTCATGTCGGAAGACCTTACCTTTAAAGAACACAATAAAGTAGCCGTCACAACTGCAAGAAAAATGACAGGTTGGATAACAAGAACTTTTCACACTAGAGATGCTATACTGATGATGACACTTTTCAAAACGCTTGTGCTCTCTAGAGTGGAGTACTGCTGCACAATGACAGCCCCTTTCACAGCTGGAGAAATTGCTGACCTGGAGAGCGTGCAGAGATCCTTTACTGCTAGAATCCACTCAGTAAAACATCTAAACTATTGGGACCGACTAAAGAGCCTAAATCTGTATTCCCTTGAGCGCAGGCGGGAGAGATACATAATAATTTACACGTGGAAAATATTAGAGGAGCTGGTCCCAAACCTACACACAGAAATAACATCACATGAGACCAGAAGACATGGCAGGATGTGCAGAATACCCCCGTTGAAAAGCAGAGGTGCAACTGGTACTCTGAGAGAGAACTCTATCAACATCAGGGGCCCGAGACTGTTCAACACGCTCCCGCTACACATAAGGGGCATAACTGGCAAACTCCTCACAGTGTTCAAGAGAGAACTGGATAAGCATCTCCAAAGGATACCTGATCAACCAGGCTGTGACTCATACGTCAGGCTGAGAGCAGCCGCGTCCAACAGCCTGGTTGATCAGTCCAGCGACCAGGAGGCCTGGTCGATGACCGGGCCGCGGGGACGATAAGCCCCGGAAGCACCTCAAGGTATCCTCAAGGTAAGGTAATCTCTCAGGGTTGTAGGTAAGATATCTCTGACGAGGTCGTGCGATGCGTGGGAGGAGGAAAGGAAGGCTGGTAGAGCAATTTGGGAGGCTGTGCGGACACCAAGGCCGCCGAGTCTTACAGGAAGGGTTGCTTGCTCCCACTGAGAGTTGTCCAATGGCAGGTTCAGGACTTTCACCAGCATGGACCTCAGAAGGGTGTCATACACATTTAACTTAGGGCTGCTGTAGGATGGAGAACATCTCAGAAAGTAGGTCAACTTAGGGAGAGACAGGCATCTTATGAGGAGAAAGAGAGCATCATGGGCATCAATCTTGTCAATCCTGTCCAGCATTCTCTTTAGATCAGTGATTTTTGCAGCCAGGACCTCCTCGATTGCTCGTGGGCCAATGGGGGCACCCAGGAGAGTGTAATCCGGTGGCTCAACAACGAGAATGTCTGGAAGAACATTTTGTATTTGCCCAGTGATGTCTGGGTTGCGGGAGATTATTTCACACTTGGATGCATTGAGAATGAGGCCTAAGGCTGCTCCCTGCTCCTGGATTTTCCTTATATCCTCCAAAATGGTTTCCGGGGTTCCAGCGAGAGTGCCATCATCCAGGTACCAGATGATAAGCTCGCTTGTCAGACTATCAGTGACCTCTTTGATAGCTAGGCAGAAAAGGAGGGGTGCTAAGGGGTCACCTTCTTGGACACCTTCACAGGAGTTTATTTCATGCTCCCCAAAAAGAAGCTTAGAGTCCCCACTGTAGCACGATCGGATGAACGGGTAAAGGGGACGGAAATGGTTGTGTAAAGCCCTGAGGACAGCGTCTCGTCTGACTTGACTGAAAGCATTTTTGAAGTCAAGCTTTACTAGTGCCTTCTGGTCCGGGAGATCAGCAATGTAAGCCCGCGCTGCGTATGTGTGTGTGTGTGTGTGTGTGTATAATATATATATATATATATATATATATATATATATATATATATATATATATATATATATATATATATATATATATATATATATATATATATATATATATATATATATATATATATATATATATATATATATATACACACACACACACATACAGGCATACCTCAGTTTAAGAGTTTAATTGATTCCTGGAGACGCCTCGTATTCTGAAAACTCGTATTCTGAAGCTACTGTAATTTCCCCATAAGAAATAATGGGAAATGAATTAATCCGTTCCTGACTACCCCAAAAACCCCATATCAAACTAAATTTTTATACCTAATTCATCTAAATAAACCTACAAAACTATGTTCAAGTTATTACTTACCTTGCTCTTGAATGCTGTAGGCGTATGGAAGATGGTGAGGAGGGGGGGAGGAGGAGAGGAGTTACTGTTTGGAAGGGGAGTCCCCTTCCATTATCACATCATGCAGTGAAAACTTCACTGGTATGCACACACTGGCACATTTTGCCAGCATACCACTAGGACTTGCTTGCCTTACTAAGAATTTCTCTAAAGACACTTGTTTTTCCCTACATTTTAACACTTGTCTGTAGTAAGACATCACATTATCATTTAAAAGGTCAATGCAACGGCCTGCTACAGCTTTATCTGGGTGAGTTTTTTCAACAAAACTTTGCAGTTCTTCCCATACTTCACACATTTTCTTAATCAAGGAGGGACATCCTCTACTGCCTCTACTCACAGCTATTTTCTTAGGTTGAACCCTATCAATGGCTTTCTTGAGACCCATGGTGAGATATATAATAACAAATTGTATAGTCAAATGACCAAAAATCCAACAAAACACTGACAATCCAGGTGAAGAATTGATGTGGGATAGTCACTGGGCGCGAGACAATGGTAAACTGAGGGGCGGAGGGGTGGAGGGGCGACGATCGCCGATCCACCACGCGCTAGGTCGGCCTGTACGCGTATCAACAAACTCGCGTCCCGAGGTAACCCTCGCGTTCCGAGACATAATTTCCGACGAAATCCTGCTCGTCTTCCGAAAAACTCGCATACATCTTTTATTTTATAAAAACTCATCTTTTATTTTTTCTTGCTATGCAACTGTTATCATTTTTATAAATTTTGCTAGTATTTACCTACTTAAAATTTTCTTAGATTAAGGGCCTGCCCGAAACGCTGCTCATACTAGTGGCTTTACAAGAATGTAATTACTATGCTATGTATCCTCACAATCCCAATATACCTTCTTGTATATAAATAAATAAATAAATAAATAAATAAATAAATAAATAAATAAATAAATAAATAAGTGGTATATCCTTGGAAAGGAAGAAAGTACTGTATGTGTATGATAATTAATAATTCAGTGTCGGGGGACAGGAAGCCAGAGTGTATTCATACAAGTTTGGCTTTTATCAAATTCAAATGTTTATTCAGGTAAAAGTACATACATAGAAGATGAGTTACAAACATAATGTTGGATTTATAGATAGAGCTAGCACATACAATACTTAAAGCCACTAATATGCCACTACTGTAATACATTACCAAGGTCCAAAGCCGAATTACTGACCCCGCCCAGGATGATACCCCACGACAAGTTGACTAACTCCTAAGTGCCTACTCACTGCTAGGTGAACAGAGGCATTAGGTGAAAGGAAATGTGTCCAACCACTTCTGTCCCGCCCAAGATTTGAACCCAGAATTCTCGATTGTGTATCGAGAACGAACCCGATCCTAAATAATGATGATAATAATGTGTTTTCTTGGAGGGTAGGAAATCTGTGTTTGTGTGTGTATAATTACCTAAGTGTAGTAACAGGATTAGAGCTATGCTCATGGTGTCCCGTCTTTCCAGTACTCTTGTGGGAAATTCCCACACCAAAGTATTTAAATTTAATCAATATTTCCTTAATTAAATATGCACCAAGAATTATGTTTCTGTTAGTGTGTATAATTATTAAATTTAATAGTAAATATACCGTATAAGCTCACTTATCAACATATGATCAGTGGAATTCTGAGTGAGGAATTAGGGTTGATACATTTATTACTTACCAAAAACATGATTCTATGTATACTCACTTAACCCAGCTCTAAGTCAGCCCTTTTTTTCTTCTTGGCGATGCGTGCAGCTTGCTTTTCCTCCCAATGACAGCTGAAGTTTTGTCACTGTTTATAACTGGACAAGACTTAAGCGATATTTCTTGGAGTTACACTCGGTTTGGACATCTGCAGTGTCACTTGTTTCTCCCTCAAGACACTTACAGTTAGCTTATAGGTTGTCCTTATAGGTTGTCTCTACAGGTATTCTGTTATTCGAAGTAGACGTGTTCTTCTGTACTCTTTATGATACGGGGAGTTTGCGTGAGCGGCTTCGTAAGCTTCCCGGCCGCCACCTGGCACACTTGTCACCTGTTTGTTTACGTGTTACCCTGTGTCCCGACCTGCGCTCTGGCATAGACTTCGGCAGTCTCGTGTTTCAACCCATGGCCCTGGTACCAACCTCGGACACAAGGGAGTTAGTCTAGTTCATTTATTATGCACCCCATACCCATCTTGTGGGCGGTAGTGGAAAGGGTTACAGAGGCACATAATGGGCTCAGGGACTGAACCCCACAATTCATTTAGCTAAACAAGTTACAATCTTGATGAGCTAGTTACAAAATTCAATATAAGTCGTCACATCAACAATGGGTTCGAGATCGACCTCAAGTACAGGTTCTAAATTAAGCAACTGACATGTGAAGAGCTAGTGTCAAAATTTATATGTTTGTCCTGCACACCGCTCCCCATCCAGCGGGCAGCGGTGGATAGGTTACAATCACTTAGTTACTACCTACAGTTAGCAAACTGGGGATATTTGGCTAAAATTTCTGGTAGCAGATCATTTTGTATGAAATATTTACACATCGCTGGAACATTGGTTATAGAATTGTCTCTAAATTCACGTATCTTTTCGCACTCCATCACATAGTGACGGAGGGTGTGCGAATAATTTTGTTGACACAGTTTACATTTGGTCAGGTCTACATCGGCAGATAATGAGAATTCCCAGAGATACTTGTAACCGAGTCTAAGCCGAGCAGTAGTAACATCTAGAAGTCTGCTGATTTTATTGGATGAACCATAAATGTGTGACTCCTCTTGCATGATAGTATGATGATAGATGGAATTACTGGTGTCAATTTCACTTTGCCTCAGATCTACAAGATCTTGTTGAAGTTCTCGGTGTACTGCTGCTCTCAGATTGCTCATTGACAATCCAAGGTTACACTCAACGGCTCCTTTAAAGGCAGATTCTTTGGCTAACTTATCAGCTCTATCATGCATTCGGAGGCCAACATGAGATGGAGACCACATGACATGATAATTCCAGATCCACGATCGAACGAGGACGAGGAAATCCTGTGATGATCGAGGAACACACGGCGTGGCCCGAAAGGTGGAACACGGCTCTCATGCCCCCCGGGAGAGGTATCCTGGGAGACGAACTACCCGCTTCCAAGCGGACACCTCCACTCAGCACCCGCGGGGCTCACCAGTGACAACAGCCGACACGGGGTCGACCCTGGGGAGTCGGCCTCGGAGAGGACAGCGTTCACATTCCCACACCCGCCCTGGGGCCAGACATCAGGTCTGGTCTCTGTGAGGGCGGGCTACTACGACGAAGAAAAACACGGGAACGACCAGTCATTCCCCGCGGCGACAAGCGCTTCCTACATGGAGTACAACCCCGGCGCTATGTACTCCACCCAGTCCACAGGCGGGGGCTTCCCGCCTCCCCGCTCCTCGGCTCGTCAAGATGGTACTCCGACGGCCCTCCAAGCGAGCTGCGTCTCCTCGCAGCATCTGCCCAGTAGGCCCGGAATGGTACCTTTTTCAGTCAGGATCATGTAAGACTGACTGTTTTTTAATGGCCTCTCCGGGCATACGGGCACGCTTACGGCCAAGGTACCGAGAAGGCATGTACCCACTTTTGCAGCCAGCTTCCGCTCGCCCTTCGGGGGTGGGGGTTCCGCGCCGCTGGCCCTCACGGGATTGGGGGTGCTCCGACGGAACCCCAAAGTGATAAGCCAAGAATACCAAGAACTGGAATTACCGCAGTCTAATTACAGATTTCACGGCAATTGAATTACATTAGCATGATAACGGCTATCCATTATTTGCTGTATAATTTTTTATGCCCATTCACTATTCATTATGAGGCAGTATTTATTTATCCATTTAGTCGTTATAATTAGCCTATGCTTCTTCATGCAAGAACTTCTTTAATAATCATTTATGATTATTTTAATTTGTGATAAATTTCGTATTAATTACTTTGTAAGTAATTTATGTAATAATTAATTTTGTAATTAATTTGTAATTATTATGTTAAGTAATTAATTTATATAATTAATAATAAATTAAGCCTCCACGTGGTGCGTTTTCTTCCAACTCACAGAAAATGGACTGTTACCATCCTTAATAATTTTGTTGTATTTGTGTCTAACTTCGGACACGAGCATGTTACAGTTATGTCTTAAAGAATTGAGAGCATTTAAGGATGATAAGGAGTCACTTACAATTAATGTATCAAGTTTGGAGACTTGTACACATTTCAGTGCAAGGATCAAGGCAAATAGTTCAGTCTGAAGGGTAGAGGCCCAATTGTTTATACGGACTCCCCACTCAAAGTACAAGCCATCGCCCATTGTCAGAACAACTGCACTTCCAGCTGGACACAAGGGAGAATTGCCAACAGCTCTAGTCACTGTATGAACGGTGACTAGAGCTGCTGACATCAGACTGGGTCAGACACTATACAGTATGAACGGTAACTAGAGCTGTTGATATCAGGCTGGGTCAGGTACTATACAGTATGAACGGTATGAACAGTATGAACAGTATGAATAAGTATGAACAGACTACAGCTGTTGACGATCTTGGCGCGCGGATTGAACGCTCCTGGCTGGGTTTTCTTTCCTCACCTCATTCGGAGCTCATCTTTGAACTCAGCTGGCTTCTTTGGGCCAGTGTGTGCTCACTGCAGTTACCCAGAAACTCCCAGCACCTCCCTAATAGACGCCTACCCGAGCGGGGGCGCCATGGACGTTGACAGCCGATCCCAGAGAGGAAAACGTCTGTTGGAAAATGAGTTGGTTGGTGCTGCCCATGGTAGAGGCTCATGGTATTGAGGGTGCTATATTCAGTTGGATTAGGGCATGGCTATACCAAAGGAAATAGAGAGTTAGTATAAATGGAGTCAAGTCTGAGTGGGAAAATGTTGTAAGTGGAGTACCTCAAGGATCTGTATTAATTGGGACCTCTGTTGTTTATGATACTGTAGTCCCCTTGAGGGACTTGAAGTAGAGAGGGGGTAGAAATAGCCTAAGCTTCTCTATCCCTTTGAGATGTATTTCTTTCTTATCTCAATAAACATACTTGAACTTGAACAAGTAAGTATTTTCTGCAGAACATGTAAATGAGGCGGCTAAAAGTGTGTACTTGATCAAATGCATAACATAAACGTGGATAACTCTATGTACACTAAATCAAATTAATATGAACACCCGTAGTAATCATTAATAAAGTATGCTTATAGCCAAGTAACAAGAGTTAGTTTAGTTCATTTATTATGCACCCCATACCCATCTTGTGGGCGGTAGTGGAAAGGGTTACAGAGGCACATAATGGGCTCAGGGACTGAACCCCACAATTCATTTAGCTAAGCAAGTTACAATCTTGATGAGCTAGTTACAAAATTCAATATAAGTCGTCACATCAACAATGGGTTCGAGATCGACCTCAAGTACAGGTTCTAAATTAAGCAACTGACATATGTGGAGAGCTAGTGTCAAAATTTATATGTTTGTCCTGCACACCGCCTCCCATCCAGTGGACAGCGGTGGATAGGTTACAATCACTCAGTTACTACCTACAGTTAGCAAACTGGGGATATTTGGCTAAAATTTCTGGTAGCAGATCATTTTGAATGAAATATTTACACATCGCTGGAACATTGGTTATAGAATTGTCTCTAAATTCACGTATCTTTTCGCACTCCATCACATAGTGACGGAGGGTGTGCGAATAATTTTGTTGACACAGTTTACATTTGGTCAGGTCTACATCGGCAGATAATGAGAATTCCCAGAGATACTTGTAACCGAGTCTAAGCCGAGCAGCAGTAACATCTAGAAGTCTGCTGATTTTATTGGATGATCCATAGATGTGTGGCTCCTCTTGCATGATAGTATGATGATAGATGGAATTACTGGTGTCAATTTCACTTTGCCTCAGATCTACAAGATCTTGTTGAAGTTCTCGGTGTACTGCTGCTCTCAGATTGCTCATTGACAATCCAAGGTTACACTCAACGGCTCCTTTAAAGGCAGATTCTTTGGCTAACTTATCAGCTCTATCATGCATTCGGAGGCCAACATGAGATGGAGACCACATGAAATGGACTCTGTTACCATCCTTAATAATTTTGTTGTATTTGTGTCTAGCTTCGGACACGAGCATGTTACAGTTATGTCTTAAAGAGTTGAGAGCATTTAAGGATGATAAGGAGTCACTTACAATTAATGTATCAAGTTTGGAGACTTGTACACATTTCAGTGCAAGGATCAAGGCAAATAGTTCGGTCTGAAGGGTAGAGGCCCAATTGTTTATACGGACTCCCCACTCAAAGTACAAGCCATCGCCCATTGTCAGAACAACTGCACTTCCAGCTGCACCCGTGGTGCGGTGTAGGGAACCATCAGTGTATATGATTTGAGAGAGAGAATGCTCTGTGGACAGAGCATCAATATGGCTTAAGGCGTTGAGCTTTGCCTCAAGACGAAGCTTGGGCTTATCTCTAATTTGCTTCTTGGGTGGAAAGGGAGGGATTAAAACTGGAAAGGGTGTAACCTCCCACGGTGCAGGAAAGTGCCGTTGTTGTTTCTCTTGGTACAAATCATGAACCCCATACATTCTGAGTTGAGTTCCAGTTTTTGTTATCCATTTGGAACAATGCTGATCTTCAATAAAGTAAAATAATAAATAATAAATATGTTTATTCAGGAGGGTACATACATAAAGTGATTTTACATAAGTGGATTTATAGATAGAGCTAGTACATACAATGCCTAAAGCCACTATTACGCAATGCGTTTCGGGCAAGAAAAACATTAATATCTAAAACTTAAATACTAATTGAGCAAAAAGAATAAAATGTATTGAGAACAGATACAAATAAAGATAAAAAAAGGGGTGAACATGACTGAAAAGCAGCACAAATACACTAGGTAGACAAACAGCGTTGAATAAATAAAAAAAAAATAACATACATGGGTTGACAATAGAGTGGTAAGGTAGGTTACAGGGAATTAATCAGGTAGTGTTTAGTTTTAATCTTAAACTGGTTGAGAGAGGTACAGTCTTTAACATGGTTGGGAAGGTCATTCCACATTCTGGGTCCCTTGATTTGTAGAGCATTTCTAGTTGATTAAGTCGTACTCTTGGAATATCAAAACTGTATTTTCTGCTCAGGGGGAAAAAAGACACAAACTGGTTTGGGGCTTATTTATTAATTTGGAGATGGTAATAAATTCTGCAGAACGTGTATTGATAAACAAAAGTAACATACCCATGTCTACTGAGTACTAATATTTAACTTAAATTGTACCCCCGTATTAGGTGAGTAAGCTAGCCTAGTGACATGGTAAACACGTTCTGCAGAACCTAATGTCATTATAGTGAATTTTACAACTTAATTTATATACTAGTTAAAGCAATTATATAACTAGTTCGATCCATTATACACTTTGCAAATATATAACTTGTTCGATCAATTATGTGATCTTAATTATATAACTAGTTTCGAGCACTGTTGTGGTGACTGTGAGAGTGAGGCTGATCCTCCCGCTCCTTCCCTATTTATAAGCTCCATACCTTCCCGCGCAGGCCGCGGAAGGCGCTGCGCAAGTGTTTCTTTTTCCCCCCCTTCAGAAAAATCTCCGCTTTCATGCAATCAGAGGTCATTATTTCTGGTGTGGTGCTCATGGGTTCTGTTACAGCTTTCAATGAAGCTTTTGAGGTCAGGATTGGCATTACAGTTCAGCGTTTTATATATGTATAATACACAGGAGAGAATGTGCAGTGACTTAATATCTAACATATTCAGAGATTGAGTAGGGGTACCGAGTGATGTCTGGGGCCAGAGTTGGATATTGTCCTAATAGCAGCTTTGTGTTGAGTAATAGAGGACGTAAATGATTTGGGTAGTAGAACCCCAAGCACAAATACCATAGTTGAGATATGGATAGATGAGGGAGTAATAGAGAGTCACCAGGGCAGGGCGGGGTACATAATATCTGATCTTAGAAAGAATGCCAACAGTTTTTGAAACTTTTTTTGATATATTTAGAATGTGACCCTGGAAATTAAGCTTGTGATCAATGAGAACGCCAAGGAATTGCCATCTAATTTGTTACAGATTTGTTACAGATTTGGGTAGTAAGTCTGGAGGCTTCTGTGCAAGGATTAGGATGAGTTAGCCTAAGCATTTTTATACCAATTTGACAGTTAATTTCAGTAACACGATCAACAACGCTCAGAATATTAAGTTCCTTTCTCATATTAAGTATCTTTGTGGTACGAGGGCACCCAAGGATTATCCTCAGGGCTTCGTTCTGCAATTTTTCAAGCCCTCCAAGCTTTCTTTCAGGCATCAAAACAAGCAGAGGTGCAGCATAATCCACTAAAGATCTGATGTATGCAAGGTACATCATTTTGACAATTCTGACATTGGCACCATAGCCTAATGATAACCTGCAACAGCCTTGAGAGCTCGGAGCCTCTCTTTATACTGACGACAGAGTCTGAATACAACAGGACCATACAGTGGCACCTCAAGGCCAAGGTATTTGAATCTGTTTACATAGTCAAGCTGGGAGCCATCAGATAGTTGCATCTTGCGAACAGCTCCTCCCTGCCTGGGTGGGCGCCGATTTAGTATCTTTGTTTTCTCTGCTGAGATAATTAAACCTAGGTCCTGACATGAATCTAATACAGAGTTAAGAGTGTTCTGTGTGTTAGCATACCCAGTGGTGTGTATCATTATATCATCAGCATAGCTAATGATGTGGACGTTGGGTTTGCTCGGTATAGAGTTTAACAGCGTGTTTATTAAGATATAAATAAGGTAGGACTGAGGACACCACCCTGCGGGGTACCTAGTTCAAAGTCTCTTGTTACACTCCTATGCCCCTGGAAAAATACAGATGACTTCCTGTTGGATAAGTAACCCCTGATCCAACAAAGAAGCCGACCACCAACATAAATCAAAATCTGCAGAACATCGAATAGCTTATTGTCTAGGAGTAGAAGATATAAGACAAGTGTATAACATAATTGAAATAGACAATCAGAACATTTAGAGTAAATGAATGGGAATAAACAATGTAACGTTTAATAATGAAGCCTGGCCAAGAGACCAGATAAGACATAATGCTAAACCCTAGTTGAGTTAATACGTAAATTAACCAGTACGTGCGGGAATTACATAGAGACTGAGAACCATGCCCTTGCGCCACCCATAGCTCTTCTGTTCAACAAATCCATAGAGTGTCATACCTTCCCTGATATCCTTAAAAAGCAAGAGTAACGCCAGTCCATAGCCCAGGAACGTAGTACCTTACCTTACCTTACCTTGAGGTGCTTCCGGGCTTATCGTCCCCGCGGCCCGGTCATCGACCAGGCCTCCTGGTTGCTGGACTGATCAACCAGGCTGTTGGACGCGGCTGCTCGCAGCCTGACGTATGAGTCACAGCCTGGTTGATCAGGTATCCTTTGGAGGTGCTTATCCAGTTCTCTCTTGAACACTGTGAGGGTTTGCCAGTTATGTCCCTTATGTGTAGTGGAAGCGTGTTGAACAGTCTCGGGTCTCTGATGTTGATAGAGTTCTCTCTCAGAGTACCAGTTGCACCTCTGCTTTTCAACGGGGGTATTCTGCACATTCTGCCATGTCTTCTGGTCTCATGTGATGTTATTTCTGTGTGCAGGTTTGGGACCAGCCCCTCTAATATTTTCCACGTGTAAATTATTATGTATCTCTCCCGCCTGCGCTCAAGGGAATACAGATTTAGGCTCTTAAGTCGGTCCCAATAGTTTAGATGTTTTACCGAGTGGATTCTAGCAGTAAAGCGTACCGAGTGGATTCTAGCATTCTAGCGTTTCGGGCAGTTCCTGCCCGAAACGCATTGCGTAATAGTGGCTTTAGGCATTGTATGTACTAGCTTTATCTATAATTCGATCCATTAATGTAACCTCACTTGTATGTATATACCTTACCTGAATAAACATATTTATATTTATTTATTTATAAAGTATATACCATATAGTATACCATATAGATTGAATAGATCGAATACTAATGACCCAAAGTGGATAACAAAGTATCTGAAGAACCTTATAGGTAAAAAGAGTGTGGTACAAAAGGATTAAGAATGAGAAAGTCAGTTTAGAGCAGGGATTCGTACAACTGGTTAGAAATACTAAAAAAGAGATAAGGAAAGCAAAAGAAACTATGAAGTTCGCATAGCAGAGCAAGCAAAGGCAATCCTAAAGGGTTCGTCCAGTTATACCGAACAAAGATTAGGGAAAGAATAGGTTCATTAAAAACTGAGACAGGTCAAATAACAGATAATGAGGAAGAGATGAGTAGTATTTTAATAAATATTTTATATCTGTATTTACTAAAGAGGAACTTAACAATATGCCTTCAGCCGAACAAGTCTATGTGGGTGGGAAGACTGTAATCGTTTGTTGAATTATCTGCATGTCTCTTGCAAATTGTCTATAAAGTATACCTAAGTCATAAAAGTATTTGTGTGTACGTCTGATACCATACTACTTGTGTAAAGGAGGAAATGTATATGTTTATTTCTCAGAATGTTTGGCAATATGTTTATTGTTTGTGATGTGTGTCTATATATGTATGAACACGTTGTACTGAACGGGGTGAGAATAGTTTGATCTACCTCAGCCCTTTGTGTGTATTTACCTCAAAAACTTATTTCAATTCATTTTCATGTGGGTGGGGACGAGGACATGTTGACTAGTTTAGCAGTACCAGGGTTTTTAGTTTAGTTCATTTATTATGCACCCATAC
>WNGS01165339.1:19558527-19571223 GCA_020271785.1 Procambarus virginalis | reverse complement strand
CATGGAACTGTGATACATGTGTCAGTAATGTGTCCACAATAAAATGTTTAGTGTCACAATATTACGTGGAAAAAATTCACTAATATTACAAATGTACAGTTTCACATACTATTACACAGTAACACACTGTATTACACACTCAGTACTTTGGAGGGGCGTAATAGTAAACGAAGTAGTCCATGGCACACAGCGCGACTTGCTCTCCTTGCACCAGCTACAGATAGATTTTCGTTTCCTGTTTCCATCGTTCTGTGTGCTTGCAAATAACGCATCGCGTGCACCCTTGGCTTTAGTACTTGTAGGTGGTATGTAGTCAAGCTTGTAAAGCATAAGGTAGTATTGAAACGATTATAGGAAGCTCAATTTGTAAGTAGCTTGAAAAGATCGCTTGTAAGGTCCACACAGGAAGAGATTCAGCTAGCATCAAGAGTGTCCATCAGTCAGGAAGAGATCAGCTAGTCAAAGAGTGTCCATCAGTCAGGAAGAGATTCAGCTAGCCTCAAAGAGTGTCCATCAGTCAGGAAGAGATTCAGGTATTCTTGAAAATATCTAGGGAAACACCACCATGGAAGCCGCTAACATTCATCTATGCTACTTGTATCAGATGCATCATCACAGAACGCAGAAGAAAACGATTCATCTATGTATCATCTATATAAAATTGGAGATGGCAAGGGTGGCGCTCAGAGCTACAACTGGATACGCTCGCTGATCATCCTCATAGGTGCTGTATCACTGGCATCCGACCGTTGTGTTAAGCCCTTATTGTGCCTAGCTTCACCAATGTTATGACCCTTATGTTCTTCAAATAATAGGGTCTGAATTGCACCGACTGAGCGCAGTCTTTCAACACCATGTCGGACAGGTGTTTGAGATCAGAGGCACGTGTGCCACAAATGGTTGCTCACGCAGTACTAACCCAGCCAGCAGCCCTATTCTTCATATTCGTTATAGCAAAAGTTCGTTCAGTGTTTGTTGGGTAGGCTGCTCCATTATGTCAATCTTTCTTTGTTTCAAATCTGTTCCATTTGTTTTGTATTTGTCACTTCCGTCTCTATAAGAGAGCAACTACCGACAAACACTGAACGAACCTTTATGGCATTTGTTATTTTTCAAATTGTTTCAACAGTTCTTTTATTTTTCGTTTTTTTTTTATTTAAGAAACATAAAGCAGCCGACCTGTAGACCACCGAACAAACCTTTTTGACATTTGTACTGGTTTTCGAAATTCTTCATTTTATTATTTACGATTTTTGTATGTAAGAAACATGGAGCAGCCTACCTGCCGACCACCGAACGAACCTTTCCACAATAAGACAAATGAAAAATAAATATTGAACACATTGAAGAAATGAAAATATCATAATGGTTTATTGAGTGTATATGTAAGGTAGGCTGCGCCATTAGAGACGTAAATGACAAATACAAAAACAAATGGAACACATTTGAAACAAAGAAAGATAGTTATAATGGAGCAGCCTACTGCCGAACACCGAACGAACCTTTTTGACATTTGTGTATATCAGACATTTATTTCTTTTTTCTTACAAAAACGTCAATGCTTTGCAACATTCACCAGTCACCCTTATATCCCAGCATCATTAGCATCTTTAAACAAGAACAACATAATTTATGTGCATCGTCGGAGGCGTCTAAGAATGTGCAAGAAGCAGCGCGACCCCACCATGTGGTGTTGATGTTACAAAAATCAGCGTTCGTCTAGGGATGATTTCACGCCGATCGGGCCGTTCGTTACCCAAAATGTTCGTCTTTTGGGGCGATCGTTATGCAAGGTACCACTGTAATAGTAAATCCACACAAATCCTAGTAAATGATCACAAAATTGAGAACATCAACTCTGCAGAACTCATTTCAAATATGTAATATTGTCAGAATATGCCTTAAAGAATTCTTTGTCAGGAGGCAAAATTAATGGTAGGAGTCATGACAGCTTAATGCAACACTGAATATTATTCATAGAAATTAATTTACAGTACTAAATTATTCTCACACACACCTCATCTTCATCTTCTGATCCAGAGCCTGAAAAGTTCTCAATCTCATCATCAGACTCGATTGTCCCAGGACCAACTCTGAATCCTCTTTCTTTCTCTGTGGCATTGTCCCTGTTGATATAAAAATATACATCATTAAGTCCTAAAAGCAAAGAATTAGCATACTAATACAGTAGTACAGTAGTTTAATGCTTGAATTTATAAATTCAATTGATATTTTTACAATTTATGAATCACAACTCTTCTTATTTAGAAAAATCCAATAATAATAGTAATGACACTCACTAATCTGGATTATTTGGGGCTAACTCCTCTCTGAGTTAACCAGATATCTAGATTTGCAGGAAATCTTACTGAGAAGGCACAAAATATCAGCATTGAATATAATGAAATGCCAGTTTCTAGGTGAGCCCTAGAGGCTCCCTGAAGCTAGCATATTGATTAAGTGCCATACTACTTGGAGTCATCAGTTGCAGAGTTCTGTTTGCGTACCGGGGACCATGAGCCAGAACCTGGCCCTCCCCCTCATAGAGGCACAGGGAGCAATGGCCCATGAACACATTAGAAAGATTATAGTATGAACAGATAAAGATAAATCAAGATTGTTGGTACTAGAGGACTTTAACTAGAAATACCGCGAGAATGTGCAACTAAGCTTAGCATTTCATTCCAACTGATATCCCAGACATTCTTGTATACAGGAACCTTAGCAGATACTGTAATGGAAAAAGGCAAACATATTTCAATCTATAAAAATGGTAGCAGAGAGACCAAAATTACAGACAAGTATCATTAATAAGCGTGGTAGTCAAAACACTATAATTTTTTTTTTAAATCAAATGGGTAGAACACCTGGAGAATAATGACATAACAACAGACAGTATGATTTTCAAACAGGAAGATCATGGTAACAAATCTTAGTGTTCTCTAAGAGAAAACTAAGCAGATTTGTTCTCTAAGAGAACACTAAGCAGAAAGATTAAGTGTTCTCATTAAGTGTTCTCGCTGGTAATTAGTGATGTAAAAGTGTTCTCTAAAAGAACAGTTCTCTAAGAGAACAATAAGAAAAAAGAGATCTAGGGGTTCTGAATAGCAAACTGTCCCCTTAGCACCACATTAAGGAACATTGCAGGAGGAGTGTATGTTACACTTTCCAACTTTGGAATCACTATTAAATACACTAGAAGCCTTCCAAGAGCAGGATCCAAAAACTGTCAAAATTTCAATCTATGAGCACAGTGATGTCACACACCTAATCCAGTTAGGTAAGTTAGATTAGGGTGTTGTTACTAGGCGATTTAAAGACAATAATCGAACTAGCTGTATGCACCCTGACAATCTGGTTCCCAGTAAGGAAATAAAACAAAAGGCTATTCCCCCCAAAAAATACAAAGCCAAACAGCAAAATCTAAACCTCTTAGCAGTGCAGTAAGCCAGGTGATAGCAACACTCAAATACCCACAGCAGGGCAGTCACTGGCCGCCCATACCATACAAAGGGTCGCTATCCTAGCAAAGCAAGAGCTTGTACTCTCCATGTCCTGAGAGAACACTGAAACCTCTACAGCCTGCCAATCCCTGGCCCTCTCAACCAAGCTAGCTCAAGACACCCCACTCTATGCCCTAGGGGAAAGCTAGAAACTACAAGTAAATCTATCAATGCCCCTTAAGATTAGGTTAGATAGAATGTTAAGTGGATGTGTTTAAATATGATGACATAGATGAAAAACACTTTTGGTAGCTCTCCAGACCTGCTGATCCTTGGTACCCACTAGCCAAGCCAATGCTGGAACCCTTTTCTACTCATACCTTACCTTGAGGATACCTTGAGGTGCTTCCGGGGCTTATCGTCCCCGCGGCCCGGTCATCGACCAGGCCTCCTGGTTGCTGGACTGATCAACCAGGCTGTTGGACGCGGCTGCTCGCAGCCTGACGTATGAGTCACAGCCTGGTTGATCAGGTATCCTTTGGAGGTGCTTATCCAGTTCTCTCTTGAACACTGTGAGGGGTTTGCCAGTTATGTCCCTTATGTGTAGTGGAAGCGTGTTGAACAGTCTCGGGCCTCTGATGTTGATAGAGTTCTCTCTCAGAGTACCAGTTGCACCTCTGCTTTTCAACGGGGGTATTCTGCACATCCTGCCATGTCTTCTGGTCTCATGTGATGTTATTTCTGTGTGCAGGTTTGGGACCAGCCCTCTAATATTTTCCACGTGTAAATTATTATGTATCTCTCCCGCCTGCGCTCAAGGGAATACAGATTTAGGCTCTTTAGTCGGTCCCAATAGTTTAGATGTTTTACCGAGTGGATTCTAGCAGTAAAGGATCTCTGCACGCTCTCCAGGTCAGCAATTTCACCCGCAGTGAAAGGGGCTGTCATTGTGCAGCAGTACTCCACTCTAGAGAGCACAAGCGTTTTGAAAAGTGTCATCATCGGTATAGCATCTCTAGTGTGAAAAGTTCTTGTTATCCAACCTGTCATTTTTCTTGCAGTTGTGACGGCTACTTTATTGTGTTCTTTAAAGGTAAGGTCTTCCGACATGAGTACACCCAGATCCTTTACATTGCCTTTTCGTTCTATGTTATGATTTGCCTGAGTTTTGTACGTGGTTTCAGTTTTTATATTTTCATTTTTCCATAGCGCATGAGCTGGAACTTGTCTTCGTTAAACACCATATTATTTTCTGTAGCCCATAGAAAGACCTGATCTACATCTGACTGGAGGTTCGCCGTGTCCTCTATGTTGCCTACTCTCATGAAGATCCTAGTGTCATCTGCAAAGGATGATACAGTGCTATAGGTTGTGTTCTTGTCTATGTCCGATATAAGGATGAGAAAAAGTACTGGAGCAAGCACAGTACCCTGGGGGACTGAGCTCTTAACGGTTGACGGGTTGGATTTTATTTTGTTGACTATTACACATTGGGTTCTGTTGGTCAGGAAATTGTAGATCCATCTGCCTACTTTTCCGGTAATTCCTTTTGAGCGCATTTTATGGGCAATAACACCATGGTCACATTTATCAAAAGCTTTTGCAAAATCTGTGTAAATTACATCAGCGTTTTGTTTGTCTTCCATAGCATCTAATGCCATATCATAGTGGTCCAGCAACTGCGACAGGCAAGAGCGCCCTGTTCTGAAACCATGTTGTCCGGGGTTATGGAGATGCTGTGATTCCATGTATTTTGTGATCTTACTTCTTAGCACTCTCTCAAAAATTTTTATGATGTGCGATGTTAGTGCTATCGGTCTGTAATTTTTTGCCTCTGCCTTATTTCCTCCTTTATGAAGTGGTGCTATCTCTGCTGTTTTTAGTATATCAGGAATAACGCCAGTATCTAGGCTTTGTCTCCACAGAATGTGAAGGGCCTGCGATAGTGGTTTTTTACAGTTCTTGATGATCATAGATCAAACCAGAGACGTAAAAATCTATAATGTTCACAGTGATCCTAGGCATCATAATAATCAAGGCTATTAAGCAGGTTGCCTTATAACACTATCACTAATGGGCAAAATCAACATTTTCTGGCACTCTCCAGGTTGGAGCAGGAGGCACATGTTTAACCAGTATTTATTTATTTATTTATTTATTTATGTACAAGGCATAATGGGTTGAGAAAGTACATACATTGGGGTTTGAGTGTAACATTCTTGCAAAGCCTTGTAGCATTCTTACATTCTTATAACACATGCAAGGTGTTTCATGCAGGTCCAAAAAATAAAGGAAACAGATTTAGAGTTCAACATACTTAATACATTACAAATTGATAGAATAGAAGATATTGATGAAGTTGAATGTTTTAAGTACTAAATTAGGTGAGTGGGTAGTACACGGTGGAAACTATAGCGAGGAAATTGGGTACTTTTTGGATTTACTTTTAAATAAAGTATACTTTGGAGAATTTTAATTCATTAGGGAGTGAGTACTATAGACTGGGCACTTTTATTTGCATTGAGTGTTTTCACAGATATAGTTTGACTCTGAGGATATCGAAGATACAGTATTTTATTTCTGGTGTGGTGATTATGGATTCTATTACATCTGTGAAGGCAGAATTTCAGATCAGAATTAGCATTTAGGAAGAAAGTTTTGTACATGTAAATAGCACAAGAGATTGTGGAGAGAGTGTATGTTTAGCAAGCTAAGGGATTTAAACAGAGGGGAGTTTGTTATGGTTCTGATGGCAGCCTTGTCAAGTGATGTTCAGTGGTGTAACTCCAAGCACAGATACCCTATGTACTATAGGGAGGTAGAATCAGGTGCAGGCGATGGGTCACAATAACGTGGCTAAAGTATGTTGACCAGACCACACACTAGAAGGTGAAGGGACGACGACGTTTCGGTCCGTCCCGGACCATTCTCAAGTCATTCTCGACTCGACTTGAGAATGGTCCAGGACGGACCGAAACGTCGTCGTCCCTTCACCTTCTAGCGTGTGGTCTGGTCAACGTAGAATCAGGTGTCAGCATTCTTAGATGAACAATATACTAACGGGGTCCAAATCTCTTCTTTACGAGCCGAGAAGTTAGTGTGAAGGGTTGCTTGTGAGGGGGTATGGACCACCAGGGACTTTTTCTTCTTGATAGTAGGTGCAGTTTGCATGAAGGGTTTGTCCTCCGATGACTGCACCAGTACAGATGTTGGTGCGCGTTTATCTTGAGATGATAAGAGTTTCAAAAGTGCTTGTTGCGTTGTGGTGTAGACAGAGGAGCGGCGACTAGGACAGAGGTGTGAGTTAGAGGGAGACTTGCCGCACCGTACTGAGCCAGCACCACAACACGTGGCTCAGTCACAACAACACTACACACTCGTTGGGCGACTCGTATACACACACAGTCGGTTTAGTACACAAAAACCACTTCGTTCACAAACACGTTTGTATACACGAACCCTTTCGTATACACATATGCGCTGGCTTGTGTTACCTGCTGTTCTCGCCTTCTAAGACACTATTATGAATAAAGCAGGACAGCAAAGGTTGATAATAAGTTAAGAATATCAATAAATACATGGCACTAGATCATATAATTAGCGCGTGTCTTCATATAATATTTAAGTTACGATGTCATATTATGATGTCATCAACATATTTACACTAAAATCAGTGTTTATGTATATTAATTTAAGTGGAGGCCCCAAAACAAATAATGTATTTATTTATAAATAGGAACTGCTTCGTATGGGCCAACAGGCCTTCTGCAGTTTCTTTGATTTTTATGTTCAAGGGTAGGGTATTATCAGGGGAAACGCCAAGCCATTACGATTACAGTATATAGCACTTGGAAGGGGTCAGAATACCATCTACCTCGTATCTTGTAACTCTATCATCATTACCTAGCCTCAGAACTTTACATTTATCAGCATTGAACTGCATCTGCCAATCTTTTGACCATTTCAAAACCCTATTTAGATCAACTTGAAGTGATAGTGTGTGTTCTTCCGTGTTAATTTCCCTACCGATTTTTGTATCATCGGCAAATTTGCAAATGTTGCTACTCAAACCTGAATCTAAATCATTTATATATATATATAAACAAAAGAGGTCCCAGGACAGAGCCTTGAGGCACTCCACTTACAACATTTTCCCACTTTGACTTAATTGACTCCATTTATACTAACTCTCTGTTTCCTTTGGTATAGCCATGCCCTAATCCAGCTTAATATAGCACCCCTAATACCATGAGCCTCTATTTTTTTAATCAGTCTTTCATGTGGCACTGTATCAAAAGCTTTGCTAAAGTCAAGGTACACAACATCACAATCCTTACCACTATCAACTGCCTCAACTATGCCGGAATAAAAAGATAACAAATTTGTTAAACATTTGCTTAGCTAAACGAACTAGAGGGTTCAGTTCCTGAACCGATTATGTGCCTCTGTATCCTTTACACCACCGCCCACGGGATGGGTATGGGGTGCATAATAAAGAAAGAAATTGAATTGAACGGCCATTTGTAAAACCATGTTGCGACTCATTTATTAATTTATGTTTTTCAAGATGAAGACGAATTTTATTTGCAATTATCGATTCAAATAATTTTCCCACAATAGACGTTATGCTAAATGCCGATAGTTTGATGCAAGTGATCTATCTCCTTTCTTAAAAATTGGTATCACATTAGCAACCTTCCATGACTCTGGCACTCTGCCAGACTATTGATTTATTAAATATGGTAGACAGTGGTTCGCAAAGCTCCTCTTTGCATTCTTTAAGCACCCTGGCAAACACTTCATCCGACCCTGGGGATTTGTTTGGTTTGAGTTTTACTATTTGTTTAATTATATTGTAACGTACGTTTATGTTACGTTGTTGGGTTGATTAGATACACAGTGTTTAGTGAGTTTCATATTTATTTAGTAGTCCTGGATACAGCAGTGTCGTAGACGTTGAGACGAAGCCTGGAGCAGAGCAGAGAGCTGAGTGAGCCGGAGTCGTGGAGCTCTATGCAGGAGAGCGTGGCGGCTCGATTCGGAATTGCGAGTGTCTGAACTCGGGGAGCGAGAGCGTTGTAGCTGGATGCGGTCGTAGTCTGCTGTCTGCTCTGTGTCGAAGCTGTAGCGTCTTGGGTCGATTAGAACTGCCCACGCCGAGTACTACATTCTTGACTGGAGATTGTACTGGTTTGCTGTTCTCACATTGCTGGGTTATATGGTGATTACACCTCAGCTCCCTCCAACAAGGTGAGAAGAGTATTACCTGTAATTGGGGAAAGGATTGTAGCTTGTGTGATTAGTAATGCATTAAGATAATGAGATAATGGAGCGAGTATAAGGATTACTCGCTACAACATCCTCCCTGGTAACTGTGTGTATTTGTGGTATATATGTGGTAAAAAAACTGTGTGTATTTGTATATATATATGTTTGTTTATAATGATATCAATTGTGACACTAGCTCTCCACATATGTCAGTTGCTTAATTTAGAACCTGTACTTGAGGTCGATCTCGAACCCATTGTTGATGTGACGACTTATATTGAATTTTGTAAGTAGCTCATCAAGATTGTAACTTGCTTAGCTAAATGAATTGTGGGGTTCAGTCCCTGATCCCATTATGTGCCTCTGTAACCCTTTCCACTACCGCCCACGGGATGGGTATGGGGTGCATAATAAATGAACTAAACTAAAAAACCTGGTAACTGCTAAACTAGTCAACATGTCCTCGTCCCCACCCACATTGAAAATGAAATTGAAATAAGTTTATTGAGGTAAAATACACACAAAGGGCTGAGGTAGATCAAACTATTCTCACCCCGTTCAGTACAACGTGTTCATACATATATAGACACACATCACAAACAATAAACATATTGCCAAACATTCTGAGAAATAAACATATACATTTCCTCCTTTACACAAGTAGTATGGTATCAGACGTACACACAAATACTTTTATGACTTAGGTATACTTTATAGACAATTTGCAAGAGACATGCAGATAATTCAACAAACGATTACAGTCTTCCCACCCACATAGACTTGTTCGGCTGAAGGCATATTGTTAAGTTCCTCTTTAGTAAATACAGATATAAAATATTATTAAAAATACTACTCATCTCTCCTCATTATCTGTTATTTGACCTGTCTCAGTTTTTAATGAACCTATTCTTTCCCTAATCTTTGTTCGGTATAACTGGACGAACCCTTTAGGATTTGCCTTTGCTTGCTCTCTGCTATGCGAACTTCATAGTTTCTTTTTGCTTTCCTTATCTCTTTTTTAGTATTTCTAACCAGTTGTACGAATCCCTGCTCTAAACTGACTTTCTCATTCTTAATCCTTTTGTACCACGCTCTTTTTACCTATAAGGTTCTTCAGATACTTTGTTATCCACTTTGGGTCATTAGTATTCGATCTATTCAATCTATATGGTATACTATATGGTATATACTTTATAAATAAATAAATATAAATATGTTTATTCAGGTAAGGTATATACATACAAGTGAGGTTACATTAATGGATCGAATTATAGATAAAGCTAGTACATACAATGCCTAAAGCCACTATTACGCAATGCGTTTCGGGCAGGAACTGCCCGAAACGCTAGAATGCTAGAATCTACTCGGTACGCTTTACTGCTAGAATCCACTCGGTAAAACATCTAAACTATTGGGACCGACTTAAGAGCCTAAATCTGTATTCCCTTGAGCGCAGGCGGGAGAGATACATAATAATTTACACGTGGAAAATATTAGAGGGGCTGGTCCCAAACCTGTTCACAGAAATAACATCACATGAGACCAGAAGACATGGCAGGATGTGCAGAATACCCCCGTTGAAAAGCAGAGGTGCAACTGGTACTCTGAGAGAGAACTCTATCAACATCAGAGGCCCGAGACTGTTCAACACGCTTCCACTACACATAAGGGACATAACTGGCAAACCCCTCACAGTGTTCAAGAAAGAACTGGATAAGCACCTCCAAAGGATACCTGATCAACCAGGCTGTGACTCATACGTCAGGCTGCGAGCAGCCGCGTCCAACAGCCTGGTTGATCAGTCCAGCAACCAGGAGGCCTGGTCGATGACCGGGCCGCGGGGACGATAAGCCCCGGAAGCACCTCAAGGTATCCTCAAGGTAAGGTAAGGTACTACGTTCCTGGGCTATGGACTGGCGTTACTCTTGCTTTTTTAAGGATATCAGGGAAGGTATGACACTCTATGGATTTGTTGAACAGAAGAGCTATGGGTGGCGCAAGGGCATGGTTCTCAGTCTCTATGTAATTCCCGCACGTACTGGTTAATTTACGTATTAACTCAACTAGGGTTTAGCATTATGTCTTATCTGGTCTCTTGGCCAGGCTTCATTATTAAACGTTACATTGTTTATTCCCATTCATTTACTCTAAATGTTCTGATTGTCTATTTCAATTATGTTATACACTTGCCTTATATCTTCTACTCCTAGACAATAAGCTATTCGATGTTCTGCAGATTTTGATTTATCTTGTTACTTGGCTATAAGCATACTTTATTAATGATTACTACGGGTGTTCATATTAATTTGATTTAGTGTACATAGAGTTATCCACGTTTATGTTATGCATTTGATCAAGTACACACTTTTAGCCGCCTCATTTACATGTTCTGCAGAAAATACTTACTTGTTCAAGTTCAAGTATGTTTATTGAGATAAGAAAGAAATACATCTCAAAGGGATAGAGAAGCTTAGGCTATTTCTACCCCCTCTCTACTTCAAGTCCCTCAAGGGGACTACAGTATCATAAACAACAGAGGTCCCAATTAATACAGATCCTTGAGGTACTCCACTTACAACATTTTCCCACTCAGACTTGACTCCATTTATACTAACTCTCTATTTCCTTTGGTATAGCCATGCCCTAATCCAACTGAATATAGCACCCTCAATACCATGAGCCTCTACCATGGGCAGCACCAACCAACTCATTTTCCAACAGACGTTTTCCTCTCTGGGATCGGCTGTCAACGTCCATGGCGCCCCCGCTCGGGTAGGCGTCTATTAGGGAGGTGCTGGGAGTTTCTGGGTAACTGCAGTGAGCACACACTGGCCCAAAGAAGCCAGCTGAGTTCAAAGATGAGCTCCGAATGAGGTGAGGAAAGAAAACCCAGCCAGGAGCGTTCAATCCGCGCGCCAAGATCGTCAACAGCTGTAGTCTGTTCATACTTATTCATACTGTTCATACCGTTCATACTGTATAGTACCTGACCCAGCCTGATATCAACAGCTCTAGTTACCGTTCATACTGTATAGTGTCTGACCCAGTCTGATGTCAGCAACTCTAGTCACCGTTCATACAGTGACTAGAGCTGTTGGCAATTCTCCCTTGTGTCCAGCTGGAAGTGCAGTTGTTCTGACAATGGGCGATGGCTTGTACTTTGAGTGGGGGAGTCCGTATAAACAATTGGGCCTCTACCCTTCAGACTGAACTATTTGCCTTGATCCTTGCACTGAAATGTGTACAAGTCTCCAAACTTGATACATTAATTGTAAGTGACTCCTTATCATCCTTAAATGCTCTCAATTCTTTAAGACATAACTGTAACATGCTCGTGTCCGAAGTTAGACACAAATACAACAAAATTATTAAGGATGGTAACAGTCCATTTTCTGTGAGTTGGAAGAAAACGCACCACGTGGAGGCTTAATTTATTATTAATTATATAAATTAATTACTTAACATAATAATTTATCATTTGTTTACTTTGTTGGGCGAGTTCTTTTGGGCTGTTTTGTGGCTATGGTCTTATTTCAACCAAACAGTGGCCGGTTTTGTTTCGCTGACTTTCTGGGTGCCTTCCCTTGGTGGTGGCAGACATAAATGATTTACATAAAATTTTTCCTATGTGCCACTTCTCCCTGTGCCTCTGAGGGGGGCCAGGTTCTGGTTCATGGTCCCCAGTAGGCTCAATAGAATTCTGTGACTGATGGCACCATTATCTCTTATATATATTATATAATATATTATATATTTATATATATATATATATATATATATATATATATATATATATATTATATATATATATATATATATATATATTATATATATATATATATATATATATATATATAATATATATATATATATATATATATATATATATATATATATAGATATATATATATATATATATGATATAATATATTATATATACTATATATATTAGACACACACACACACACACACACACTTTTGGATT
>WNGS01165339.1:19488120-19543415 GCA_020271785.1 Procambarus virginalis | reverse complement strand
CCAAAAGGTGACACCCCTAGGTCAACACTTGCATCAGAGGAGCTCCAGCATATTTCAACAATCCTAAGTATTGTAGTACAGGTTGAGGATAGTGAGTGGTGTCCCAGAGATCATAAAGGTATAGTGCTTTGAAAAATAGATGAGATAATAGGAATGTGCCAAGGGAAGTGAAAAATTGGGTGAGAAAAAGTTGCCCCTATAGTGTTTACAGTGCAGAGAAGAACATTCAAGATGGCCACTGACAAGAGGAAATACAAAACAGAGCTTGATTTTGTGGGATTCAATGAAGAAAGCATTGATATTAGCAGTCTACACAACAAGTTGGTAAAATTAGATACTATAGTGAACTCTCATGTAGAAATAATTAGTAAATTGAAAGAAAGTAATGATCATTTGAATAGCAAAGTTTAGGTCTTGAGGGTTAGTGAAAGACTTGCGCAAGGAAAAGAGTCAATTGGAAACAAATTGCAAAGCCATGGAAGAAGAAAATATACTCTTAAAATAGCTTTGGAAGAAGTTAGAGCAAATTTAAACATAAATGATTACAATAGGCTAGGCAAGGAAATTCAAGAGGAGAAACAGCTTTTGTCAGCACAGATGGAGGAAGTTACACAGGGAATAGAACAGTGCAAGAAAGATATGCAACTCACTTATGCACAAGTGGCCAAGGAGAAGGAAAAAATGGAAGCAGCAGTAAGGAAGCCCAACAATGCAGCAACCAAGATAAAACAAACATTAGGCTGGAAGTGAGAAAGGAATTGGCATCTAACCCGAGTTGGTGCAAAACACAGTTGATCGGAGTAAGTCCCTGATAATTTTTGGCTGCAAAGAAAAGGAGATAACATCTAGGTCAGAAAGAGCTGTAGAAGAAGCAAAAGTAGTAGATAAAATTGTTGGCCTCGTGGAAGGTCTTACAACCATAGAGAATGTGTGCGACTACAGGAGAATAGGCAGATATGTAAAAGGGAAAGATCGACCTTTGAGGATCACCCTAAACGGTGCCAAGCAGATGGAAGAAGTACTAAGGAATGCTAGAAAGTTACAAAGTGATGAGGATGGGAAAATGTGGTCGTTAAGACGAGATCTTTCAAGAGAAGACAGAGAGAAGCTGAAACTGAACCTCGCTGAGGCAAAACGTTTAAATGAGAGCAGGAATGAAGAAGAAATCAATTCTTTTTTCTACAAAGTGTTAGGGGTAGGCAGACCAGTAAAGTGGTACATAAAGGCAAACCAACAAAATCAATAGAGAGAGGGGGAGTGAAGAATAAGGGAGGGGGAACAAGTTCCTGAAGATTGCATACACCAACATAGATGGAGTAAGATCGAAGATATTGGAGTTAAGTGATGTAATACAGATGCAGACACCAGACATTGTTGCACTCACGGAGACAAAACTTGAAGATGATATTTTAAATGAGGTCATATTCCCAAGGGCTACTCAATTTGGAGAAGGGACAGAAAAATTAGGAAAGGCGGTGGCGTTGCTGTGCTGGTGAAAGAACACATAAAGGTGAAGGAAATAATGACTGCCAATCCACAAGAGGTTGACATAATAGCACTAGAGATCTGCCATGAAGATGATAAACTAATGGTCATAAATGCATATAGTCCACCACCAAGCAGCACATGGTCAAAGGAGGAGCTAGATAGTAAACGAGAAGGTCTTATAACAATAATGAGAGAGATTATAGCGAGAGCGGATAACGATAGGTCACGACTGTTGATAGTTGGTGACTTCAACTTGAAATCCATAGACTGGGAAGCATATGAAGCTAAAACAGAAGATTTTTGGACCTGTAAATTTGTAGACCTCATCCTGGAAACATTCTTGTATCAACATGTTAAACAAGCTACGAGGATGAGGGAAGGGGACGTTCCCTCCATGCTAGATTTGATATTTACCAGGAAGGAGGAAGAAGTATTTGACATTCAGTACCTTCCTCCCTTGGGTAAAAGTGACCATGTCTTTTTGGGAATAAAGTATGCAATGCGTTATAATCTGGAAGAAAATAAGGAGGATGAAGCAGTTGAAAAACCTGACTTCAAGAGAGGACATTATGGCAACCTTAGAAATTTTTTAGTGAGTATAATTGGACAGACTTGTTGCTAGGCAAGGAAGTGAATGAGATGTATGTCAAGTTTTGTGAAATATATGATAAAGGCACAAACAAATTTATACCAAAACAGAGATGCAGAACTAGGAAACAGGATTGGTTCAATAGGAATTGCGAGAGGGCCAGAGACCAAAAGACACAAAAATGGAATCAATACAGGAAGAGGCCAAACCCCCAAACATACAAACGATACAAAGATGCAAGAAACAACTACACAGCAGTGAGGAGAGAGGCAGAAAGAAATTTTGAAAAAGGGATTGCAGACAAATGTAAAACAGAACCAGGTCTATTCTATAATTCATAAACAACAAATTGCAGGTAAAGGATAATATTCAGAGGTTGATAATGGGAAATAGATTCACGGAAAATGAAAAGGAAATGTGTGAAACACTAAACGAAAAGTTCCAAAGTGTGTTTGTACAAAATGAAATCTTTAGGGAACCAGACACAATAAGAATTCCAGAGAACAACATAGAGCACATAGAGGTGACTAGAGACGAAGTGGAAAAAATGCTCAAGGAGCTAAGTAAGAACAAGGCAGTTGGTCCAGATGGAGTTTCACCATGGGTTCTGAGAGAGTGTGCACCTGAGCTCAGCATTCCACTTCAGCTGATTTTTCAGGCATCCCTGTTTACAGGAGTTGTAGCTGATGTGTGGAAAAAGGCTAACATAGTTCCAATCTACAAAAGTGGAAGCAGGGAAGACCCCCTTAATTATAGACCTGTATCATTGACAAGTGTAATAGTCAAAATATTGGAAAAAATAATTAAAACTAAATGGGTAGAACACCTGGAGAGAAATGATATAATATCAGACCGACAGTATGGTTTTCGATCTGGAAGATCCTGTGTAACGAACTTACTCAGTTTTTATGATCGAGCAACAGAGATTTTACAGGAAAGAGATGGTTGGGTTGACTGCATCTATCTGGACCTAAAAAAGGCTTTCGACAGAGTTCCCCATAAGAGGTTGTTCTGGAAACTGGAACATATTGGAGGGGTGACGGGTAAGCTACTAACATGGATGAAAAATTTCCTGACAGAAAAATGAGGGCCGTAATCAGAGGCAAGGTATCGGATTGGAGGAATGTCACGAGTGGAGTACCACAGGGTTCAGTTCTTGCACCGGTAATGTTCATTGTCTACATAAACGATCTACCAGAGGGATTACAGAATTACATGAACATGTTTGCTGATGATGCTAAGATAATAGGGAAGATAAGAAACCTAGATGATTGTCATGCCCTTCAAGAAGACCTGGACAAAATAAGTATTTGGAGCAACACTTGGCAAATGGAATGTGAATAAATGCCATGTTATGGAATGTGGAATTGGAGAACATAGACCCCACACAACCTATAAATTATGTGAGAAATCTTTAAAGAATTCTGATAAAGAAAGGGATCTAGGGGTGGTTTTAGATAGAAAACTGTCACCTGAGGACCACATCAAGAACATTGTGCGAGGAGCCTATGCTACACTTTCTAACCTAAGAATTGCTTTTAAATACATGGATGGAGAAATACTAAAGAAATTGTTCACGACTTTTATTAGACCAAAGCTGGAATATGCAGCGGTTGTATGGTGCCCTTATCTTAAGAAGCACATCAACAAACTGGAAAAGGTGCAACGACATGCCACTAAGTGGCTCCCAGAAATGAAGGACAAGAGCTATGAGGAGAGGTTAGAGGCATTAAATATGCAAAAACTAGAAGATAGAAGAAAAGAGGCGATATGATCACTACGTACAAAATAGTAACAGGAATTGATAAAATCGACAGGGAAGATTTCCTGAGACCTGGAACTTCAAGAACAAGAGGTCATAGATTTAAACTAGCTAAACACAGATGCCGAAGAAACGTAAGAAAATTCACCTTCGCAAATAGAGTGGTAGACGGTTGGAACAAGTTAAGTGAGAAGGTGGTGGAGGCCAAAACCGTCAGTAGTTTCAAAGCGTTATATGACAAAGAGTGCTGGGAAGACGGGACACCACGAGCGTAGCTCTCATCCTGTAACTACACTTAGGTAATTACACACACACACATATATACTCTAGGCGGGACCAAGAGCCAGAGCTCACCCTCGCAAGCACAACTAGGTAAGTACTGTACTAACTTCAGGAGCCATAAGGAGCCCCCTGTGGCTCCCCCAAGAAAAGTGCTGTGTGTAAAGCAATAAATAATGAACTTACAGTTTGACCCCTTTAATGTCAAAGACCTCGGGCAGCAACATCTGTAGCAATTAGTACTCCAACCTCCTCATCTCTGAAATTCTTGAGTGCCAGAAGACGCTCTGACTGTTTGAGGTTGCCGTGCAGCTCACCAGATCTCACTCCCAATAACCCGAGCAGAATATTGAGACGATGTGCCATAACCTGAGTTTAAAAGACTTAACTGTGTATCTTTCTCTCATGTCTTCCTATACTGAGACACTATACATATAACTGAACAGCATTGCACTATTCATCTTCTACAGATATATGCAGCATACTTGTTGAAGCTCTGCTCACTGACATATACTTTGTTACATTTTTAACATTTGAAACAAGCAAATTTTATGTAAATTGGTCCATTTAATACATCACAGGATAATTTTACTTAACATATCTTACATGTGTATTTATAATTAATAGTTCACAATACATATTATGGCCTCTTACCTTTGTTTCAACAAAGACCATACAATTCTGACTGAAGGACCGAGATACAAGATATGCCAGCATGGCTTCTCGATAATTTTCATAATTTTTACGGATGCGAACAAATTCTTGACGTAAATTTCGAGCAACATCAGTGTTCTCATTCACAAAGACCTGAAACAGAAAACAATATAAATTTAATATTATATTTAATGTCATGGATAGAACACAGCCATATATGTCATATCCTGGGATGTTTGACTACTGATGCACATCCCTTCCAAAGTTTTTTCCTTGCAACAGTTGACACTCCAATAAGTACACGATGCTCACATCAGCTTCCTCACACCTCCAGTAATGCCATCTTGTAAAAAATCGTGGGCACCAATCCTGAGTGTGCAGGCCACAGTACTAACACAACAAGTGACACTTGCAGAACCAGCTTACCACACTACCATGGAGCTCGTGCCCACAGCATCATTTACATAAGGGGTTATTCCATGCCAAATTCATCACAAAACGAGCGATGAATGTAATAAAATGCCAATTTCTGGTTGAGTCCCAGTGGCTCCCTGAAGCTACTACACTGATACAGTGCCATACTACTATCAGTCGTGTAGTTCTTATTGGCCTACCGGGGACCACGAGCCACAACCTGACCCCCTCAGAGAGAAGGGAGTGGTGACACTATGAAAAACTTATGTAAAGTTATTTGTCTGCCACCACCAAGTAAAGGAACCCAGAAAATCAGTGAAACAAAACAGACTACTGCTTGCGTAGAAATGAGACAGGAGCCTCGGAGCCTCAAAACCTCGAAAAGAACTCGCCCAACAATGTAAACAAATAACTGAAGTTCATGAAACTTGTGCGAGCTAGTTCACCCCCAACTTCCTCCCTTGTTTGGGGGGAGGAGGGAGGCAGCCCAGGTCAGTGGGCTGCTCCACCACCAGTTTTTACAATGATGGAAACCACTCTAACACCCAGAAGGGAGGGAGTCAGGGCAACCTGTCCTCTTAAAAATAACGTTGCCTTAAGCCGTTTGCCCGTATGGCCGAAAGTGGACGTACTGTAATTTGAAAATGAAAAAAATGAAAATAAGTTTGGGATTTTTTTTCAACAATAATAAGTTAAGGGTGGTCCTCTGATAGGTTAGGTGGGCAGGAAATTCTCATAAAGTTTCAAAATGTTATGAAAAATGTTAATTGAAAGTTTCCTCTCCTAACCTTACCGAGTAAGCCGGACAACTCAAACAGAAAACGGGACAGTATGTCAGTTTTGTGAGTCAATTTCATTTCAAATTATGTCCACATTTGGCCATAGCGCGCATACGAGTGAAAAGTGACATTTTTAACACTTTCGCACGCTAGCGACAAGATCTCTAGTCGCTCATTTCTCTCTCGATTCCTCTCGGACGACGCGGCGCTGAGCGACTCATTAAAATATTTGTTAAAAATTTAAATTTTATCCGATCAATCTGGTAGTGGTTTCAAAATGAGCGCCTTTAGATTGCGCACAATTTAGCACCCATATGTCACTTGAGCAGGACATATTTTTCTCTTGAATGCACCTCAAGCGGCACTTGAAAAAAATATTTCTATAAAATCCAATTCTTATTTGATCGACTTGGGGATAATTTAAGCATGTTTGCCATTAAATTTTTGTTTTCTCTAATAGTCACATAGCCTATTTGGGAGAACGGAATTCGCTTGTATCTTCATGGTAAAACTACAATGGGGCCTCGACTTCCGATGCTAATCCGTTCCCAGAGACGGATCGGATGTCGAAATATCGGAAGTCGAAGCGAATTTTCCCATAAGAAATAAAGGGATTTGAATTAATCCGTTCCCCACCCTCCAAAATATTAACATAAAAATACATTTTATACTGAATACAATGTTTTTTTCTAACTACAATACAGTACCAAAACTTCACTTACCTTTATGGAGGGATCTTGAAGGCGTATGGAAGATGGTGATGAGGGGGGAGGAGGAGAGTTGTTACTGTTTGGAAGGGGAGTCTCCTTCCATTATCACATCAGGCAGTGATATTTTCTCTGGGGTACTCTCTCTCCTACGTTTTGCCTGAATACCACTAGGACCTGGTTGTGGTTCAGTGCTTGTTTGTATGCTGGTAATGTATGTTTTCTTTGGCAATCTTTTCCAGAATAGCCCTGTCTCATCACAATTAAACACTTGTTGTGGTAGGTATGCCTCACTCTGCACAAAATCTTTAAATTCGCCAATGAATCTTTCAGCCGCTGGTTTGTCTGCGCTGGCAGCCTCCCCATGCCTCACAACACTATGAATTCCACTTCTTTTTCTAAATTTCTCAAACCATCCCCTGCTCGCCTTAAACGCTTTCACTTCTGCATCACTCGTTCCAGCGGTTTTCTTTAAAAGGTCTTCATGCAATTTTCTTGCCTTTTCACAAATGATGGCCTCCGAAACGCTATCACCCGCTAACTCCTTGTTGTGTATCCAAATTAATAATAACTTTTCAACATCCTCAAGTGTTTGTGTTCTATGTTTTGTGATTATTGATACGCCTTTTGCCACGTTAGCACTCATAATGTCCTTTTTCTTAGCCAGTATGGTGGATATCGTTGACTGAGATTTGTTGTACTGCCTAGCCAGTTCACCGACCCGCACACCGTCTTCATATTTACGAATGATCTCTTGTTTCTGCTTTATGGTCATTCTTACATGGGATCTCATACGTTGAGCCTTACCACTGACTTTCTTGGGACTCATGGCACAATAGAAAATAATTACTGTACAGTACTTTAATGTTCAAAATGCAAAAAATCACCACAAAAGCGGAATTTCTTATAGGCGCAATCGTCACTAAGCGGGTAGCTGTAGTAAACTGAGGCAGGTCGGACCGCGTGACCGGGAACCACGCGCTCGGCCGACCCGAACGTGTACCAACAAATATCGGATGTCTGCGACACCATCGGATGTCGAGTCGCATTTTTTTATGAAATTTATATCGGAACTCGAATTTATCGTAAGTAGGGGCAATCGGATGTCGAGGTGCCACTGTATTGTAAAATGTTGACACGACAAGTGTAATCGACGAAGTTTCTTTATTTGGTGCCGGTCAAACGCATCCTTGTGTGACATTTTATACATATGTTCTTCTAGAACATTTTATTGCGAACACATTGGTACAAAAATTAAGTACGTACATCGAAAATTAAGGTCAGGACAGTGAAAAGAATATACACTTTTCAAAAGGTGTTTCGCCGATCTGCTGTCGGGTGTGCCGTAAGAGGTAACACTTCAGCCACTTCCCACACTCTTGCGGGTGGGCCGCGATCATGATTCTACATTTATATGCATATGTCCGTGAAGGGAATTTTATTGCGGTCACAGTGATACCAAAATTAACGACGTAGCACAATTCTGGGATTGACAAACATGAAAAGATCATAAACATTTCAGCGCGGTTTGACGCTCACGGCTAACGATTGCCATAGTTTTTTATTGGTGCAGGTCTTATGTCGGGTTTGGTGAAATTTTACATATATCTTCATCTAGAGCATTCTCTTGCGAACAAATTGATACCAAATTTAAATACATACATGGAATATTAAGGTGAGCAGACCGAAAAGATTATAAACATTTTAGTGTCGCCGCACGGTCGCCCGAAACGAAAGGCGCACTCCCAGATAGTACACAGTTAACTCCATGGAACGGGAAAGAGTTAAGAGGACGGGTTGGTCAGGGAGCCACCTGGGATCACCCATAAATTGGCATTTCATTACATTCAATGCTGGTGTTCTGGGGAGGAACTTCTTGTGGCTCCCTGAAGCTATCTACCCATGGAGAAGGAATAAAGGGCACAAACCATGGAGGAGTAAGCACTGCAGGTATCAAGACAAAAAAAAAATAGATAGGAAACATGATCCAAGGCCACACAAAGCCACCAGGAAGACCTGGAATGTCCACCCAGAAACCCAGATACATTGCCAATTCCAGAGAATGCTATAGAATACATAGAGGTATCTCAAGATAAAGTGGAAAAATTACTGAAGGAGCGAGGATGAAATGAAGCAGTTAGACCAGACGGAGTTTTACCTTGGGTGCTGCGTGAATGTGCACTGAGCTTGGCATTCCACTCTGATATTGATATTCTGATATTCCAGATATCCTTGTGCATATGAACCTTAGCAGATACGTACATAGAAAAAGGAAAACAAAGTTCCAATCTATAAAAATGGAAGCAGAGAACACACTAAATTATAGACCCATATCATTAACATTGATATAACTAGTTCTATGATAGACCCACAGAGATAATAGAGGAAAGAGATCGTTCAGTTGACGAGTCTACCTGGACCTAAAAAATGCTTTTGAGAAAGAACCACACAAGCAGTTGCCTTGGAAACTGGAACATGCTGGAGGGGTGACAGGGAGACTTCTGACATTGATAAAAAAATTCTGAGAAAGATGAGGGCAGTAATCAGAGGTAATGTATCTGCCTGGAGGAGCGTTATTAGTGGAGTCCCGCAGGGTTCAGTTCTTGCATCAGTTATGTTCATCATCTACATAAACAATCTACGTACCAGAAGGAATACAAAATTATATAAACATGTTTGCAGATGATGCTAAGATGCTGGGGAAGATAGGAAATGTAGATGATTGTCATTACCTTCAGACTGATCTAGATATACTGTAACCACGTGATTATCCGGGATTCGAACATCCGGAAAACGCCCTTGTATGGCCAAAATCGTGAACGGATAAAGTTATCTCAATATCTGGCCAAAATGGCCATGGGAGCCGGATAAAAGCTGGTTTAGCCGGATAAAAATTCAGCCATACCGTATTAATCCCGTCTGCCTGTGGCTCGAGACGCATGGTGGAGGAGGGAGTGGGGTGGGTGGGGGGTGTTGGGAGGGTGGGAGGGGAGCTTTGGGAGGGACCACCTGGGTACAGGAATTACCATTAATTTTAGAACAATTAATCATAGCCAAAAACAAATGAAATAAGTACTAGTAATGTACTTATGTAATAACAAATAAACAAGTTTCCTAAAAGCAATGTGCACAGGCTGAAGTTTCCTTAAAAAATATTGTGAGTTTTTTTCCTCCTGGCGCCCTACGTAACGTGCTATAGCTGCCCCAAGTGGACCCGTCCAACACTGGTCAACCCATGTGCTCCCGTCCCTCGTGTTATACACAGTGCTGTGCCATTAGTGAAATATTTTTTTAAGTAACTTTTTTATTTTCATAGTAACTTTAAACATTTTTGGCCAAGACTATGTCTGGTAGCAGCATCAATCGTTCTGGAGGTGTTAAGAGGAAGAAGGTTGTCCTGGCAATTAAAGACAAGTTACGTGTTGTTCAACAAGTGAGGCATCACAGGCAAGCCAAGCACCTTCAACAAGTGAGGTGCAAGCCAAGCGCCTTCAACAAGTGAGGCCTCACAGGCAAGCCAAATGCCTTCAACAAGTGAGGCTTCACAGGCAAGCCAAGCGCCTTCAACAAGTGAGGTGCAAGCCAAGCGCCTTCAACAAGTGAGGCCTCACAGGCAAGCCAAATGCCTTCAACAAGTGAGGCTTCACAGGCAAGCCAAGCGCCTTCAACAAGCGAGGCGTCACAGGCAACCCAAATAACTTCAACCAGTGAGGCTTCAGCAGCTGGCAGTCAAAACTAACTTTGCTTAATGAACTGTACAGTAATTTTAAGTGTTAATTTTAGTGTTGTGTTAGTATAGGTTACATAAATTGTTAAGAATTCTTAACTTCAAGATGTGTGGCATCAATCAAGAAGACGAACACCAACAAGGTAAGTTGAGGTTTCTAGTTGAATATCTAATAATTATATGTGGCAAGGCAATTCAAATTATGTTGTTTGTAGTATAAAATAGTTGGAAATGGTCACTTTTGGACTCGTAGGTGAAAAAGTACCATTATCCAAAAAATGTGATAATCCGGCTGGGGGGTCCTTCCCATATAGTCCGGATGATCGAGTGGAGACAGTAATAAAGTGCTTGGAGTGACATGTGGCAAATGGAATTCAATGTGAATAAATGTCATGTTATGGAATGTGGAATTGGAGAAACAGACCACACACAACTTATAAATTATGTGAAAAGGAATTAAATAATTCTAATAAAGAACGAGATCCAGGGGTGGTTTTGGATAGAAGACGGTTACCAGAGGAACATATAAAAAACATTGTGCGAGAAGCTTTGGACTCGCTTTTATTTACTGTACAGTACATGGATGGTATAATACTAAAGAACCTATTCATGACTTTCGAGAGACCAAATTGAAGTATGCAGCAGTTGTATGGTGCCCATATCTCAAGAAGCACATCAATAAACTGGAAAAGGTGCAAAGGCATGCTACAAAATATCTTCTGGAACTGAAAAATAAGTTATGAGAAGAAGCTAGAGGTGTTAAATATGGCAAAGCAAGAAGATAAAAGAAAAAGAGGAGATATGATCGCTACTTACAAAAAACTAACAGGAATTGACCAAATTGACAAAAGAATTCCCGAAACAAACAACTTAGAAAACAAAAGGACACAGATTCAAGCTAAAGAAACATAGGTGCTGAAAAAATATTAGAAAGTTTTCTTTTGCAAACTGAGTGTAGGTGGTTGGAACAAAGTTAAGTGAAAAGGTGGTGGAGGCCAAAACCATCAGTAGTTTTAAGGCGTTATATGACAGAGAACTTGGAAGACGGGACACCACGAGCATAGTAACTGTAACTACAGTTACAGTAGCTTGTAACTGTACTCATGTAAGTGTACTCCTGTAACTACACTTAGGTAATTACAGAGTAAAGCAGGAAGGAACATTTCCATCAATTTGACTGGATATCTGTAAACCATGTAATCTGTAAACTTGGTATGCTTTGATTGCTAGGCCACTAAGAAAACCACCAAAAGGATATAATCAGACTAAATGAAATTAGAAAACCTATAACAATACTAGATATAGGGTATATATGAAATTCGTGTAAGAATTCTGACCTTGACTGGATCCTTGAGGGACACAAGGGCCAACTCCTTGACTTTGGAGGTCATCGTGGCTGAGAAGAGCATAGTCTGACGATTACCTGAACACTCCTTGATAATTTCTTTCATCTGATCATCGAAGCTATCATCCAACATTCTATCTGCTTCATCCATACCAAGATCTGATAAAAGAAACCAACAACAGTCACAAAATAATAGAAGACAATATGATTTATAAGTAAATTCTCCAGGATTCTACTGGATTAAAATTTCCTATTTTAGCAGGAAAATATTCTGCACAGATTATACTATACATACAGTTTTTAACTCTCAATTATTACTTATCCTAATATAAGATATTATATTTCTTTATTTTATTTATTAATGAATATTATATTAATGAAATGTTTTAATGTAATTTACATTATTAGCATACGTCGGTCGCCACATTTGTTAAGTAGACTGAAGATAAAATCCCAGTGACCCCAAGTTGGCTTCAGATAATGGAGCAAAATCACTCAAACACAAACTAATTTGGGTCTCTTGTCTGATGGAATTGCGGTAACCTGAGTTTGCTTTGAGGTACAGGGAAAAACACTTGAATCTGAATTTATTTAAATTTCTTGCAATCGCATTAACCCAAATTCCCATAAAGGTAAAAAACCGGCATTGAATGTAATGAAACGCCATTTTCTGGGTGATCCCAGAGGATCACCAGGGCTATCCAGGCTGATATGGATATCCCTAACTTTGGCATCAGTCGATGTGGGTGGAGTTCTAGGCCTACCAGGGACCACAAGCCAGAACCTGGCCCCCTTAGAGAGACATGAGGAGAGCAATGGCCAATAGAAATGCAAATGTGATTTTGGAGCATTCAATATCTGCCATCGACCGGGACAGGCACCCAGAAAGGTAAGCACCCAAAACAAACCCCTATTCTGGTTAAAACGACAAAAAAATAGACAAACAAGTGGACAGAAGTCCCCAATTGTAAACAAGCAAACAAACATGACGTCACACGAGCCGCGCTGCATGTCTGCGCAGCTCCCTTCTCCTCAGGAGGCGGAAGGGGGAGCCCCAGAACTCCACGCCGGCAATCTACACCGCAGTTCTGAGGCTGGATATCAAAATACGCGAAAAACTGCCAACCGGAGAGGGAGGGTTGCCGGGAAGCCTCCGGGACTCACCCAGAAAATGGCGTTTCATTACATTCAACGCTGGTTTTTCTGGGAGCCCCTACGGCTCCCGGGAGCTACTTCACCAAGACTAAAAAGAAAGAAGGGGGCTTACCCGAGAGGAGGTTGGTGGTCCACACCTCAACTCGAAGTTGAGACAGGCTGCAGCCGCCGACCCAAAGCGACACAGACCCGAATAGGCCCAGGAACATTTACGAGGTAGCATGCAGCCAAGACCTTGTACGACCGCTAAAAACCCCGTGCCCGAATGTCAGCCAAGGACATGTTATCAAAGACGGCAGCAAGAGCAGCAAACTTACGAATGTCATGTGCACGGGGATAAACCGCAGGCTGGCTAGACTTAATAACCCTGCGGACAACCCGAGAGACCCGTACCCGCGAACAGGGAAGCGAAACTGGATCAACCCAAGGCGCGTCCCCGGACACAGAAGCCGTGGCACACAAATAACAGCGGAGGGCCACAACCGGACACAAAACATGATGCACCCCCGGCCTGACCAACCAAGCATCAACAACCCAAAGACCCTTCCGGAGAGCAGCAGTCTCATTCTTCACCAGAAAAGGAGGAGATGGCTGCAGACAAACAAATCTATCTCCACAACCGAAAGAGCAGAAACCCCTGCGCCGGAGAGCATGAAGCTCCCCGACCCGACCCCCGGAGGCCAATGCCAACAGGAAAAAGAGCCTTCAAAAAACAATCCTGAACAGAACGGGCCACAACAAACCAATGAGAATTGAGAATAGAGATAGGAGAGCACAGTCTAAAGACCAGGATGGCTCAGGCGGCACATGAGCAGGCCGGAGGTGAAACAACACACGAGAACGCTTGTAAAACGGTACAGAAGTAACATCGATAGCGAAAGCAAGCTGAAGCGGCTCCGCCAGTGCCGCATGAGCGTCAGGTAAAGGTAAATGCATCTGGGTAAAGACGCGCCAGCGTCTTTACCCAGCAAAGAGTGCTGGGTAGACGGGACACCACGAGCATAGCTCTCATCCTGTAACTACACTTAGGTAATTACGATACGAGGCGACAATATTCGGCATAAGATGACGGTCCTGGAACAACCACAAGAGAAAGGGCATCCCTCTCCCCGAACCGAAAGTGAAGAATAACGATGACGAGTCAAAAAGAAACGGAAGGACCGCCAGAAAACTTCATACTGCCTCCGAGACGAAGCCCACAGGTGGGACACCATCAATGACGCCACCTGATCACCATACAAATGGTGATGAACTAGAGCCAAAAATACCAAATGCAAAGACTCGAGGAGAAGAGAGAACCAGTATTGTAACAGACCGGGCCGATCTTCTGAAAGAGGCGGGGCTGCGGGAAAAACCTCCGGGTTCAAACACTGGGCAAGTAGCGCCTGAAACCACGGCTGGGCCGACCAGCACGGGGGCCAAGAGGACTACTTGCCCCAGGTAAGTGTCTAAATGGGCCAGGACCTGGAACAATAGCTAAACCGGGAAAAAGTGGTACAGGAACATCAAGGCAGACCCCCCCATCAGGCGAAAACAAAAGAAAAGAATAACCTCGCAAGAGAACAGCATACCCAGAGGGAACAGAGCCGGCAGTTGTTATGTGAAAACACTAGCTACGCAGTATCCCGCGCCCCTACCAGTGCAATAACTAACACTTACCCCAAGGTAAACTAGGGAGTAAGCCCTTAAAACACTCGGGGCAGTCAATCGCCAAGCAGCAAAAGACCAACAGAGGTAGACCCAAGGTGACTTGTGGAAGGTAACCCCAAGCCCCTAGGGCAGTACTTACAGGGCACTCAGGGAATGTAATTACCTAAGTGTAATTACCTAAGTGTAGTTACAGGATGAGAGCTACACTCGTGGTGTCCCGTCTTCCCAGCACTCTTTGTCATATAACGCTTTGAAACTACTGACGGTCTTGGCCTCCATCACCTTCTCCCCTAACTTGTTCCAACCGTCTACCACTCTGTTTGCGAAAGTGAATTTTCTTATATTTCTTCGGCATCTGTGTTTAGCTAGTTTATATCTATGACCTCTTGTTCTTAAAGTTCCAGGTCTCAGGAAATCTTCCCTATCGATTTTATCAATTCCTGTTACTATTTTGTATGTAGTGATCATATCACCTCTTTTTCTTCTGTCTTCTAGTTTTGGCATATTTAATGCCTCTAACCTCTCCTCGTAGCTCTTGCCCTTCAGTTCTGGGAGCCACTTAGTAGCATGTCTTTGCACCTTTTCCAGTTTGTTGATGTGCTTCTTAAGATATGGGCACCACACAACCGCTGCATATTCTAGCTTTGGCCTAACAAAAGTCGTGAACAATTTCTTTAGTATATCGCCATCCATGTATTTAAAAGCAATTCTGAAGTTAGAAAGCGTGGCATAGGCTCCTCGCACAATATTCTTTATGTGGTCCTCAGGTGATAGTTTTCTATCTAGAACCACCCCTAGATCTCTTTCTTTATCAGAATTCTTTAAAGATTTCTCACATAATATATAGGTTGTGTGGGGTCTATGTTCTCCTATTCCACATTCCATAACATGGCATTTATTAACATTAATTCCATTTGCCAAGTGGCGCTCCATGTACTTATTTTGTCCAGGTCATCTTGAAGGGCATGACAATCATCTAAGTTTCTTATCCTTCCTATTATCTTAGCATCATCAGCAAACATGTTCATATAATTCTGTATACCAACTGGTAGATCATTTATGTAGACAATAAACATCACTGGTGCAAGAACTGAACCCTGTGGTACTCCACTTGTGACATTTCTCCAGTCCGATACATTGCCTCTGATCACTGCCCTCATTTTTCTATCAGTCAGAAAATTTTTCATCCATGTTAGAAGCTTACCTGTCACCCCTCCAATATTTTCCAGTTTCCAGAACAACCTCTTATGTGGAACTCTGTCGAAAGCCTTTTTTAGGTCCAGATAGATGCAGTCAACCCAACCATCTCTTTCCTGTAATATCTCTGTTGCTCGATCATAGAAACTGAGTAAATTCGATACACAGGATCTTCCAGATCGAAAACCATACTGTCTGTCTGATATTATATCATTTCTCTCCAGGTGTTCTACCCATTTAGTTTTAATTATTTTTTCCAATATTTTGACTATTACACTTGTCAATGATACCGGTCTATAATTAAGGGGGTCTTCCCTGCTTCCACTTTTGTAGATTGGAACTATGTTAGCCTTTTTCCACACATCAGCTACAACTCCTGTAAACAGGGATGCCTGAAAAATCAGTTGAAGAGGAATGCTGAGCTCAGGTGCACATTCTCTCAGAACCCATGGTGAAACTCCATCTGGACCAACTGCTTTGTTCTTATTTAGCTCCTTGAGCATTTTTTCCACTTCGTCTCTAGACACCTCTATGTGCTCTATGTTGTTCTCTGGAATTCTTATTGTATCTGGTTCCCTGAAGATTTCATTTTGTACAAACACACTTTGGAACTTTTCGTTTAATGTTTCACACATTTCCTTTTCATTTTCCGTGAATCTATTTCCCATTTTCAACCTCTGAATATTATCCTTTACCTGCAATTTGTTGTTTATGAATTTATAGAATAGACCTGGTTCTGTTTTACATTTGTCTGCAATCCCTTTTTCAAAATTTCTTTCTGCCTCTCTCCTCACTGCCGTGTAGTTGTTTCTCGCATCTTTGTATCGCTGGTATGATTGGGGGTTTGGCCTCTTCCTGTATTGATTCCATTTTTGTGTCTTTTGGTCTCTGGCCCTCTCGCACTTTCTGTTGAACCAATCCTGTTTCCTAGTTCTGCTTCTCTGTTTTGGTATAAATTTTTTTGTGCCTTTATCATATATTTCACAAAACTTGACATACATCTCATTCACTTCCTTGCCTAGCAACAAGTCTGTCCAATTATACTCCCTAAAAAATTTTCTAAGGTTGCCATAATGTCCTCTCCTAAAGTCAGGTTTTTCAATTGCATCGACCATCATATTTTCTTCCAGATTATAACGCATTGCATACTTTATCCCAAAAAGACATGGTCACTTTTACCCAAGGGAGGAAGGTACTGAATGTCAAATATTTCTTCCTCCTTCCTGGTAAATATCAAATCTAGCATGGAGGGAACGTCCCCTTCCCTCATCCTCGTAGCTTGTTTAACATGTTGATACAAGAATGTTTCCAGGATGAGGTCTACAAATTTACAGGTCCAGAAATCTTCTGTTTTAGCTTCATATGCTTCCCAGTCTATGGATTTCAAGTTGAAGTCGCCGACTATCAACAGTCGTGAACTATCGTTATCCGCTCTCGCTATGATCTCTCTCATTATTGTTATAAGACCTTCTCGTTTACTATCTAGCTCCTCCTTTGACCATGTGCTGCTTAGCGGTGGACTATATGCATTTATGATCATTAGTTTATCATCCTCATGGCAGATCTCTAGTGCTATTATGTCAACTTCTTGTGGATTGGCAGTCATTATTTCGTTCACCTTTAGGTGTTCTTTCACCAGCACAGCAACGCCACCGCCTTTCCTAATTTTTCTGTCCCGTCTCCAAATTGAGTAGCCCCTTGGGAATATGACCTCATTTAAAATAACATCTTCAAGTTTTGTCTCCGTGAGTGCAACAATGTCTGGTGTCTGCAGCTGTATTATATCACTTAACTCCAGTATCTTTGACCTTACTCCATCTATGTTGGTGTATGCAATCTTCAGGAACTTGTTCCCCCTCTTCTTATTTTTCACTCCCCCTTTCTCTAATGATTTTGTTGGTTTGCCTTTATGTACCACTTTACTGGTCTGCCTACCCCTATCACTTTGTAGAAAAAAGAATTGATTTCTTCTTCATTCCTGCTCTCATTTAAACGTTTTGCCTCGGCGAGGTTCAGTTTCAGCTTCTCTCTATCTTCTTTTGAAAGATCTCGTCTTAACGACCACACTTTCCCATCCTCATCATTACGTAATTTTTTAGCATTCCTTAGTACTTCTTCCATCTGTTTGGCACCATTTAGGGTGATCCTCAAGGGTCGATCTTTCCCTTTTACATATCGGCCTATTCTCCTGTAGTCGCTCACATTCTCTATGGTTGTAAGACCTTCCACGAGGCCAACAATTTTATCTACTACTTTTGCTTCTTCTACAGCTCTTTCTGACCTAGATGTTATCTCCTTTTCTTTGCAGCCAAAAATGATCAGGGACTTACTTCGATCAACTGTGTTTTGCACCAACTTTGAGTTAGATGCCAATTCTTTCCTCACTTCTAGCCTAATGTTTGTTTTATCCTGGTTGCTGCAGTGTTGGGCTTCCTTTACTGCTTCTTCAATTTTTCCTTCTCCTTGGCCACTTGCGCATAAGTGAGTTGCATATCTTTCTTGCACTGTTCTATACCCTGTGTAACTTCCTCCATCTGTGCTGACAAAAGCTGTTTCTCCTGATGAAATTCCTTACCTAACCTATTGTAGTCATCTATGTTTAAATTTACTTTAACTTCTTCCAAAGCTATTTTTAAGAGTCTATTTTCTTCTTCCATGGCTTTGCAATTTGTTTCCAATTGAATCTTATCCTTGCACAGGTCTTTGACTACACCCTCAAGACATACAACTTTGCTATTCAAATGGTCATTACTTTCTTTCAATTTACTAATTATTTCTACATGAGAGGTCACTATAGCATCTAATTTTACCAACTTGTTGTGTAGACTGGTTATCTCAATGCTTTCTTCACTGAATCCAGCAAAATCAAGCTCTGTTGTGTATTTCCTCTTGCCGCCGCCGGCCATCTTGAATGTTGTTCTATGCACTGTAAACACTAGGGGTAACTTTTTCTAATCCAATTTTTCACTTCCCTTGGCACAATCCTGTTATCTCACCTATTTTTCAAAAGCACTATATACTGTACCTTTATGTTCTCTGGGACACCACTCACTATCGTCATCCTGTACTACAAGACTTAGGACTGTTGAAATATGCTGGAGCTCCTCTTGTCTGCCTCTTGGGAAAGAACTTGGGATAGACTTCCCAAGTCTTACCAAGTCTTCCCAAGATGTGACCCTAAGCACATGCAGCCCAAGTATCTCTGAATATTACTCCCAAGGACAGCACAACATAAGTCCAGAGCTGGAGCCACAATGACCAAGCCGTATCTCATCAGCCGAAGAACTGGGGTGTGGATCACCGGCGTGGGGGTCTGGGGCTCCCCCTTTTCCCTCCCAGGGAGGGGGGAGCTGCGCAGACATGCGTTGCGGCTCATGTGACGTCATGCTCGTTTGCTCGTTTTCAATTGGGGTGTTCTGTCTACTCATTTCTCTATTTTTGTCGTTTTTAACCAGAATAGTGGTTTGTTTTGAGGCGCTTACCTTTCTGGGTGCTTATCCTAGTCGATGGCAGATAAAGAATGCTCCAAAATCACACGTGCATTTCTATAGGCTATTGCTCCTCGTGCCTCTCTGAGGAGGCCAGGTTCTGTCTCATGATCCCTGGTAGGCCTAAAACTCCACCCAAATTGACTGATGCCAAAGAAAGGACTATCCCTATCAGCCTGGATAGCTCTGGGGAGCCGTAGGGGCTCCCCCCACAAAACAATAAAAAAACAAAAACAAATGTGAAATCTTGCAGATTACTTAAAGATTCAAGTTACTGGACTGTGAATTACTAAGCTCTTACTGTAATAACAAGGGTGCAAGAATGTAAAACTTAATGGATAAAAGGTAGCATGAACTCAACAATTCCACAAGTATATTTAGTTGTGTATGACGAGGAATATTTTTGTGTAATAATGTCATCATGAGTGATGACCTCCTGCCGAAACTAACCTCAACATCATCAATACTGAAGGAAGGAGTGTTTTGCAGGTGGTCTATTAACCGTCCTGGTGTAGCTATGACAATATCTGGAACCTTCTTTAACATTGCTTCTTGGGTTCTAAGGTCCAGACCACCCACAGAGAGGGCAATATCAATATTGGAGAATTTGGATAACTCCTTGGAGACCTGGAATACCTGCAAGGAAGCCAACAGTAATCGAGATACAAATTAAATCACGAAAATGCCTGTCAAAGTTATTATCTCTTGTCACCAGCTGTCTTCAACAGAACAGGCCAAACAAATCTTCAGCTAGCACAAACAAAATTACTCAAGTTTTGCATGTAAATACATCAAAATATCTTACCATGAACATTACTTCTATAACTAAGTTATTCCATAACTTAAAATGTAATACAAAATGCTTAATACCATATTATACTTTCTTGGCATAACTAAAATTTCCCATGTCAAAAAATTTAAAGACTTTTAAATAAACATTTGTCTATTCTTCTGTATTTGTTAAATTCTCTCATATTTCAGTAATACATTAATTCATCATTTATTTTTTTATCTTGACATTTAACTTATGTCTGATCAAGTAAGTAATTATGAAAAGAAGACATCAAGCAGGGAAGGCTATGTAGCACCGTCAAAAGTGAGAGATGTTCAAAAGACGCTAAATATCGCTAAGGAAGACAATACGAGAACAAAAGCGTATAAGGTGATCATCATCAAAGGCATCTGATTCACCAAGGATACTATTGAGGGACAGGTGACCGCGAGGGACAGTCGGGAAGCAAGATGCACGCTCGTCCTGGAAGTCAGGACATTCAACAAGGATATGCACGACCGTAAGAAGGACAATGCAGTTCAGAAAATAAGGAGCAGGGCAGCGCTCCATTAAGTGCCTGCGAGTTAAATGGGTATGGCCAATACGTAACCTTGCTAGACAGTGTTGGAACCATGTGTATTGGCATTTGCCTTTCCATTGGATAATTTCAGCAACGAGGAGAGGGGAGACCTGCTGCATGGGTAACAGCTTCTCCATATCGACCTACCCAGACTTTGCGCTCTGGAGAGCAACCAGAGCGCAACTCCATAGTCTGCAGAGACTGAAGGATGCCTACTACACTACTACTACTACTACTACTGACCTCGCTAGAGCAGTTTCCCACCGCCGACTACGGTGGTCAGAGGAAGACCATGGGGACACACTACCCTTAAACGCAGACAGCTTGTTACCAGTAACAGAAGATCAGTGACCCTGCCAACAGGCATGGATCAAGGAATGAATAACAGGGTATTAGTCGAAATAAGGAACACCTTTTACAGGAAATGGGAAAGTGAACTCACCTAGTTGTGCTTGCGGGGGTTGAGCTTTGGCTCTTTGGTCCTACCTCTCAAGTGTCAACTGGTGTACAGATTCCTGAGCCTATTGGGCTCTATCATATCTACATTTGAAACTGTGTATGGAGTCTGCCTCCACCACATCACTTCCTAGTGCATTCCATTTGTTAACTACTCTGACACTGAAAAAATTCTTTATAATGTCTTTGTGGCTCATTTGGGTACTAAGTTTCCACCTGTATTCCTTTGTTCGTGTTCCACCCGTGGATAGCCTCCTTTGCAGCAGCATCCGCACGTTCATTTAAAGAATCACCAATATGGCTGGGAACCCAGCAAAACTCGATTGTCCTAAATCTGCTGGAGGTAAGAAACAGCTAATACTGAATTTTGACGACCACATGATGGACAGGTCAATCAAAGAACTCCAGACCCACAAGGGCACTACAAGAGTCAACTACAACAACAGAGGAAGAATTACCCCAAGAAAGCAGTTGACGAAGAGCAAACAAAATTGAATAAAGTTCAGCTGTAAAGATGCTAGTCTCCAGAGGCTAGTCACATAGGTGCAGTCAGAAAACACAACGGAGTAACCTACACCGCCAGCAGACTTAAACCATCCGTGAAGACGGAGATGGAGCTGGAGTGTGAAGACAAGTGAGTAAGGAAAAGACATTTCAGAACTGTAAGAGGGGTAATAACCTTAGTCATGCTGGTCAGGGTTCTTCAAAACTTAGCAAGAGGGTCCCTCCATGGGGGCAAGGACGGAATGGCACGAGGAGAAACATTGGCAACACGAGCCGAGAGAGAACCTTGCAAGCGAGACAACCGTACAGAAAGGGGAAGGTGGTAAAAGGGAACAAGGCCCACAGGAGGGGTAATGGTCAAAGTACGACATAAGCGAGAGTGAGGGTGTTGTAGGGACCGAGCAAAGTAGCGAAGACAGTAGAGATCACAGCACTCCTGTAGAGATAGGATGCAGGTTTCAACATACAGGTTCTGGGTAGGGGTCGAACGAAAGGCACCATAGCTAAGAAGTCCAGTATGGTCAAGAGCATCAAGATGACGAAGGACGAGGGGAGAGGCAGACGAGTAAGCAGACAGCCATAATCGAGTTTAGACAACATGAGAGAGGAATGTAACGAGAGAAGCATGCGCCTATCGGCTCCCCAGGACGTATGGGACAAGACCTTAAGTAAGTTAAGGGCCTTAGAGCACTCAAGTCGGAGGTAGGAGATATGGGGTGACCAGGACTGGAGAATGTCAAAGATTAACCTCCAGAAGTTTAGCAGAATCCTTATACAAAAAGGGCATTACCATAAAATGACAGAGGGGGTCGAAGAATAACCTGCTTCCGAGGTAAGGTTATAGCACAAGTCTTAGCCGGAGAGAACTTGAAGTCATAATTGGTGGCCCAGGATGATACAGCATCAATCGCAAGTTGAAGCCGCCGTTCGAGGAAAGGCGAGTCATCACCTTGACAACAGAGGGTAAGATCGTCAACATATGAGCAGAGAAAAATGTCAGAGGGAAGGGAGGAAAGAAGACCATTGAGGGCAACCAGGAAAAGAGTGGTGCTCAGAACACTACCTTGGGACACACCTTCGTATTGCCGAACAGAGGCTGAGCGCGCGTTACCAAGCCGCACTCGAAAAGAATGACGAGAGTAAGCTCTAGAGGAAAAGAGGGAGATTACCACGAAGGCCAAAAGAACTGAACTGGGACAGAATATGGTATCGCCAGGTGGTGCCATATGCCTTTTCTAGGTCAAAAAGACAGCAATAACGGAGGTCTTTGCATCAAAGGCAGTACGAATATAGACCTCCAAGTTCATGATGACAACAGTCATGCTGCGACAGTTGCGAAAGCCAAATTGAGAAGGGAAGAGGAGGTAATAGCGTTCCAAGAACCACATCAGACGGACATTGACCACACGCTCAAAAAGATTTGCAGATGCAAGTCATGAGGGTAATGGGGCGGAAATCTTTAGGAGATGACCCTAGAGAACCAGGTTTCCGAATAGGAAGAACAACCACCTCAAGCACTAATGACAACTCCCAGACACAGTTATAAACACTCGGTAAATACTGAAAAGTGCATGGAGGGTGATGGCTAAGCATCTCATAATGAATATCATCCAAGCCTGCTGCCGTAGAACCAAAAGAGGTTCCAAGGCAGACTGGAGTTCTGAGAGAGAAAGGATCATTACAGGGAAGCCGAAGAGAAGTGCAAAAATCTAAGGAATATTCAAGAATCTTCAAGAACCTGGCAATACCATTACGAGTAAAGAAAAAGGACGTAGATGAGAACCGGAGCTAACAGTCGAACCCAGTTTGGTCGCAACCGACACTGGATCCGCCACAATAGAACCATGGAGGTGAAGGACTGGCGAGACATCTGGAACAAACTTACCCGCAATCTTGCGGATTTTCTTCCAGATCAGGGGCAGAGGAGTGTCAGACGTAATTGTGGAAACAAAGATCTCCATCCCTCACATTTAGCATCCTACGGCGACGGTGTTTCTTCCTGGCTGCACGCTTACAGCGGACAGCCCGAGCCCAGTCTGCATTCCACCATAGAACACACTTTCGCGCACCCCTGGAGGTAGAGCGAGGAACATAGCACAGGGCAGCATCAAAAACAGTGTCATGAAAGAAGAGGGCTCAGGGAAGAGGCAGATTAAAGAGGTCGGAAAGAGTAGCACGCAAGGTGAAGAAGTTCCAGTCAGCCCTGGCAAACTGCCACCTAGGAAAGGAGAGCGGAGGGCAAAAAGAGAAGAAGGTGACAAGGATGGGGAAATGGTCACTGTTTTGTAGGTCATCAAGAACCCGCCAGGTGAAGTCCAAATAAAGAGAAGACGAGCAGAGAGAAAGATCAAGACAGGAGAGGGTGCGAGTGCACCCTGCGGGAGTCCACATGAGTGGGTTCACCAGAATTCAGAAGAGACAGAGAAGAAGAGAGGACAAAAGTTTTAAGAAGGCGGCCAAGGGTGTTTGTCAGAGCATCACCCTAGAGGGTATGCCAACAGATAAAATCACCCAAAAGGAGCACAGGCTCTGGTAAGGAGTCCAACAGGTGTTTAAGATTAGGAAGAGAAAGTGGGACATTAGGGGGGGAGATAAATGGAACAGACTGTAAGGGCTCCCCACAGAAAAGTTTTCATCTGTTCATCCCCGATAAAAACAAAATTTGGAATTAAAATTTTAAAAACTATTTCTTCTTACATCGTCTAATAGGGTAATGGTTGTTAAATTAAATTAATAATTTAATAGTTAAACTATTATTATTGATTATTATGAAGATATGAAAACACCAGCATTGAATGTAATGAAATGCCAGTTTCTGGGCGAGTCCCGGAGGCTCCCGAAAGCTATTATCACCAATTAAGTGCCATACTACCTAGTACTATCATTTGTGGAGTTCTTTTTGCCTACCGGGAACCACGAGCCAGAACCTGGCCCCCTCAGAGGCACAGAGAGTGATGGCCTATGATCACTTTACATTTAAAGGATATCATCTTTGTCATCACTAGGGAAGCCACCTAGAAAGATAGGTGAATCAGAACAAACCATTGCCTCGTTTCCAAAATTCCCAAAATTCTCAAAAGAACTTCCCCAAGACGTAAAGAACTAACCAAAACTTAGTGAAACTAGCCCCACCACTAGTTAGCTCCACCTTTTCCCTCGTTGGGGGTAGCCGGCCAGGGGCTCCACACAGAAAACCAGAGTTGAATGTAATGAAACGGCAATTTTTGGGCGAGTCCCGGGGGCTCCCTGAAGCTATCATATACTGCTTGTTTTAAAAAGTGAAACTGCAGCCTCAAAACTGTCAAAGGAACTCTCCCAATAAAAGCACGGCGGCGGCAGAATGAATCAACATCACCAGGTGGACAGGCGACGAATAATCCTCAAAATCGTTGTGTGTGGACTCGGAAGAGATAACCATAGTACAATGGGGCCTCAATTTACGATGCTAATCCGTTCCCAGAGACGGATTGTATGTCGAAATATCGGAAGTCGAAGCGAATTTTCCCATAAGAAATAAAGGGATTTGAATTAATCCGTTCCCACCCTCCAAAATATTAACATTAAAATACATTTTATACTGAATACAATGTTTTTTTCTAACTACAATACAGTACCAAAACTTCACTTACCTTTATGGAGGGATTTCGATGGCGTATGGAAGATGGTGATGAGGGGGGAAGGAGGAGAGTTGTTACTGTTTGGAAGGGGAGTCCCCTTCCATTATCACATCAGGCAGTGATGTTTTCTCTGGGGTATTCTCTCTCCTACGTTTTGCCTGAATACCACTAGGACCTGGTTGTGGTTCAGTGCTTGTTTGTCTCACTACAAATTTGTCAAGAGACATTTGTTTTTCCATTCGATTTAACATTTGTCTGTAATGATGCATCACTTTAGCACCCATAATGTCCTTTTTCTTAACCAGTATGGTGGATATCGTTGACTGAGATTTGTTGTACTGCCTAGCCAGTTCACCGACCCGCACACCGTCTTCATATTTACGAATGATCTCTTGTTTCTGCTCTATGGTCATTCTTACATGGGATCTCATATGTTGAGCCTTACCACTGACTTTCTTGGGACTCATGGCGCGATAGAAAATAATTACTTTAATGTTCAAAATGCAAAAAATCACCACAAAAGCGGAATTTCATATAGGTGCGATCGTCACTATGCGGGCAGCTGTAGTAAACTGAGGCAGGTCGGACCGCGTGACCGGGAACCACGCGCTCGGCCGACCCGAACGTGTACCAACAAATATCGGATGTCGAGTCGCATTTTTTGATGAAATTTATATCGGAACTCGAATTTATCGTATGTAGGGGCAATCGTATGTCGAGGTGCCACTGTACAACCGAGCCCATAGCCGATTTCCAGGGCCAGGCACTGGGAATGCTACGCCAGTAGAACCCCTGCAGAGAGCAGGCAATCTAGCCACCCGAACCCAACGGAAAAGTCACAGGGGGAAACAAGGGGGTTCACTTGCACACACCCTAGGAGGACCTAATAAAGTGAAAGGCAGAACCCACATGCAGGAAAAAAGCTGCAAAATGAAAACAAAGCATAAACCTTCAGGACCAAGCCACGGACAATGGGAAATTAGGGAGAAAAATTGTCGTGCCTATGCGCTAATATAATAGTAGTCACACAAGTCCAGTGTGCTCAACCAGCCAAAAACACACCCAACCCAAGGGAAGACAGACAGTTACAGATCCCTGCTTACCTTAAGGGTGAGGGCCACCTCAAGTGAGGAGGTCCCCTAAAGGGAATATATCCCGAACGCATCAGGGAACATTACCTTAACCACACAAGGGTAGTATTGTACTCAAAGAGCACACAGGGAAGTAAACCTTGTGCTCATGTAGCTTTAAGTAAACATAACTCCTAGCTCATGGTATGCAACTGTGTATAAACAGCCACAAAGCAGGGTTGCCAGAACCAAAATGTTATGCATGTTAGCAGGTTTTTAAGAATAGAAGCATACCAATGTGATAGACACCCACAAATGCAACAAAGTTCTTGTTAATAAAGAACAAAATAAATAAATAAAAGACCGTAGCTGCAAACATAGAGAGTTAGCAACACAATTGGGTCTTAAGGAGCCAAAGAGTTGAAAGTAGCAAACAGAAATAACTGAAATGCAATCGGGCTCCATAAAACCCAAGTGGGCTACAGAACCCACCCAACCAGGCAACCCTGTCTCAAAAGCCTAAGTAACCACTTAGCTGATGAAGGCGACTAGAGCCAGGGCACTTGATGACTACACCCAAGCACAGAGCAAGAACTGAGGTTGGTGTTGAGCCGTCTGACCTGGTACGTCTCCCTCCCGAACAAGGTGGTATGGTGAGGCAAAACTGCAAACAAATTTACATGTTTGAAGTAAATTTGGTGGTTGTTTTTATTGTGAGAGAGTTCATATGACAGTTCTGAGGCAGCAGTCTTGCTTTTTTAAACCATGCAGTAGTTGTTTTGGTTTGCCTGCCTTTGTGTGCTTTCCTGGTGGTGGCAAGTATGATTAAACTTTAAATGTAAAGTTTTTATAGGCCCTCAATCCCTGTGCCTCTCTGAATGGACCAGGTTCTGACTCGTGGTCTCGGTAGTCCAATCAGAACTCGGTGACTGATGACACCTGATAGTATGGCACTGATCAGTAGATTATAGTTTCAGGGAGCCGACGCCTCCCCCCCCCCCCACCTACCAGAAAAACCAGCGTTGAAACGCTGGGGAAGAGCCCATTGGCTCTCTGAAGTTATCTTTCCAAGATGGCTTCATACTAAAAAGGTCACATCAGCTGTGGATAGTTCTATTTGGCCTATCAGGGACCAGAAACTGGCCTCCCTCACAGAGGCACAGAGAGCAGGCAACAGTCCAACACTTAACAAGAAAAAGCCTCCAGAAAGTCAGCACAGCTTTATAAACAACTGGAGGGTTCATAGTAAATGAAGCTTTGAAAACCACCCAACAAATACCGCAAATGATTAAAACCTTGAGGTTACCTTGAGGTGTTTTCGGGGCTTAGCGTCCCCGCGGCCCAAAAGAACACAAAGGTAACTTGTAGTACAGCACCAATGAGTGTCAACACCAAGCACGTGCAAAACAGCGGCTCCACCAAAACCGAATGAAAAGAGGTAACAGTATTCAACACCAGATACCAATCGAGAAATAACAAAGGCAAAAGGAACAGAGCAAATTGAAACCAAAGGCAAGCAACAAAGAGAGAAATACTGGAAAAAAAAAAAAGAGTACCAGGCTGCCTAATACTGTCACCGAGAAGGACACAGGTGGCACACTAACAAACCTGCCACCCCTAACGTGTCCCAACACACCCAAAGAACACCCCCAACCAAGGGGCCAACAGAGGAATCAAGATCTCCCTGAATAGCCATCTTGTATACTCATAACTTTGTATCCTCGGGTTCCTTATCTTTTTTATTGTCCCATTTAAAACCTACAGGAGAGTGACTGGGAACCTTGCATCGATTAGGGTGTCACCTAGAGATGTCCCCGCTTCCAGGCCAGCAGTTGGGGCCAAGAGGAAAGAATTTCTATGCACTGTGTTTTGTATAGGTCCCATCGAAGTCCATTAATTGTTGATTTCATTCCCAAGAGTTTTTGTTGTTGAGGTGATGTAGAAGTTAGGCAGAATCATCCTTGTTGTAGGAATTCAGCACTTGTTTTGTTTTTCTGAGAAGATCCTATCTGTTAGCAGTCAAAAGCTTCTTTGAGACATTCTAAAGTGTTATTTTAGGGTATCCACAGTTCCTAAAACCTCTCCACAAACATTCCAGTGCTTCAAGGGTTAGTATTCTGGATAGTAATCCTCTTTATCCTGATTTCCAGACCATATGATATGGATTTCTTCAGGGAGACTGGATGACAGGATAGTAAGTAATTATCAAACGAAGGCACCAAACCGGGAAGGCTATGTAGCACCATCAAATGTGCGGAATAATCAGAGGGCGCTAAATATCACCAAGGATGCCAATACGAGAACAAAAACGCATAAGGCGAACGATATCAAAAGTATCCGAGTCACCAAGAATTCTATTGAGGGACAAGTGACTGCGAGGGGCGGTCGGAAAGCAAGACATACGCTCGTCCCGGAAGTCAGGACATTCAAGAAGGACATGCACGACCGTAAGAGGGACAATGCAATTAGGACAATAAGGAGCAGGGCGGCGCTCCATCAAGTGACCATGGGTTAAGCGAGTATGGCCAATACGCAACCTCGCCAGAGCAGTTTCCCACCGCCGGTTACGGTGGTAGGAGGATGGCCACGAGGAAACACAACATTTAAGAGTACGGAGTTTGTTACCAGTAACAGACGACCAAGAAGCCTGCCAACGGGTAAGGATGGAGGAATGGATAACCGGGTAAAAGTCGGAATAAGGAATACCTTTACGAGAGATGGGACAAGAGCGGACAGCTTCCTTGGCGGCAGCATCCGCACGCTCATTTAAAGACACACCAATATGGCTGGGAACCCAACAAAACTCAACCGACTTAAACTTGCTGTGAACAAGAAACAGCCAATGCTGGATCTCGACAACTACTGGATGAACCGGATTAAAGGACTCGAGAGCCATGAGGGCACTACGAGAGTCAACAACAACCACAAAAGAAGACTGACAACGAGAAAGCAGGAGACGAAGAGCATAGAGAATAGCATAAAGCTCCGCCGTAAAGATGCTAGTCTCTGGAGGTAAGCGACACATATAAGTGCGATCAGGAAAAACAACAGAGTAGCCAACACCGTCCGCAGACTTAGACCCATCGGTGAAGACAGAAACGGAGCGGGAGTGAGAAGAAAAGTGCTCAAGGAAAAGCGTTTTAGAACCGTAGGAGGGGTAAAAGCTTTAGTGACGTGGGTCAAGGACGTACAAAACTGCGGAAGGGGGACTCTCCACGGGGGCAAAGAAGGAACAACACGAGGAGAAACATTAGAAACACGAACGGAAAGAGAATCCTGTAAGCGAGATAACCGGACAGAAAGAGGGAGGTGGTGAAGAGGAACAGGAACCGCAGGAGGGGTAAAAGTTAAAGCACGACAGAGGCGAGAGGAAGGATGTTGCAAGGACCGCGCAAGATAGCGAAGACAGTAGCGATCACGGCGGTCCTGAGAGATAGGAAGCCAGTGTCAACATACAAGCTAAGGACGGGAGACGAACGAAAGGCACCAGAACTGAGGCGCAGCCCGGTATGGTGCAAAGCATCAAGACGGCGAAGAGCAGAAGGAGAAGCAGAAGAGTAAGCAGGGCAACCATAATCGAGCTTAGACAGGACGAGAGAGGAATGCAAAGCAAGGAGAGTGCGCCTATCCGCTCCCCAAGAAGTATGGGACAATACTCGAAGGAGGGTAAGGGCCTTGGAGCACTCAACACGGAGGTAAGAAATATGGGGAGACCAAGACAAACGAGTGTCAAGGAATAACCCCAAAAGCTTCGCGGAATCTTTGTACTCAAGGGGATGACCATAAAGTGACAAAGAGGGACGAAGAACGACCCGTTTCCGAGTAAAAGACATGGCACAAGTCTTAGAAGCAGAGAACTTGAAGCCATGATCAGTGGCCCAAGACGACACGGCATCAATCGCAAGTTGAAGCCGGCGCTGAAGGAGAGGTGAATCATCACCCTGACAGCAAAGGGTAAGATCATCAACATAGAGAGCGGAGAAGACACCTGAAGGAAGAGAGGAAAGAAGACCATTGAGGGCAACCAGAAAAAGAGTAGTGCTCAGAACACTACCCTGGGGCACACCTTCGTATTGCTGAAAAGAGGCAGAGAGAGCGGTACCAAGGCGCACCCGAAAGGAACGACGAGAGAGGAAGCTGCGGAGAAAGAGAGGGAGATGACCACGAAGGCCAAAAGAATGAAGCTGGGATAGAATATGATAACGCCAAGTGGTGTCGTAAGCCTTTTCCAGGTCAAAAAGGACGGCAACAACGGAGGTCTTCGCAGCAAAAGCAGTACGAATATAGACCTCCAAGTTCACCAGGACATCTGTCGTGCTGCGGCACTTGCGGAAACCAAATTGAGAAGGGGAGAGGAGGTGATGGTGTTCCAGGAACCACATCAGACGAACGTTAACCATACGTTCAAAGAGTTTGCAGACACAACTTGTGAGGGCAATAGGGCGAAAGTCCTTAGGGGAGGTTCCCAGAGACCCTGGTTTGCGAACAGGGAGGACAACGGCATCGAGCCAGTCCTCAGGGACTGACGACGACTCCCAGATCCGATTATACAGACTCAGTAAATACTGAGACGTGCACGGAGGGAGATGGCGAAGCATCTCATAATGAATACCATCGGAGCCCGCCGCCGTAGAACCGCAGAGCCAGGGCAGAACGAAGTTCAGAGAGAGAGAAGGGTCGTTATAGGAAAGTCGAAGATGAGTGCAGAAATCTAAAGGACGAGACTCAAGAACAGGTTTACGAAGAAGGAAAGATTGGGGAAGATGAAGACCAGAGCTAACAGAAGAAAAGGGAACCCAGTTCGGTAGCGACCTGCAACGGGTCCGCCACAAGAGTACCACGGAGGTGAAGGACTGGGGAAACATCGGGAACGAACTTACCCGCTATCTTGCGGACACGCTTCCATATCTGTGGCAGGGGAGTTTCGGACGTAATTGTGGAGACATAAGAAGTCCAACATTCACGTTTAGCCGTACGGATGGCCCTACGGGCCACCGCACTCGCTTTCCGAAAGAAAAGAAAAGAATCGGTTGTCTGCCGACGGCGGTGCCTCTTCCAGGCTGCACGCTTACAGCGGACAGCCCGAGCACAGTCCGCATTCCACCAGGGAACGCACTTCCGTGGACCCCGAGAGGAAGAGCGAGGAACAGAGCGGAGGGCAGCGTTAAAGACAGTGTCATGAAAAAGAGGAGAGCGCGAGGGAGAGGTGAGAGAGAGCAGCACTGAGGGTAAATAGGTTCCAGTCCGCTTTAGCAAACTGCCACCTAGGAAAAGAGAGGGAAGGGCGAAAAGAGAAAAGGAAACAAGGATAGGGAAATGATCACTACCATGGAGGTCATCAAGAACCTGCCACGTGAAATCTAAGTAAGAGAAGAAGAGCAGAGAGAAAGATCAAGACAGGAAAGGGTGCGAGTCCGAGAGTCCAAATGAGTGGGCTCACCAGAATTCAGAAGAGACAGGGAAGAAGAGAGGAGAAACGGCTCAAGAAGGCGACCCGGGTATTTGTCAAAACGTCACCCCAAAGAGAATGACGACAATTGAAGTCACCCAGCAGGAGCACAGGCTCCGGCAAGGAGTCCAAGAGGTGTTTCAAATCAGGAAGAGAAAGCGGGACACTTGGGGGGAGATAAATGGAACAAACTGTGTACCATTTCCCCACAAAGATACGAGCAGCAGAACAATGGAGGGCAAAGAAAAAGTAAAGGAACAAAGGGAACATCAGCGCGAATCAAGAGAGCAGAAGAATTAGGAGCCCCAGCAACGGCTGGGGGGGGGGAGAGAAAGGAATAGCCACGAAAACGACCAGGACGAGCACCAAGCATCGGCTCCTGGAGACAGACACAAGGGGTGAAAACCGCGAAATTAGAAGTTGGAGTTCGAGGAAATTGGCGTAATAACCTCGAACGTTCCATTGAAGGATTACAGGATAAATAAAGAAGATACGAATGTAGATTGGAGTCCTTGTAAAACACTTTCATCTGTAGGTATCTTCTTTCACAGGTGTTCAAAAATGGCAAAGATTCAGCGTGTGTCTCAACAGTAATTTTAGGTCTGGGTGGATGTCGTCTGCCTATCTGTGGAATGCTTGTACTGACACTGTTCCTCCTGTGATTACACCAAGATATCGTCTATGTAACTGTAATAATGAGAGCGGTAGGGGAGTAGTTATTTTCTGAAGACCCCACCCCACTGGGCCAGCCTCACAAGGACGAACACCCGAACACAAAACAGAATGGAAACTCTGGCTGTGCAAGGGCAGCACTAGTGGCCACATAGGGAAAGAGAGCCCCCGAGTACATGCCACCCAAAACCCAGAGTCATACCACACAAGCCAGAATCAAAACATGTACGTGAAGCTACACTAAATAGAAAACAATGAAATAATGCATTGGCCCCCATGACAAGCAAGTCCAAGGATAGCCTGCATTTAACTTGAAGCTTTGTGCTCGCCCATGAGCTGACATGCCCGGAGCATTACAATTGTGTTTTGGTGACACCAACATCTGACACAGCACTGATCTGAGAGCCAACTAGGAGCTGGGGCCAGGCCACCTGTAAAGGTAAATGGTACTATGAGTTTAGAGCTCATTCATTGAGCCCCGTGCTCCATGTGGCTCGTTTGCCATAGTTGTTTGTGGTTTTCGAGGCTTCATTTTCTGTGAACCCTCCAGTTGTCTGTAGAATGTGCTGATTTCCAACCCTCCTCGACTCAAGTCCATTACATTCGCGGTCGACCCCACAGACGCATTCACAAATTTTAACATGCTGTTCATCAAGACGGGAATTTTCTCAAGTATAAATTAATATTATAATTGATATGGATTTCTTCAGGGAGACTGGATGACAGGAATAGTAAGTAATTATCAAAGAAGGCACCAAACCGGGAAGGCTATGTAGCACCATCAAATGTGCGGAATAATCAGAGGGCGCTAAATATCACCAAGGATGCCAATACGAGAACAAAAACGCATAAGGCGAACGATATCAAAAGTATCCGAGTCACCAAGAATTCTATTGAGGACAGTGACCGCGAGGGCGGTCGGAAAGCAAGACATACGCTCGTCCCGGAAGTCAGGACATTCAAGAAGGACATGCACGACCGTAAGAGGACAATGCAATTAGGACAATAAGAGCAGGGCGGCGCTCCATCAAGTGACCATGGGTTAAGCGAGTATGGCCAATACGCAACCTCGCCAGAGCAGTTTCCCACCGCCGTTTACGGTGGTAGGGGATGGCCACGAGGAAACACAACATTTAAGAGTACGGAGTTTGTTACCAGTAACAGACGACCAGAAGCCTGCCAACGGGTAAGGATGGAGGAATGGATAACCGGGTAAAAGTCGGAATAGGAATACCTTTACGAGAGATGGGACAGAGCGGACAGCTTCCTTGGCGGCAGCATCCGCACGCTCATTTAAAGACACACCAATATGGCTGGGAACCCAACAAACTCAACCGACTTAAACTTACTGTGAACAAGAAACAGCCAATGCTGGATCTCGACAACTACTGGATGAACCGGATTAAAGGACCCGAGAGCCATGAGGGCACTACGAGAGTCAACAACAACCACAAAAAGACTGACAACGAGAAAGCAGGAGACGAAGAGCATAGAGAATAGCATAAAGCTCCGCCGTAAAGATGCTAGTCTCCGGAGGTAAGCGACACATATAAGTGCGATCAGGAAAAACAACAGAGTAGCCAACACCGTCCGCAGACTTAGACCCATCGGTGAAGACAGAAACGGAGCGGAGTGAGAAGAAAAGTGCTCAAGGAAAAGGCGTTTTAGAACCGTAGGAGGGGTAAAAGCTTTAGTGACGCGGGTCAAGACGTACAAAACTGCGGAAGGGGACTCTCCACGGGGGCAAAGAAGGAACAACACGAGGAGAAACATTAGAAACACGAACGGAAAGAGAATCCTGTAAGCGAGATAACCGGACAGAAAGAGGGAGGTGGTGAAGAGGAACAGGAACCGCAGGAGGGTAAAAGTTAAAGCACGACAGAGGCGAGAGGAAGGATGTTGCAAGGACCGCGCAAGATAGCGAAGACAGTAGCGATCACGGCGGTCCTGAAGAGATAGGAAGCCAGTGTCAACATACAAGCTAAGGACGGGAGTCGAACGAAAGGCACCAGAACTGAGGCGCAGCCCAGTATGGTGCAAAGCATCAAGACGGCGAAGAGCAGAAGGAGAAGCAGAAGAGTAAGCAGGGCAACCATAATCGAGCTTAGACAGGACGAGAGAGGAATGCAAAGCAAGGAGAGTGCGCCTATCCGCTCCCCAAGAAGTATGGGACAATACTCGAAGGAGGGTAAGGGCCTTAGAGCACTCAACACGGAGGTAAGAATATGGGGAGACCAAGACAAACGAGTGTCAAGGAATAACCCCAAAAGCTTCGCGGAATCTTTGTACTCAAGGGGATGACCATAAAGTGACAAAGAGGGACGAAGAACGACCCGTTTCCGAGTAAAAGACATGGCACAAGTCTTAGAAGTAGAGAACTTGAAGCCATGATCAGTGGCCCAAGACGACACGGCATCAATCGCAAGTTGAAGCCGGCGCTGAAGGAGAGGTAATCATCACCCTGACAGCAAAGGGTAAGATCATCACATAGAGAGCGGAGAAGACACCTGAAGGAAGAGAGGAAAGAAGACCATTGAGGGCAACCAGAAAAAGAGTAGTGCTCAGAACACTACCCTGGGGCACACCTTCGTATTGCTGAAAAGAGGCAGAGAGAGCGGTACCAAGGCGCACCCGAAAGGAACGACGAGAGAGGAAGCTGCGGAGAAAGAGAGGGAGATGACCACGAAGGCCAAAAGAATGAAGCTGGGATAGAATATGATAACGCCAAGTGGTGTCGTAAGCCTTTTCCAGGTCAAAAAGGACGGCAACAACGGAGGTCTTCGCAGCAAAAGCAGTACGAATATAGACCTCCAAGTTCACCAGGACATCTGTCGTGCTGCGGCACTTGCGGAAACCAAATTGAGAAGGGGAGAGGAGGTGATGGTGTTCCAGGAACCACATCAGACGAACGTTAACCATACGTTCAAAGAGTTTGCAGACACAACTTGTGAGGGCAATAGGGCGAAAGTCCTTAGGGAAGTTCCCAGAGACCCTGGTTTGCGAACAGGGAGGACAACGGCATCGAGCCAGTCCTCAGGGACTGACGACGACTCCCAGATCCGATTATACAGACTCAGTAAATACTGAGACGTGCACGAGGGAGATGGCGAAGCATCTCATAATGAATACCATCGGAGCCCGCCGCCGTAGAACCGCAGAGGGCCAGGGCAGAACGAAGTTCAGAGAGAGAGAAGGGATCGTTATAGGAAAGTTGAAGATGAGTGCAGAAATCTAAAGGACGAGACTCAAGAACAGGTTTACGAAGAAGGAAAGATTGGGAAGATGAAGACCAGAGCTAACAGAAGAAAAGTGGGAACCCAGTTCGGTAGCGACCTGCAACGGGTCCGCCACAAGAGTACCACGGAGGTGAAGGACTGGGGAAACATCGGGAACGAACTTACCCGCTATCTTGCGGATACGCTTCCATATCTGTGGCAGGGGAGTTTCGGACGTAATTGTGGAGACATAAGAAGTCCAACATTCACGTTTAGCCGTACGGATGGCCCTACGGGCCACCACACTCGCTTTCCGAAAGAAAAGAAAAGAATCGGTTGTCTGCCGACGGCGGTGCCTCTTCCAGGCTGCACGCTTACAGCGGACAGCCCGAGCACAGTCCGCATTCCACCAGGGAACGCACTTCCGTGGACCCGAGAGGAAGAGCGAGGAACAGAGCGGAGGGCAGCGTTGAAGACAGTGTCATGAAAAAGGAGGAGAGCGCGAGGGAGAGGGAGAGAGAGCAGCACTGAGGGTAAATAGGTTCCAGTCCGCTTTAGCAAACTGCCACCTAGGAAAAGAGAGGGAAGGGCGAAAAGAGAAAAAGGAAACAAGGATAGGGAAATGATCACTACCATGGAGGTCATCAAGAACCTGCCACATGAAATTTAAGTAAAGAGAAGAAGAGCAGAGAGAAAGATCAAGACAGGAAAGGGTGCGAGTCCGAGAGTCCAAATGAGTGGGCTCACCAGAATTCAGAAGAGACAGGGAAGAAGAGAGGAGAAACGGCTCAAGAAGGCGACCCCGGGTATTTGTCAAAACGTCACCCCAAAGAGAATGACGACAATTGAAGTCACCCAGCAGGAGCACAGGCTCCGGCAAGGAGTCCAAGAGGTGTTTCAAATCAGGAAGAGAAAGCGGGACACTTGGGGGGAGATAAATGGAACAAACTGTGTACCATTTCCCCACAAAGATACGAGCAGCAGAACAATGGAGGGGCAAAGGAAAAAGTAAAGGAACAAAGGGAACATCAGCGCGAATCAAGAGAGCAGAAGAATTAGGAGCCCCAGCAACGGCTGGGGGGGGGGGAGAGAAAGGAATAGCCACGAAAACGACCAGGACGAGCACCAAGCATCGGCTCCTGGAGACAGACACAAAGGGGTGAAAACCGCGAAATTAGAAGTTGGAGTTCGAGGAAATTGGCGTAATAACCTCGAACGTTCCATTGAAGGATTACAGGATAAATAAAGAAGATACGAATGTAGATTGGAGTCCTTGTAAAACACTTTCATCTGTAGGTATCTTCTTTCACAGGTGTTCAAAAATGGCAAAGATTCAGCGTGTGTCTCAACAGTAAATTTTAGGTCTGGGTGGATGTCGTCTGCCTATCTGTGGAATGCTTGTACTGACACTGTTCCTCCTGTGATTACACCAAAGATATCGTCTATGTAACTGTAATAAATGAGAGCGGTAGGGGAGTAGTTATTTTCTGAAGACCCCACCCCACTGGGCCAGCCTCACAAGGACGAACACCCGAACACAAAACAGAATGGAAACTCTGGCTGTGCAAGGGCAGCACTAGTGGCCACATAGGGAAAGAGAGCCCCCGAGTACATGCACCCCAAAACCCAGAGTCAAGACCACACAAGCCAGAATCAAAACATGTACGTGAAGCTACACTAAAATAGAAAACAATGAAATAATGCAATTGGCCCCCATGGGACAAGCAAGTCCAAGGATAGCCTGCATTTAACTTGAAGCTTTGTGCTCGCCCATGAGCTGACATGCCCGGAAGCATTACAAGTTGGTTTGGTGACACCAACATCTGAAACAGAACTGATCTGAGGAGCCAACTAGGAGCTGGGGGCCAGGCCACCTGGTAAAGGTAAATGGTACTAATGAGTTTAGAGCTCATTCAATTGAGCCCCGTGCTCCATGTGGCTCGTTTGCCATAGTTGTTTGGTGGTTTTCGAGGCTTCATTTTCTGTGAACCCTCCAGTTGTCTGTAAGAATGTGCTGATTTTCCAACCCGTCCTCGACTCAAGTCCATTACATTCAGCGGTCGACCCCACAGACGCATTCACAAATTTTAACATGCTGTTCATTCAAGACGGGAATTTTCTCAAGTATAAATTAATATTATAATATATTGGCATATTGTGTATATATAGGCATAGGATAGGTTAGGTCAGGTGTTTAGGCTTTGTTGGCAATTATTTGTATTTGTAGTACGTGGGTGAAGCATTTATAGCGTTGTGATTCGAACAAAATTCGTCAGTGAAGCACTTGTTCCGGATATGTTCGAACGCCAGCTGTTGTGAGTCGTGTGTAAACCGCTTTTCATTCATAAACAGGGGGTTTGGCGGGTGCATGGAATCACTTTTGGATCTTTGTTTGGAGGACGGGCTGGATTTTCTGGGCTTTTTTTAATAGTGACACTCTGAGGTGGCAGTGGGTCATCTGCTCTCTGTGCCTCTGTGAGGAAGGGGGGCCAGGGTCTGGCTCTAGTCTCCAGTAGACCAAGCAGAACCATCTGCAGCTGATGTGACCTCTTAGCATGAAGCAATCTCAGGAAGATGGTTTCAGCAATCCCTCCAGAAAGCCTCCAGAAAAGCATGTTTGAAGCTTACCTGAACACCCAACTCTCGTGTGGGCACGAGGACTAACACTCTAGTTACAATATCATCCTTTGGCTTGTAAAGTAATCTTTCCAGAATAGGCAACATATATGCTGCTGTTTTGCCTGTGCCAGTTGCAGCACATCCACAGATGTCACGACCCAGGAGTGCCACAGGAATAGTTGCTGCCTGAATGGGTGTAGGTTTATCATACCCTAAACTGTCAATTGCCTGTAATGTAGATACCAAATTCAATTTATACAACTATATCAAATATCTCTATAATATTGCAATATGAGTACAGTATTTGCACGATATATTCAACCATTATATCATACTTGATTTCACAATGTTACTTACATATTTTCCATACATCATAAAATAAAATTTCTATAGCATACCTTTAGTAATGATCTTGAAAAATTCATTTCTAAGAATGTAGAGTCAGCAACACATGGAGGGGCATCTTCAAAAAATTTTGCATCTGCTTCTTCTTCTTCTATTTCTTTTAATGATTTTTTATTTTTAATGGCCGATCCTTTCTTTTCTCTTTTCGTCTCACCTCATCTTCTCTCTGCTTTAGCTTATCTGTTAACAAAAAACCAGCATTGAATGTAACGAAATGCCATTTTCTGGGTGAGCCCGAGGCTCCCTGGAGCTATCGGACTGATATATGCCATATTAGTCTGAGGCATCAGTCAATTGGTGTTCAGCCTACCGGGGACTACGAGACAGAACCTGGCCCCCTCAGAAGAGGCAAAGGGAGCAATGGCCTATGGAAACCCACTTGTACTAATATATATATATATATATATATATATATATATATATATATATATATATATATATATATATATATATATATATATATATATATATATATATATATATATATATATATATATATATATATATATATATATATATATATATATATATATATATATATATATGTATATATATATATATATATATATATATATATATATATATATATATATATATATATATATATATATATATATATATATATATATATATATATATATGTCGTACCTAGTAGCCAGAACTCACTTTTTGGCCTACTATGCAATGCCCGATTTGCCTAATAAGCCAAGTTTTTCTGAATTAATATATTTTCTCAATTTTTTTTCTTATGAAATGATTAAGCTACTTATTTCATTATGTATTAGGTCAATTTTTTTCATTGGAGTTAAAATTAACGTAGATATATGTCCGAACCTAACCAACCCTACCTAACCTAACCTAACCTATCGTTATAGGTTAGGTTAGGTTAGGTAGCTGAAAATGTTAGGTTAGGTTAGGTTAGGTAGGTTACGTTGTCAAAAAACAATTAATTCATGAAAACTTGGCCTATTAGGCAAATCGGGCCTTGCATAGTAGGCTGACAAGTGCGTTCTGGCTACTAGGTACGACATATATATATATATATATATATATATATAATGAACACATTGTACTGAACGGGGTGAGAATAGCTTGAGCTACCTCATCCTTTTGTGTGTATTTATAACTCAATAAACTTATTTGAATTTAAAAAAGCCTGACTAAGTTTGAGTGATGATACCTTTAGTTTCAACATCTGGTAAGAATTCTTCATCAGAGAGACCTTCCAAGTCTGTGTCACTGCCTGAGGAGTCACTGTCGTTGGGTTCTTTTACGTCGCCATCACCATTTTCACCTACACTCTGTTTCTCTCTCTTTTTCTGGAAAGCAATATAATCACAAAGTTATTTCATTATCAAGTTAGCAACATGAAATATGCCAGTATTTAATATTATTATAATGTGTGACAACACCAACATCTCACAAATGAGCATTAATCATTAATTCTCAAATAATTCATATGAGATAATTTGGTTAAATACAATGGGGCCTCGATTTACGATGCTAATCCGTTCCCAGAGACGGATCGTATGTCGAAATATCGGAAGTCGAAGCGAATTTTCCCATAAGAAATAAAGGGATTTGAATTAATCCGTTCCCCACCCTCCAAAATTTTAACATAAAAATACATTTTATACTGAATACAATGTTTTTTTTCTAACTACAATACAGTACCAAAACTTCACTTACCTTTATGGAGGGATTTCGATGGCGTATGGAAGATGGTGATGAGGGGGGAGGAGGAGAGTTGTTACTGTTTGGAAGGGGAGTCCCCTTCCATTATCACATCAGGCAGTGATGTTTTCTCTGGGGTACTCTCTCTCCTACGTTTTGCCTGAATACCACTAGGACCTGGTTGTGGTTCAGTGCTTGTTTGTCTCACTACAAATTTGTGAAGAGACATTTGTTTTTCCATTCGATTTAACATTTGTCTGTAATGATGCATCACTTTAGCACCCATAATGTCCTTTTTCTTAACCAGCATGGTGGATATCGTTGACTGAGATTTGTTGTACTGCCTAGCCAGTTCACCGACCCGCACACCGTCTTCATATTTACGAATGATCTCTTGTTTCTGCTCTATGATCATTCTTACATGGGATCTCATATGTTGAGCCTTACCACTGACTTTCTTGGGACTCATGGCGCGATAGAAAATAATTACTTTAATGTTCAAAATGCAAAAAATCACCACAAAAGCGGAATATCTTATAGGCGCGATCGTCACTAAGCGGGTAGCTGTAGTAAACTGAGGCAGGTCGGACCGCGTGACCGGGAACCATGCGCTCGGCCGACCCGAACGTGTACCAACAAATATCGGATGTCGACGACACCATCGGATGTCGAGTCGCATTTTTTGATGAAATTTATATCGGAACTCGAATTTATCGTAAGTAGGGGCAATCGTATGTCGAGGTGCCACTGTATAACATAAATCTACTTGAAATCAAACAGTGAATTTGCCAGCAGGAAGTGTGTCCTGCTAGTCCTCCCACAACTTGGACACTGAGCAGCTATATTGTCATCAAGTTCAGGCCTGCGGACACTCCTAGCCAGCTAAGCTCCTGAATTATAAATTACTAACCATAATTTAGATAGTCTGATGATTATTCATAAAGTAAAAAATTTAACTAGAAATACAATACCTAGATTAAACAGAAGCTAAGTTCAATAATACACTGGATGATTTAAATTTAATTAATAATTGAATTTAACCCCTTAACTGCGTTGCCTCCAAATATGACACCCCCGCAGTGCGCAGGAAATAAATTCTCTGGAAAAAATTCTTTTTTATTTTTAAAGTGTCAGAAACCCTTCCCTCAGTATGGGTATGTAGAAAAAAAATCGAAATTGTACTTACTTAGGCTGCTATGGGGTCCGTAAGTTGGGGCGTGACGTCATCATTCCCTGTTCGCCCGTGACGTACGCTCCCGGGGCCAGTAGGGCGCTCGGGGCGGGGCGCGCGAGTTGCCGCGAATATATTTTTGTTCATTTTTTTCGCACAGTTCCAAATACATTTTATTTGTTTTTACGTGCTAATCCTATGTATAGTGAACAGGTACACTATATTATGGCAGTAAAACATCCGTACTGTCCGAAGACACTGTGTTACGTGCATGACACTTGTGTACACATATGCAGCGCATATTTACTATGTATCATGCTAATTTATGTATATATACAATCTATTTACACACTATACACTGTCACACACTATATACATTCACCATCAACACATTCAGAACAAAGCGAGTGAGAGCTGCCACACCCAGCCAGCCCTCCCTCACTTCTCCAACATTGTATTCGCCAACTTTGCCCCTCCCATCATACAGTTATTCACACCAATGTTTCATGTTCATTTATGTATATTTACAACATATGTACACACTATACACTGTCACACACTATATACATTTACCATCAACACATTCAGAACATCGCGTAGCAGCTGCTGCGTATGGGCCAATAGCAGCTGTCTCGTATGGGCCAATAGGAGCTGCCTCGTATGGACCAATAGGAGCTGCCTCGTATGGGCCAATAGGAGCTGCCTCGTATGGGCCAATAGGAGCTGCCTCGTATGGGCCAATAGGAGCTGCCTCGTATGGGCCAATAGCAGCTGCCTCGTATGGGCCAATAGCAGCTGCCTCGTATGGGCCAATAGGAGCTGCCTCGTATGGGCCAATAGAAGCTGCCTCGTATGGGCCAATAGAAGCTGCCTCGTATGGGCCAATAGGAGCTGCCTCGTATTGGCCAATAGGAGCTGCCTCGTATGGGCCAATAGGAGCTGCCTCGTATGGGCCAATAGGAGCTGCCTCGTATGGGCCAATAGGAGCTGCTCGTATGGGCCAATAGCAGCTGCCTCGTATGGGCCAATAGGAGCTGCCTCATATGGGCCAATAGCATCTGCCTCATATGGGCCAATAGCAGCTGCCTCGTATGGGCCAATAGCAGCTGCCTCGTATATGCCAATAGCAGCTGCCTCGTATATGCCAATAGCAGCTGCCCCGTATGGGACAATAGGAGCTGCCTCGTATGGGACAATAGGAGCATTTGGCCATGAACACATTCAGAACACCTCGAGTGAGAGCAGCCACACCCAGCCAGTCTCCCTCACTCCAACATCTTACTCGCCAACATTGCTCCTCCCACCATACTGTTATAGTTCTTATTACACATGTTCTATATACCTATCTACATGTTTTATTTACCAGAACTATGCAAGTAAGCCGGTATTGTGTCCAAACAGTACAGTGGCCACCATATACTGCACGAAAAGTCACACAGCAGAAGACGCTACGATTACGTCACCTCCCTTACCAAAATAGCTCCTCTCAACATTCTCCTGTTGCAGTTCTTACACTATATACACACACTATATATACCCATGTACATATGTTTTGCCCATAGCGAACCACTAAGCTAGTATGGTGAGCAAAACAAGAGTGGCAGCCACACACACACAATGAGGCTACCTCAATTCTCGCCCTCCCTCCCTCACCAAAATTCCTCCTTCCACAATACTACGCACAACGCTAATTATAACCACAATCCTGGTCACTAATTCCTGTAAATGAATAATTGACCACACGTTTATTTTGAAAAGGAACCTAAGAAATCATTTGAAGATTCCTAGATGGACGAAATAATGCTGTGGTGCTGTGGCTAGCGCTGTGAACATCGTGAACAGCATTGAATCACTGATATTTGAACATTGTACCCAGTCATTATCACACTCAGGCTCTTCTATAACACTATCATGGCTAAATAATACAAGTTATATAAATATTTTGACATCATTAGGCGATGCTGTGGTCACACGCTGAACAGCAGTGCTGTGCGCTCATGCTGCGAGCGCCAGCCTTGGTTGCTCACACACTACTGAGGCTCCCACACCCGGGAATGTGGACCACGATTTTTTTTAAAGATGGCGTCTGTTTACAAGAGCTCTGAGGAAGCTGATGTGAACCCCATGTAGCCGCGGGAGTTTTGAATGGAACGTGAAAAATACAAATACCCGGAGGCGCGTTGCGCAAACCAGACGTGAGCCTGCAGGCGCGTTGCGCAGTTTAAGGGTTAACTAACCTGTGGGGTTATGTGGGAACTAAACACAATCATTAATACAGTTCACTCTCTAATAAATAAACAACAAAACTAATTTCCCCGCATAACCCCGCACAGTGAGTGTGTACCGCCCGTGTTAAATAAACTGTATTTATCTACCCTATCAATTCAAGTATGAGTGAGTGTTTTTAAATATGATAACATTACCAATACAAATCTGTAAAGATAATTTGATGATAAAATGAACTTACCTTTTTTTTCTCCTTTTCCTCTAAGCGTATCTTGGCAATTGTATCACTGACATTCACTGTCCTTTTGGGTTTTATATACTTGAGAACGTCATCCCATGTATCTCTTTGGTAATCCTTAACCGATTCCACAAACCCAAAGTCCTTATAAAAATCTGATTCATGGGGCATTCTCTTCATCCTATACAATATCTGAAATATAGACCAAAATCATTATTATCCAATTTCCCAATTGCATGAAGTGGAGAGGCATCAATCTAGCAAAAATAGAAGCGCAATACTGTATTGGAAAAGATGATTTTAAGATACTCAGAAAGTCACTCCATCCATTTGGCACATCTTCCATACTGTATACCAGTACAATAGCAAGACATTCCTGCAGAACATCCAGTTCAGTACACTACTGCTTCATACAATCTGTTTCCCATCAGATGTTATTTAAAAGCAAAATCAAAGCATTACAATGGGCCTCCAAGACACACCCTTGCCTCCCACACACAGCCCTTGACACCCACACACACACAATCTATTTAAATAAAAATGTAAATGTTTGTTTGTTCAAAATCGCTAATCTCCAAAAGATCTTCACCGATTGCTTTGAAATTTTGACACGCTTCGTTCACACACGAGCGTGTTTTTATATACAGTACTGTACATACTATATACATGCCACATCTGCAACAAGTAAAAACATGCTCTTTTCTGAAAAACAGCGCCATCTGTTGGACGTAAGAGCAACACATGCTTTAATATCTGAAAGGTCTTCACCGATTGCTTTGAAATTTTGACACAACATTCCTGCTTGATACCTGCTTGATGGGGTTCTGGGAGTTCTTCTACTCCCCAAGCCCGGCCCGAGGCCAGGCTCGACTTGTGAGAGCTTGGTCCACCCGGCTGTTGCTTGGAGCGGCCCACAGGGCCACATACCCACCACAGCCCGGCTGGTCCGGAACTTCTCTTAGAAAACAGTCCAGTTTTCTCTTGAAGATGTCCACGGTTGTTCCGGCAATATTTCTTATAGTCGCTGGGAGGACGTTGAACAACCGCGGACCTCTGATGTTTATACAATGCTCTCTGATTGTGCCTATGGCACCTCAATCCATTCTGAATATTCCATATTCCATTTGAATACGCTCGTGTTTTTATATACCTACTATATAGATGCCACACCTGTGACAGGTAAAAAAAATTTATATATTATTTTAAACAGCACCATATGTTGCACGTAAAAGCAACACACGCTATACTAAATACGTTATAATTCCATTTCAATGTTTTCGATTGCACTGATAAATTGAATTTTCATAGATTTCAATTTATTTTCATTTTGATTTAATTATTTTGTGTGACAGTGGGTTGGAATTGAGCTGTGTTGTTTCCATACCATTCATTTCCTGCGTATAGTTTATTTTTTATTTTTCAGTTTATTTCTTTTTTTTAACTCCTCTTCTTATTTCTCAGTAATGGGAACATCAGATCATTTGGGAACGCATCAGACAAGGGAGTGGGGAATGGTGGGGATGATGAGGGACGGGACTGGGGAATGGTGGGGATGACGAGGGGATGAAAGTGGGGAATGGTGGGGGAGGACAAGGGGGACAGGGGAGTGGGGGAGGACAAGGGGGACAGGGGAGTGGGGAATGGTGGGGAGGATGAGGAGACAGGGGAGTGGAGGAATGGTGGGGAGGATGAGGGGACAGGGGAGTGGAGGAATGGTGGGGAGGATGAGGGGACAGGGGAGTGGAGGATTGGTGGGGAAGACAGGGGGACAGGAGAGGGTTGCTGTGGCTCAGCAACACGTGGCCGGATACAGCTAGTAGTTCCATAAAAGTTCCACATACACATGAAGGGCTAACATACGGTAGTTCCAATCAACAAAAGTGGCAGCAGGGAAGACCCCTCCCCCCTCAATTATAGACCTGTATCACTGATGAGTGTAACAGGCAAAATATTGGAAAAAATAATTAAAACTAAATGGGTGGAACACCTGGAGAAAACTATATAATATTAGATAGACAACATAGTTTTCGATCTGGAAGATTCTGTGTATCAAATTTACTAAGTTTCTATGATTGAGCCACAGAGATTTTACAGGAAAGATATGGCTGGGTTGACTGCATCTATCTGGACCTAAAAAAAAGCTTTCAACAAAGTTCCAATATGGCTGGGTTGACTGCATCTATTTGGACCTAAAAAAGACTTTCAACAAAGTTCCCCATAAGAGGTTGTTCTGGAAACTGAAACATATTGGAGGAGTGACAGGTAAATACAGTGGTACCTCGCATAACGAATTTAATCCGTTCCATGTTCGTCATGTGAAACGGACGTCATACAAAACGAGTGTCCCCCATGTAACCAGTGTGATGCACTGTGTTTATTGCGAAATTCCCCCAGTGTGCATGACATCAAATGTTCCCCAAAATATCATTTTTCTTTGTAAAATGATAAATTACCTTCCCTGAACATGTCTATGTAAACAATAATTACCAAATTCAGCTTACTTTGGCTGTGAGGGTGTGGACAAGGTGCGCTGTGATGTCATCAGAGGCTGGTCGCCCGTGTGTGAAGCGCCCAGACACGGTCGTGCAGGCCATTCAAGCACCGCGTGTTGCCACAAATATATTTTAAAATATTTTTTCTATGTATTTCCAATGCGGTTTTATTTGTTTCCTTTATCGTATATGATGCATATTTGTGACCTTTACAATATGTATACAGTAGAATGTTCATAATTTTTCATGGAACTGTGATACATGTGTCAGTAATGTGTCCACAATAAATGTTTAGTGTCACAATATTACGTGGAAAAAAATTCACTAATATTACAATATGTACAGTTTCACATACTATTTACACAGTAACACACTGTATTACACACTCAGTACTTTGGAGGGGCGTAATAGTAAACGAAGTAGTCCATGGCACACAGCGCGACTTTGCTCTCCTTGCACCAGCTACAGATAGATTTTCGTTTCCTGTTTCATCGTTCTGTGTGCTTGCAAATAACGCACTCGCGTGCACCCTTGGCTTTAGTACTTGTAGGTGGTATGTAGCCAAGCTTGTAAAGCATAAGGTAGTATTGAAACGATTATAGGAAAAGCTCAATTTGTAAGGTAGTCTTGAAAAGATCGCTTTGTAAGGTCCCACACAGGAAGAGATTCAGCTAGCATCAAAGAGTGTCCATCAGTCAGGAAGAGATTCAGCTAGCCTCAAAGAGTCCATCAGTCAGGAAGAGATTCAGCTAGCCTCAAAGAGTGTCCATCAGTCAGGAAGAGATTCAGATATTCTTGAAAATATCTATGGACAACACCACCATGGAAGCCGCTAACACTGTTCATCTATGCTACTTGTATCAGATGCATCATCACTGAACGCAGAAAACGATTCATCTATGTATCATCTATATAAATTGGAGATGGCAAGGGTGGCGCTCAGAGCTACAACTGGATACGCTCGCTGTATCCTCCTCATAGGTGCTGTATCACTGGCATCCGACCGTTGTGTTAAGCCCTTATTGTGCCTAGCTTCACCAATGTTATGACCCTTATGTTCTTCAAATAATAGGGTCTGAATTGCACCGACTGAGCGCAGTCTTTCAACACCGTGTCGGACAGGTGTTTGAGAGCCAGAGGCACGTGTGCCACAAATGGTTGCTCACGCAGTACTAACCCAGCCAGCAGCCCTAGTCTTTCATATTCGTTATAGCAAAAGGTTCGTTCAGTGTTTGTTGGGTAGGCTGCTCCATTATGACAATCTTTCTTTGTTTCAAATCTGTTCCATTTGTTTTGTATTTGTCACTTCCGTCTCTATAATAGAGCAGCCTACCCGACAAACACTGAACGAACCTTTATGGCATTTGTTCATTTTTCAAATTGTTTCAACAGTTCTTTTATTTTTCGTTTTTTTTTATTTAAGAAACATAAAGCAGCCGACCTGTAGACCACCGAACAAACCTTTTTGACATTTGTACTGGTTTTCGAAATTCTTCATTTTTTATTATTTACGTTTTTGTATGTAAGAAACATGGAGCAGCCTACCTGCCGACCACCGAACGAACCTTTCCACAATAAGACAAATGAAAAATAAATATTGAACACATTTGAAGAAATGAAAATATCATAATGGTTTATTGAGTGTATATGTAAGGTAGGCTGCGCCATTATTGAGACGTAAATGACAAATACAAAACAAATGGAACACATTTGAAACAAAGAAAGATAGTTATAATGGAGCAGCCTACCTGCCGAACACCGAACGAACCTTTTTGACATTTGTTGTATATCAGACATTTCATTTCTTTTTTCTTACAAAAACGTCAATGCTTTGCAACATCTCACAGTCACCCCTTTATATCCCAGCATCATTAGCATCTTTAAACAAGAACAACATAATTTATGTGCATCGTCGGAGGCGTCTAAGAATGTGCAAGAAGCAGCGCGACCCCACCATGTGGTGTTGACGTTACAAAAACCAGCGTTCGTCATACGGGACGATTTCACGCCGATCGGGCCGTCGTTACCCAAAATGTTCGTCTTTTGGGGCGATCGTTATGCAAGGTACCACTGTAATAGTAAATCCACACAATCCTAGTAAATGATCAAAAATGAGAACATCAACTCTGCAGAACTCATTTCAAATATGTAATATTTGTCAGAATATGCCTTAAAGAATTTCTTTGTCAGGAGGCAAAATTAATGGTAGGAGTCATGACAGCTTAATGCAACATACTGAATATTATTCATAGAAATTAATTTACAGTACTAAATTATTCTCACACACACCTCATCTTCATCTTCTGATCCAGAGCCTGAAAAGTTCTCAATCTCATCATCAGACTCGATTGTCCCAGGACCAAACTCTGAATCCTCTTTCTTTCTCTGTGGCATTGTCCCCTGTTGATATAAAAATATACATCATTAAGTCCTAAAAGCAAAGAATTAGCATACTAAATACAGTAGTACAGTAGTTTAATGCTTGAATTTTATAAATTCAATTGATATTTTACAATTTATGAATCACAACTCTTCTTAATTAGAAAAATCCAATAATAATAGTAATGACACTCACTAATCTGGATTATTTGGGGCTAACTCCTCTCTGAGTTAACCAGATATCTAGATTTGCAGGAAATCTTACTGAGAAGGCACAAAATATCAGCATTGAATATAATGAAATGCCAGTTTCTAGGTGAGCCCTAGAGGCTCCCTGAAGCTAGCATATTGATTAGTGCCATACTACTTGGAGTCATCAGTTGCAGAGTTCTTGTTTGCGTACGGGGACCATGAGCCAGAACCTGGCCCCTCCCCCTCATAGAGGCACAGGGAGCAATGGCCCATGAACACATTAGAAAGATTATAGTATGAACAGATAAAGATAAATCAAGATTGTTGGTACTAGAGGACTTTAACTAGAAAGTACCGCGAGAATGTGCAACTAAGCTTAGCATTTCATTCCAACTGATATCCCAGACATTCTTGTATACAGGAACCTTAGCAGATACTGTATATGGAAAAAGGCAAACATAGTTTCAATCTATAAAAATGGTAGCAGAGAAGACCAAAATTACAGACAAGTATCATTAATAAGCGTGGTAGTCAAAACACTATATTTTTTTTTTAAATCAAATGGGTAGAACACTGGAGAATAATGACATAACAACAGACAGTATGATTTTCAAACAGGAAGATCATGTGTAACAAATCTTAGTGTTCTCTAAGAGAAAACTAAGCAGATTTGTTCTCTAAGAGAACACTAAGCAGAAAGATTAAGTGTTCTCATTAAGTGTTCTCGCTGGTAATTAAGTGATGTAAAAGTGTTCTCTAAAAGAACAGTTCTCTAAGAGAAACATAAGAAAAAAGAGATCTAGGGGTTCTGAATAGCAAACTGTCNGCTGGACTTGCGATCCTGTGGTCCTGGGTTCGATCCCAGGCGCCGGCGAGAAACATGGGCAGAGTTTCTTTCACCCCTATGCCCCTGTTACCTAGCAGTAAAATAGGTACCTGGGTGTTAGTCAGCTGTCACGGGCTGCTTCCTGGGGGTGGAGTCCATGTCGAGGACCGGGCCGCGGGGACACTAAAAACCCCGAAATCATCTCAAGATAACCTCTCAGATAAGATGTTACTGGGACTGGGCGAGAGAAGAAACAAGTAGATGGTGGATCTAATAAAAGGAAAGAATATCGTAGTTATAACTAGTAGATCTAAAATAATACATATAACTAATTTGGAAACTCTACCACTAAGAGAGAGGGCGGAGCATAACTATCTCCGATGTGATAAGCTAGGTTGGGATATATCTTACCATAAACTTTCCATCTTGATCCTGCTGTGAGAAGACATACTTGAAGTAAGCAAGTAATTATCAAAAGAAGACCAAACCGGGAGGCTATGTAGCACCATCAAATGTGCAGAATAATCAGAGGGAGCTGAAGATCACCAAGGATGCCAATACGAGAACAAAAACGCATAAGGCGAACGATATCAAAAGTATCCGAGTCGCCAAGAATTCTATTGAGGGACAAGTGACCGCAAGGGGCGGTCGGAAAGCAAGACATACGCTCGTCCCGGAAGTCAGGACATTCAAGAAGGACATGCACGACCGTAAGAGGGACAATGCAATTAGGACAATAAGGAGCAGGGCGGCGCTCCATCAAGTGACCATGGGTTAAGCGAGTATGGGCAATACGCAACCTCGCCAGAGCAGTTTCCCACCGCCGGTTACGGTGGTAGGAGGATGGCCACGAGGAAACACAACATTTAAGAGTACGGAGTTTGTTACCACTAACAGACGACCAAGAAGCCTGCCAACGGGTAAAGATGGAGGAATTGATAACTGGTAAAAGTCAGAATAAGGAATACCTTTATGAGAGATGGGACAAGAGTGGACAGCTTCCTTGCGGCAGCATCCGCACGCTCATTTAAAGACACACCAATATGGCTGGGAACCCAACAAAACTCAACCGACTTAAACTTACTGTGAACAAGAAACAGCCAATGCTGGATCTCGACAACTACTGGATGAACCGGATTAAAGGACCCGAGAGCCATGAGGGCACTACGAGAGTCAACAACAACCTCAAAGGAAGACTGACAACGAGAAAGCAGGAGACGAAGAGCAAAGAGAATAGCATAGAGCTCGCTGTAAAGATGCTAGTCTCCAGAGGCAAGCGACACATATAAGTGCGATCAGGAAAAACAACAGAGTAGCCAACACCGTCCGCAGACTTAGACCTTTCGGTGAAGACAGAAACGGAGCGGGAGTGAGAAGAAAAGTGCTCAAGGAAAGGCGTTTTAGAACCGTAGGAGGGGTAAAAGCTTTAGTGACGCAGGTCATGGACGTACAAAACTGCGTAAGGGGGACTCTCCACGAGGGCAAAGAAGGAACAACACGAGGAGAAACATTAGAAACTCGAACGGAAAGAGAATCCTGTAAGCGAGATAACCGGACAGAAAGAGGGAGGTGGTGAAGAGGAACAGAACCGCAGGAGGGGTAAAAGTTAAAGCACGACAGAGGCGAGAGGAAGGATGTTGCAAGGACCGCATAGATAGCGAAGACAGTAGCGATCACGGCGGTCCTGAAGAGATAGGAAGCCAGTGTCAACATACAAGCTAAGGACGGGAGTCGAACAAAAGCACCAGAACTGAGGCGCAGCCCAGTATGGTGCAAAGCATCAAGACGGCGAAGAGCAGAAGGAGAAGCAGAAGAGTAAGCAGGGCAACCATAATCGAGCTTAGACAGGACGAGAGAGGAATGCAAAGCAAGGAGAGTGCGCCTATCCGCTCCCAAAGAAGTATGGGACAATACTCGAAGGAGGGTAAGGGCCTTGGAGCACTCAACACGGAGGTAAGAATATGGGGAGACCAAGACAAACGAGTGTCAAGGAATAACCCCAAAAGCTTCGCGGAATCTTTGTACTCAAGGGGATGACCATAAAGTGACAAAGAGGGACGAAGAACGACCCGTTTCCGAGTAAAAGACATGGCACAAGTCTTAGAAGTAGAGAACTTGAAGCCATGATCAGTGGCCCAAGACGACACGGCATCAATCGCAAGTTGAAGCCGGCGCTGAAGGAGAGGCGAATCATCACCCTGACAGCAAAGGGTAAGATCATCGACATAGAGAGCGGAGAAGACACCTGAAGGAAGAGAGGAAAGAAGACCATTGAGGGCAACCAGAAAAAGAGTAGTGCTCAGAACACTACCCTGGGGCACACCTTCGTATTGCTGAAAAGAGGCAGAGAGAGCGGTACCAAGGCGCACCCGAAAGGAACGACGAGAGAGGAAGCTGCGGAGAAAGAGAGGGAGATGACCACGAAGGCCAAAAGAATGAAGCTGGGATAGAATATGATAACGCCAAGTGGTGTCGTAAGCCTTTTCCAGGTCAAAAAGGACGGCAACAACGGAGGTCTCGCAGCAAAAGCAGTACGAATATAGACCTCCAAGTTCACCAGGACATCTGTCGTGCTGCGGCACTTGCGGAAACCAAATTGAGAAGGGAGAGGAGGTGATGGTGTTCCAGGAACCACATCAGACGAACGTTAACCATACGTTCAAAGAGTTTGCAGACACAACTTGTGAGGGCAATAGGGCGAAAGTCCTTAGGGGAGGTTCCCAGAGACCCTGGTTTGCGAACAGGGAGGACAACGGCATCGAGCCAGTCCTCAGGGACTGACGACGACTCCCAGATCCGATTATACAGACTCAGTAAATACTGAGACGTGCACGGAGGGAGATGGCGAAGCATCTCATAATGAATACCATCGGAGCCCGCCGCCGTAGAACCGCAGAGGGCCAGGGCAGAACGAAGTTCAGAGAGAGAGAAGGGATCGTTATAGGAAAGTCGAAGACGAGTGCAGAAATCTAAAGGACGAGACTCAAGGACAGGTTTACGAAGAAGGAAAGATTGGGGAAGATGAAGACCAGAGCTAACAGAAGAAAAGTGGGAACCCAGTTCGGTAGCGACCTGCAACGGGTCCGCCACAAGAGTACCACGGAGGTGAAGGACTGGGGAAACATCGGGAACGAACTTACCCGCTATCTTGCGGACACGCTTCCATATCTGTGGCAGGGGAGTTTCGGACGTAATTGTGGAGACATAAGAAGTCCAACATTCACGTTTAGCCGTACGGATGGCCCTACGGGCCACCGCACTCGCTTTCCGAAAGAAAAGAAAGAATCGGTTGTCTGCCGACGGCGGTGCCTCTTCCAGGCTGCACGCTTACAGCGGACAGCCCGAGCACAGTCCGCATTCCACCAGGGAACGCACTTCCGTGGACCCCGAGAGGAAGAGCGAGGAATAGAGCGGAGGGCAGCGTTGAAGACAGTGTCATGAAAAAGGAGGAGAGCGCGAGGGAGAGGTCAGAGAGAGCAGCACTGAGGGTAAATAGGTTCCAGTCCGCTTTAGCAAACTGCCACCTAGGAAAAGAGAGGGAAGGGCGAAAAGAGAAAAAGGAAACAAGGATAGGGAAATGATCACTACCATGGAGGTCATCAAGAACCTGCCACGTGAAATCTAAGTAAAGAGAAGAAGAGCAGAGAGAAAGATCAAGACAGGAAAGGGTGCGAGTCCGAGAGTCCAAATGAGTGGGCTCACCAGAATTCAGAAGAGACAGGGAAGAAGAGAGGAGAAACGGCTCAAGAAGGCGACCCGGGTATTTGTCAAAACGTCACCCCAAAGAGAATGACGACAATTGAAGTCACCCAGCAGGAGCACAGGCTCCGGCAAGGAGTCCAAGAGGTGTTTCAAATCAGGAAGAGAAAGCGGGACACTTGGGGGGAGATAAATGGAACAAACTGTGTACCATTTCCCACAAAGATACGAGCAGCAGAACAATGGAGGGGCAAAGGAAAAAGTAAAGGAACAAAGGGAACATCAGCGCGAATCAAGAGAGCAGAAGAATTAGGAGCCCCAGCAACGGCTGGGGGGGGGGAGAGAAAGGAATAGCCACGAAAACGACCAGGACGAGCACCAAGCATCGGCTCCTGGAGACAGACACAAAGGGGTGAAAACCGCGAAATTAGAAGTTGGAGTTCGAGGAAATTGGCGTAATAACCTCGAACGTTCCATTGAAGGATTACAGGATAAATAAAGAAGATACGAATGTAGATTGGAGTCCTTGTAAAACACTTCATCTGTAGGTATCTTCTTTCACAGGTGTTCAAAAATGGCAAAGATTCAGCGTGTGTCTCAACAGTAAATTTTAGGTCTGGGTGGATGTCGTCTGCCTATCTGTGGAATGCTTGTACTGACACTGTTCCTCCTGTGATTACACCAAAGATATCGTCTATGTAACTGTAATAAATGAGAGCGGTAGGGGAGTAGTTATTTTCTGAAGACCCCACCCCACTGGGCCAGCCTCACAAGGACGAACACCCGAACACAAAACAGAATGGAAACTCTGGCTGTGCAAGGGCAGCACTAGTGGCCACATAGGGAAAGAGAGCCCCCGAGTACATGCACCCCAAAACCCAGAGTCAAGACCACACAAGCCAGAATCAAAACATGTACGTGAAGCTACACTAAAATAGAAAACAATGAAATAATGCAATTGGCCCCCATGGGACAAGCAAGTCCAAGGATAGCCTGCATTTAACTTGAAGCTTTGTGCTCGCCCATGAGCTGACATGCCCGGAAGCATTACAAGTTGGTTTGGTGACACCAACATCTGAAACAGAACTGATCTGAGGAGCCAACTAGGAGCTGGGGGCCAGGCCACCTGGTAAAGGTAAATGGTACTAATGAGTTTAGAGCTCATTCAATTGAGCCCCGTGCTCCATGTGGCTCGTTTGCCATAGTTGTTTGGTGGTTTTCGAGGCTTCATTTTCTGTGAACCCTCCAGTTGTCTGTAAGAATGTGCTGATTTCCAACCCGTCCTCGACTCAAGTCCATTACATTCAGCGGTCGACCCCACAGACGCATTCACAAATTTTAACATGCTGTTCATTCAAGACGGGAATTTTCTCAAGTATAAATTAATATTATAATATTGGCATATTGTGTATATATAGGCATAGGATAGGTTAGGTCAGGTGTTTAGGCTTGTTGGCAATGATTTGTATTTGTAGTACGTGGGTGAAGCTTTATAGCGTGTGATTCGAACAAAATTCGTCAGTGAGCACTTGTTCGGATATGTCGAACGCCAGATGTTGTGAGTCGTGTGTGTAAACCGCTTTCATTCATAAAACAGGGGGTTTGGCGGGTGCATGGAATCACTTTTGGATCTTTGTTTGGAGGACGGGCTGGATTTCTGGGCTTTTTTTAATAGTGACACTCTGAGGTGGCAGTGGGTATCTGCTCTGTGCCTCTGTGAGGAAGGGGGGCCAGGGTCTGGCTCTAGTCTCCAGTAGACCAAGCAGAACCATCTGCAGCTGATGTGACCTCTTAGCATGAAGCAA
>WNGS01165339.1:19459479-19488020 GCA_020271785.1 Procambarus virginalis | reverse complement strand
CCCATAATGGACTCAGGGACTGAACCCACAATTCATTTAGCTAAACAAGTTACAATCTTGATGAGCTAGTTACAAAATTCAATATAAGTCGTCACATCAACAATGGGTTCGAGATCGACCTCAAGTACAGGTTCTAAATTAAGCAACTGACATGTGAAGAGCTAGTGTCAAATTTATATGTTTGTCCTGCACACCGCCTCCCATCCAGTGGGCAGCGGTGGATAGGTTACAATCACTTAGTTACTACCTACAGTTAGCAAACTGGGGATATTTGGCTAAAATTTCTGGTAGCAGATCATTTTGAATGAAATATTTACACATCGCTGGAACATTGGTTATAGAATTGTCTCTAAATTCACGTATCTTTTCGCACTCCATCACATAGTGACGGAGGGTGTGCGAATAATTTTGTTGACACAGTTTACATTTGGTCAGGTCTACATCGGCAGATAATGAGAATTCCCAGAGATACTTGTAACCGAGTCTAAGCCGAGCAGTAGTAACATCTAGAAGTCTGCTGATTTTATTGGATGATCCATAGATGTGTGGCTCCTCTTGCATGATAGTATGATGATAGATGGAATTACTGGTGTCAATTTCACTTTGCCTCAGATCTACAAGATCTTGTTAAAGTTCTCGGTGTACTGCTGCTCTCATATTGCTCATTGACAATCCAAGGTTACACTCAACGGCTCCTTTAAAGGCAGATTCTTTGGCTAACTTATCAGCTCTATCATGCATTCGGAGGCCAACATGAGATGGAGACCACATGAAATGGACTGTTACCATCCTTAATAATTTTGTTGTATTTGTGTCTAACTTCGGACACGAGCATGTTACAGTTATGTCTTAAAGAGTTGAGAGCATTTAAGGATGATAAGGAGTCACTTACAATTAATGTATCAAGTTTGGAGACTTGTACACATTTCAGTGCAAGGATCAAGGCAAATAGTTCAGTCTGAAGGGTAGAGGCCCAATTGTTTATACGGACTCCCCACTCAAAGTACAAGCAATCGCCCATTGTCAGAACAACTGCACTTCCAGCTGCACCCGTGGTGCGGTGTAGGGAACCATCAGTGTATATGATTTGAGAGAGAGAATGCTCTGTGGACAGAGCATCAATATGGCTTAAGGCCCCTTTCCTACGCCGTGGGAGGTTACACCCTTTCCAGTTTTAATCCCTCCCTTTCCACCCAAGAAGCAAATTAGAGATCAGCCCAAGTTCCGTCTTGAGGCAAAGAGATATTACAGGAAAGAGATGGTTGGGTTGACTGCATCTATCTGGACCTAAAAAGGCTTTCGACAGAGTCCCACATAAGAGGTTGTTCTGGAAACTGGAAAATATTGGAGGGGTGACAGGTAAGCTACTAACATGGATGAAAAATTTTCTGACTGATAGAAAAATGAGGGCAGTGATCAGAGGCAATGTATCGGACTGGAGAAGTGTCACAAGTGGAGTACCACAGGGTTCAATTCTTGCACCAGTGATGTTTATTGTCTACATAAATGATCTACCAGTGGTATACATAATTATATGAACATGTTTGCTGATGATGCTAAGATAATAGGAAGGATAGAAACTTAGATGATTGTCATGCCTTTCAAGATGACCTGGACAAAATAAGTATATGGAGCACCACTTGGCAAATGGAATTTAATGTTAATAAATGCCATGTTATGGAATGTGGAATAGGAGAACATAAAGACCCCACACAATCTATATATTATGCGAAAAATCTTTAAAGAAATCTGATAAAGAAAGAGATCTAGGGGTGGTTCTAGATAGAAAACTATCACCTGAGGACCACATAAAGAATATTGTGCGAGGAGCCTATGCCACGCTTTCTAACTTCAGAATTGCTTTTAAATACATGGATGGCGATATACTAAAGAAATTGTTCACAACTTTTGTTAAGCAAAGCTAGAATATGCAGCGGTTGTGTGGTGCCCATATCTTAAGAAGCACATCAACAAACTGGAAAAGGTGCAGACATGCTACTAAGTGGCTCCCAGAACTGAAGGGCAAGAGCTACGAGGATGTTGTTATAGATTCAGCTACTCGGAACAAGTTCCAAGTAGCACGGGCTATGGTGAGCCCGTAACTTACCTGGCACAGGAGCTGGGCAAGAAGCACGGGCTATAGTTAGCCTCGTGGACAGGAGATGTCTCCCGTGAGCTACGAGGAGAGGTTAGAGGCATTAAATATGCCAAAACTAGAAGACAGAAGAAAGAGAGGTGATATGATCACTACATACAAAATACTAACAGGAATTGATAAAATCGATAGGGAAGATTTCCTGAGACCTGGAACTTTAAGAACAAGAGGTCATAGATTTAAACTAGCTAAACACAGTTCACTTTCGCAAACAGAGTGGTAGACGGTTGGAACAAGTTAAGTGAGAAGGTGGTGGAGGCTAAGACCGCCAGTAGTTTCAAAGCGTTATATGACAAAAAGTGCTGGGGAGACGGGGCACCACGAGCGTAGCTCTCATCCTGTAACTACACTTAGGTAATTACACTTAGGTCATTACATATCGCCTGGGTCACGGGATTGTTGGTAGATTTTTTTTGACGTGTTTCTGGCTGGTTCCCGGCGGGGTGACGGTAGTCCGGCGCCGGTTTGCCCGGGGTCCGGCACCGGCTTGGCCGAGAGGTGCTGGAAGTGGCGGGTCTTGGTGGGCTCTTGGTGTGCCCTCAGTTGTGGTAGGCGGCTGGCTTCTGCTCTGCCGGGACACTGGATGTCTTTTGCGTTTTAGCTGGGGCCGGTTTTTGGTTTTGCTACCCAGTGTTCTCTGTGTGGGGCGGGGCTGGTGCTTGTCACCCTGAGGGACTCTTGGGGCTCCCCGATCATCTGCCTGTCTGAGTTTCCTTGCCGCGAGGCAAGGTTTCCAGTGATTGGCGTCACTTGTTTTGTGATTAGGCCTCTCGTTTCACCCTTCCCGGGCTTCGCGATTAACCCTATATGGGTACGCTGGGGCGCATCCGATCCCACGACCGTCGTCGCCCCTAAATCAACAACAACAACAACACAATAACGTGGCTGAAAAAGTTGACCAAACCACACACTATCTTCATTTTCTAGTGTATGTGGTTTGGTCAACATTAAATTTAAATTTTACCCCTGAGGGGCGAGTTTATTGGGCAGCGCCACTCATCCTGTGAGTGGACATACCGCCATAGCAGCATGTACATCCCCCAATAGGAAGAAAACCCGCTGGGTTGTTCATCCTGTCACTTGTACCTAGACACAGCTGGGACTTGCTTAACTGTCTTATGAGAACAGCTTCTCAAACAAGAAGATTAACATTGTCTGGCTGGTAGGGAGGGAGGCTGGTACAGGGAGCCGGTCGGCCGAGCGGACAGCACGCTGGGCTTGTGATCCTGTGGTCCTGGCTCGATCCCAGGCGCCGGCGAGAAACAATGGGCAGAGTTTCTTTCACCCTATGCCCCTGTTACCTAGCAGTAAAATTGGTACCTGGGTGTTAGTCAGCTGTCACGGGCTGCTTCCTGGGGGTGGGGCCTGGTCGAGGACCGGGCCGCGGGGACACTAAAAAGCCCCGAAATCATCTCAAGATAACCTCAAGATTGTCAACCCTTAAAATCGTGCGTTTCGAGTGAAGCGGTCCGTGGCGGGAGCAAGAGTGAGGGCAGGACCCTGATTGATGATTGAATGAAGATTAAGCCACCCAAAAGGTGGCACGGGCATGAATAGCTCGTAAGTGGTGGCCCTTTTGAGCTATTACCAGTATCAATAGATGATACTAGAGATCTGTGGAGGTGCGACTGCACCCTGCATGACGGAGAATGTCTCCCCGGCAGGACCCTTCTTCCAAAGCTATTTATATGCCACCCAGTACTGCTCGCACTGCGCCTGCAGATCGCGCTGTGCAATTGTCTCCCTTTTTTTCCCCCTATCAGAAACACCGCTTTCCTGCGCAAAGCAGTGGCCATTTCCTAACTCAGTGTGGGGTTTATTATTCTACACATATTTCTAATGACTCCTATGTTCACGTTCTCTCCGGTAGTGGTCAAGGCGGTGTCCATCACCTTCACTTCAGATTCTGCAATTCCTCTGCTCAACTGTTGTTTCCATTCCGAATATCCATGGATATTGGAATGTATCCATGTTGACACGCTTGTGGTTTGAAATATTAACTTTATCTATCCTAATTTTTCACTTACTCACATGTTCATATAATTCTGTATTCCTTCTGGTAGATCGCTTATATAGATAATGAACAATACTGGTGCAAGAACTGAACCCTGAGGTACTCCGCTAGTAACACTCCTCCAGTCAGATACATTGTCTCTGATTACTGCCCTCATCTGTCAGTTAGAAAACTTTTCATCCATGTCAGAAGTCTTCCTCTCACCCCTCTAGCATATTCCAGTTTTCAGAACAGCCTCTTGAGTGGGACTCTATCAAAAGTGTTTGTTTGTTTTTGAGGTAAGGTTTAGTGGTACTAGAGCTTGTGGAAGCTTGTGAATTATTTTATTTTCTCAGTAACCAGGAAAACTGAATGTAACAAAAATCACTCAGCAGTAGATTTTTATTCAGATTTTGTTATCCATTATCTATAAAAGTGATGACAATTTAAAACAAATACTGTACTTTCATAAACATTTACAGTAGACAAGGTACACATAGAAAATCTATGTACACAAACTACCTACACTTGTTATACTGGACCAAGTATAGTATGTCAACTGCGACATTACTCTTTGGCTCCATCTGCAGTAATACTGTTATTGGCTCCATTAACAGTGATATTGCTATTGGCTCCATTAACAGTGATATTGCTATTGGCTCCATTAACAGTGATACTGTATTGATCATTAGCTCCATCAGCAGTGATGCTTTTATTGGTTCCATCAACAGTGATACTGCTATTGGCTCCACCAACAGTGCTACAGTTATTAGCTCCATCAACAGTGATACTGCTATTGGCTCCACCAACAGTGCTACAGTTATTAGCTCCATCAACAGTGATACTGCTATTGGCTCCACCAACAGTGATACTATTATTAACTCCAGCATTGACATTGTAAATTGGTCGAACAGACAAATTTGCATTGGACTGAACAACAGTGACATTGTTACTGGGTTGAATAATAGTGACATTGTCACTTGTTGAACTCAGTCATAATGTTATTAAGTTCAACTAGTGACAATGTTAATGAGTTTAACAACAGTGACATTATTACTGGGTTGAACAACAATGACATTGTATTGAGCAACAGTGACATTGTTATTGGGTTCAACAACAGTGACATTGTTATTTGGTTCAACAACAGTGATATTGTTAGTGGGTTGAACAACAGTGCCACTGTTATTGGGCTGAACAACAGTGCCACTGTTATTGGGTTGAACAACAGTGCCACTGTTATTGGGTTCAACAACAGTGACACTGTTGTTGGGTTGAACAACAGTGACACTGTTATTGGGTTCAACAGTGACACTGTTATTGGGTTGAACAACAGTGACACTATTATTGGATTGAACAACAGTGACATTGTTAATGGGTTGAACAACAGTGACATTGATAATGGGTTGAACAACAGTGACACTGTTAATGGGTTGTACGACAGTGACAATGTCACTGAAGAGGGACCCAGTAATATTGTGCCCAACAGCATACACAGATGAACAAGAAAATAAGAACACTGGCAACATTGGCATGACGAGTATGTCATATATATTCACATGTATTATGAAAGAACTGCCAGGATCTGCACTGTCATGAATGTCAGTGACAATATTTAAATTTCCAAAATACAAAAAAAATATGTATAAATAAATTTCTAATAATATACAGTAAACTACTTAAATGAGTAATTTATACAAATCTATAAAACCTCTTGAATAAAGAATATTTTAGTGCCCTCATTGTGTGCCTGCAAGTTATTCCCTAATACATACTACATATGGAGAGTATAACAATGGACAGTGTTGTGGTACACAAATATTGCGCCTTGATTATCCATGTCTTGTCATGTTGAAATACAAGAAATCTCGGGCTCTAGTTTGCAATTTATTTCATGCTAAATATTCTGCATGAATTAAACATAATCTGATCAAAAAAATATTTCAATAGAAACTTTTGAGATTCAAAATCACAGCTGATGGATACTGTACTAGGATGATCAAGGTCTTGGCATATGGAATATCAAATATATCCACTGCATATTTAGTTTCATATTCCAAACTGATCACCAATTGATGACCTATGCAGTAAACTCGAGCACAAATAACATTCTAAGCTATTCACATTTGGACAGTAGAAATCAAATGGTCTACAAATATTTTTGGAATTAAAAATTATCTTGCTTAATCAACTGTACTTTGATATACCCTGTAGTACTTGTGCTTGCATTAAATATTATTAAATCATTTCTACATTTTACTTCCAACAGGTAATCTTTCTCCACTTGAGATGACAATTGGGAATTAGAGAGCATAACTTAGTTCTAACACACAGCTAGTATTGATGGCATTCCAAAATGAGTAACATTAACAGTATATAAGGTATTCATTTAATAATAAAATATAACCTTGATATACAGGTACAGTATTAGTATAAGAATACATTACATAAATTAATTAAGATTCTTTAAAAAAAACAAGCATTGAATGTAATGAAACGCCAATTTCTGGGCGAGTCCCGGTGATTCCCTGAAGCTATTATCTTTGATAGTGTACCATCTACTGGGTTGCATCAGCTGCAGAGTTCTATAGACCTACTGGGGACCAGTGCCAGAAACCGGCCTCCCTCACAGAAGTACAAGGAGTGGTGACATTTATTTATTTATTGATGCCACCACTAGGGAAGACACCCAGAAAGTCAGTGAGACAAAACAAGCTGGCTGGCTGGCTTCAAACGAGACAGCAGCCATGAGAACCATTGAAATAATTCCCCCCAACAGTGTAAACAAAATACTTTATCAAAATCTCCAAGCTCAATTCTCATTTGCCCCACCTCCCCTACTCATTTGAGGGAGAGAAAAAGCAGCTCACAGTCAGCCAGCTGTACCACCTTTCTCAGGTGGTATATAGTAGCATACAAGATACATATACAGTATATATATATATATATATATATATATATATATATATATATATATATATATATATATATATATATATATATATATATATATATATATATATATATATATATATATATATTATATATATATATATATATATATATATATATATATATACTCGAGGCACTCGAGGCACAGTGAAGTTAACGACATCATCAAGAGGAGCCTCACCACAGCTGGATGCCCAGCCGAGAGAGAGCCGCGTTACCTAACGCCCCGTAACTCTGATGCTCTTATTGGTCGCCCGGATGGTATCACAGTGAACCCCTGGAAGAATGGCAAGCAGTTGGTATGGGACTACACGTGCGTATCAACCCTGGCTAACACCTACATTGACCTCAGTGTTGCACAACCAGGTGGCGCTGCCACCCACAGGGAAGCAGCCAAATCCCGTAAGTATAGAGAACTTGATCACCACTACAATTTTGTCCCCATTGCTTCTGAGACACTCGGCGCCTGGGGTAAAAGTGCTACCAGTTTTTTGAAGGAACTGGGTTCTAGGCTCATTGAAACAACAAGGGACCCTAGAGCTGCCAGCTTTCTTTTCCAGCGCCTCAGCGTGGCGATACAGAGGGGAAATGCGCACTGCATCCAGGGTTCCTGCCCGCCATCTGAGGAGCTGGAGGAACTCGACAACCTATGATAACCATCTTTGTAACCTATATGTAACTCCTTTTTTGTAACACAGTTCAAATAAAGCAAATATATATGTGTACATACAAAAGAATGGGGGTGGTAGGAGAAGAAAATATTAGTGTTCAGTGAGAAACCACAAGGTCTCCTCTGAATACGTTTTATTTTCTTCTCCGAGGCTATGGGTCCCCACATTGGCACCAGAGGTGGTACCCTCACAAACTTTATATATATATATATATATAATATATATACATATATATATATATATATATATATATATATATATATATATATATATATATATATATATATACACATATACATACATACATACATATACATACACAAGATATATAGTGTATAGTAGATACAACTAACCTCCCGACAACTTGGAGGGAAGGTCTCAGGAAACTAATGAGGCTCACCCATATATTGGCGTTCCATTACATTCAAAGCTGGTTTTCTAGGGGTAGCCCCTTGTGGCTCCCTGAAGTTTATATCCCCACAGAAAAGGAAAACTAACATGCTCTCACCGGGGATTAGGGAGCACCTCAGACACTAACATGAAGAAGAGACTCCTGGATGCCCTCCAAAACCCCCAACACCTAAATAGCAGCCTAGAATACATGTGTGAACACACCTGCAAGAGTGGCATATGGCTGAAAATTGTAAGCACGAGGGTAAACCACAGGCTGGCTAGACTGAAGAACACAGAGGATGACCTGAGAAATATGATCCTTGGAACAGAGGGGGGCCAAGGAAAAAGAATTAGTCCACAAAGCACCCACTGAAGTGAAAACAGTGGCACAAAGATACCAGTGGAGAGCTGCCACCAGACACGTCATAAGATGCACTCCTGGCTGAACCACCTAAGTTTCAATGATGAAAGGACCCGTTTGGAAGCCGACTCAATCCCAGCAAAAAGAGGAGCCAGATGTAGACGAACAAACCACCCACTGGCGCCAAAAGAACAAAACCCCCTTACTGCCGGAGGAGAGCAGGAAGCTCATGCACTCGACAACAGGAAGCAAGAGTAATAAAGAACAAAGACAAGAAGAAACAATTACAGACCAAAGGGTCCATAATTGGCATGCCAAGACCATGCCAATGCAAAGTTCACATCTGGGTGCCCAAAAGTCTCACAAAGCCATAGGAAGGAGACAGCAATGGCAGATTGCAAACTGATAACAATAACAAACCGATTAACTGGAAACGAATAAACCAAGACCTCGTAGAACAATGCTGGGAAGAACAACTACATAATGCAGACTTAGACCAGTGCTTTGAGAAAATAAGCACGGTAGCACTAGAAATATGTAGACAGCATATATATATCATTAAGAAAAAAGGAGTAAAATATGTAAACTGGAACGAGAACGGCACTTCCACTATAGGCGAAGAAAACAAATAGCAGAGCATCTCGAATGCTCCACTCTATCCCAACAACGATGAGGAAGGCTATGAAGGGAAATAGGATGTAGGATCAAGCTCAAGCTGAGATAATCATATAAAATCCAAGAGGCAAAGAGAGCAAAAGGCCATAAGTGAAATAGACAGGAACCCGAAATACTTTTTCTCGTATGCAAAAACAAAAACAAAAACTGCATCCAGCATTGGGATGCAGTTTTGTTAGTTAGGGTGATGAAACTTTCACAGATGACAATAAAGAAATGAGTGAAATACTGGGGCTTCAGTATGATTGTTTTCAGTGAACCCCTGAACACATTGAAGATCAATGATCCAAATGAATTCTTCATGAATGTCACACCAACATCGAACCACATATCAGATGTCACCCTAACCGCACAGGACTTTGAAGTAGCCATAGACAACATACCCATGCACTCTGACTTATGGAATTCTATATTCATCAAGAAGTGCAAAACACCACTACCACAGGCCCTAAACATCTTTTGGATAGAGCCTAGATTCTGATGTCATCCCTGACATGCTTAATACAGTCGAGATAGCGCCACTTCACAAAGGAGGTAGTAAAGCAAATGCAAAAAAATTATAGATCAATACCTCTATCTTCACACATCTTAAAAATCTTTGAGTGCTAAGAAGATTACAAATCACATGGAATGACAACATCTACATAACCTCGGACAACATGGTTCAGAACAGGGCGCTCCTGCCTCTCACAATTGCTAGATCACTATGACATGGCCTTAGATGCCATGGAAGATAAGCAAAATGCAGATGTAATATACACAGATTTTGAAAAAGCTCTTGACAAATGTGGCCATGGTGTTATTGCACACAAAATACGTGCAAAAGGAATTACTGGCAAAGTAGGGAGATGGATCTTCAACTTCCTAGTGAATAGAACACAGAGTGTAATAGTCAACACAGTAAAATCCGGACCATCTACAGTACTGTGAAAAGCTCAGTCCCTCCAAGGTAACGTACTTGCTCCAGTACTTTTTCTCAATCTAATATCAGACATAGGCAAGGATACAAATTACAGCACTGTATCATCATTTGCAGATGACACTAGGATTTTCAAGCGAGAAGACAATATAGAGGACACAGCAAACCTCCAATCAGATGTAAATCAGGTCTTTCAATGGGCCACAGATAATATGATGTTTCCAGCTCCTGCATTATGGAAAAAACAAAATGTAAAAATGGAATCAAATTACACTATAGAACGAAAAAGCAATGTAAGGATCTAGGAGTAATCATGTCCTTAGACCTTAACTTTACATAACACAATAAAGTAGCTGTCACAACTGCAAGAAAAGGACAGGTAGGATAACAAGAACCTTCCAAACAAGGGATGCCATACCATTGATGATGATACTTTTCAAGACACTAGTGCTCTCTAGAGTAGAATATTGTTACACTCTAACAGCCCTATTCAGAGCCATAGAAATTGCTGACCTAGAGAGCGTGCAAAGATCCTTTACCACTAGAATCCACTCCATAAGTCATCTTAATTATTGGGACAAATGAAAAGTTCTAAATCTGTATTCTCTACAGCGTTGACGAGATACTGTACATAATAATCTACATGTGGAAGATATTAGAGGACTGGTTCTAAATACGAACACAGATATAACATCACATGAGACCAGTAGGCATGGCAGGATGTGCAAAATACCCCATTGAAAAGAAGTGTAATAAGTATGCTGAGAGAGAACACTATCAACATCAAGGGCCCAAGACTTTTCAACACTCACGCTACACGTAAGGAGCATAACTGGCCGGCCTCTCAGTGTTCAAGATAGAACGACAAACACCTCCAAAGAATACATGATCAACCTTACTGTGATTCATACATCAGGCTGCAAGCAGCCGTGTCCAACAGCCTGCTTGACCAGATGACCAACCGGGAGCAGAGACTGGGCTGTGGGACCATTAATCCCTGGAAGCTACACAAAGTAGGTAGGTAGGGAGATAGTGAACACAGCCTGGTTCCTGTGGTTACAAAGGCCTACCTAGGTGTGCTATAGTGTAGCATGCAAATACCCAGTGTGCCCCAAGCCAGCCAATGTCACATCCAACCTGAGTAAAGAAAGGAAAATTTGAAACCACTTGACTCACCCTGACAGCTGGGTGGACAGCGCTTCGGATTCGTAGTCCTGAGGTTCCGGGTTCGTTTCCCGGTGGAGGCGGAGACAAATAGGCAAAATATTTCTCTCACCCTGATGCCCCTATTACCTAGCAGTAAATAGGTACCTGGGAGTTAGATAGCTGCTATGGGCTGCTTCCTGGGGGTGAGTAACAAAAAGGAGGCCTGGTCGAGGACCAGACCGCAGAGACGCTAAGCCCCCACAAGCAAGAACTCCTAAGGGAGTGACACCCGACTTCCCCAGGGAAGAGAATCCTGAAGAGCAAAAGCAGCACTAGGGAACACACACACACACACAAAATAACTCGGTGCACATCCAGCTCTAAGCACTCATGATGTCCAGACTCTCACAACACTGCAGTGCACAGAACTCCTGCAGAGACAAAAATCATCATGTAGCTGTAATAGTAAAACACTGGAGTGCAAGCAGCAGAGAGGCAAGCAGGCACACACACAACACACATCAGCACAAAAATGAGGGTGGTGCAGCTGGCTGACCGGAAGCTGCCTTCGCTCATTGGCCAAATGAGTGTAAAAGGTGGTGGTGCAAACGAACACTGAGCTAGTTTGAAGAGATTTTTATTGTTTACATTGTTGGGGGAAGTTGTTTCATCAGTTCCCGATCCTGTGATCTCATCTGAATCCAGCAGTGGTTTGTTTTGTGCTACTGACTGTCTGGGTGCCTTCCCTGGTGGTGGCATCAATAAATGCATAAATGTCACTGCTCCGTGCACCTCTGTGAGGGGGGCCAAATTCTGGTGCTAGTATCCAGTAGGCCTACACAACTCCATGGCTGTGACCTAATAGATTGTATATCATCAGTGATTGTAGCTTCAGAAAGTCACAAGGAACTCCCTCCAGAAAAGTAAATTTATAAATCTTCAAAGGTTCAGATCATGGGGTAAAAAAATATTCTTATCAATAATGAACCTTAACTTAACTTTGGGATGATAACTGTACATATAAAAAAAAAAAAATTCTTTCTTAAAGTCCTCAATACAATTTTAATTATACAAAATTTTCATTGTCAAATATAATCCCTAGTAATTATAATTACAAAATAGAAAACACTTGATATGTACATTTATGCACTAATATATTTATTACAATATTCATTACACATGCTGTATTGATTTTTCCTAATCAGTATCTTTACACAAAAGATTTGTCATTTACCAAAAATCACAACTTCCTCCCTAAAACTGACAGTAAAGTATACACATAACAGCTTCAACACATAAAAAGGAATTAAAGGAAAGCTGATGGCTTGGTTTCATGATAAATGAGCACTTCTCTGTTGGTAGCAAAATGACTGCTGTTACTTTTCACAGTTCTGTTATTTGTTTTCATGTCAATAAACAATGACTACAGGAGTATACAGTATATAGGTTGTTACATATAAACTTGCATGAGTACATAAAGTTATTTCAGGTAAAATCAAACCACAAAGAGTAATGAAAATCTTGAAAGTGACAATGATACCAACAGCAAAAAGAGCAACAAGCGACCTAGCTCACTGTAGTGCTAGTGAAACCAAAAGCAGAGATTTTTGGAATAGATAACCCTACAGCAAAATGAGACAACCCTCTCAGCCCAACATAACTTGCAAATTTTTTACATAAGAAGCCAAATGAACATGTGATACAGATGAACTTTGCACTTTCAGCTTAACAAGGATAGTGTGTTCAGCAAAATTTTGGATACTATACAGTAATTTGCACTATTCTATAATCCAAATCTATTTATATCTATAAGAGAGAATATAATGTATGTCTGTCCAATGTTGGAGGCCAGACACTTCGGCTAGCCTCACCCAAGTTGGCACTGGGTAATGGTCTAGCGCAGCAGTCGCCAACCGGTAGTCCGCAGACCACCAGTGGACTGCGAGACAATTTTATTTGTGTATTTTATGTATATATTTTCTTTAACCGTTACATTTAACGGCATAAAATTGTTTGCTTTAATAACTATCATTTCTCATTTGGTGGACTGCAGGATTCATATTAGTGGTCAGTGGGATTTAAAATTATGAATTTAGTGATCCTTGAGCTCCGAAAGGTTGATGACCGCTGGTCTAGGTTACAGGATGGACATAGGCATGTCAGGGTCAATAGAATTCAAGAGGATGAGAGGTGGTGGGGTGGGCAGTTTCGAGATAAGGGTGGCTGGAGAGAGGATGGTTTCAGGATAAGGGTGGCTGGAGAGAGGATGGTTTCAGGATAAGGGTGGCTGGAGAGAGGATGGTTTCAGGATAAGGGTGGCTGGTGAGAGGATGGTTTCAGGATAAGGGTGGCTGGTGAGAGGATGGTTTCAGGATAAGGGTGGCTGGTGAGAGGATGGTTTCAGGATAAGGGTGGCTGGTGAGAGGATGGTTTCAGGATAAGGGTGGCTGGAGAGAGGATGGTTTCAGGATAAGGGTGGCTGGAGAGAGGAAAGAGTCAGAAGGGACTGCCTGGGGTGTGATGAGGGGCATATGATCTGTACTGTATAGAATAACCAAAAATTATGTTAAAACAATTCATTACAGTATAAAACTAAAGAAATATTTACTAATATTATAAGACTCACTTCTTAAAAACTATGTGTACAGGTTGAAGAATGTAGTTTCCTGCTAAAAATGTAATTTTTCCGCCTGGCAGCCTACGTAACGGGCCTGCACTGTCCAGGCCTACTCAAGCTAAACAGGTCACGTGCTCTCAACCTTCATGTTGAGTGTCATGCCATTAGTGAGACATTTTCTTATATAGTATAGTTTTAAAAAAGTTATTTAAGTTACTATAAATTACTATAAATTATCATAGTAACTTTGATAATTTTTTGCCAAGATAATGTTTGGTGGCAGCAGCAATCGTCCTGGAGGTGTTAAGAGAAAGAAGGTTGTGCTAACAGCACCTCAGACAACCAATTACAGTTTACTTATGTCTTCTCTTGACGTGTTAATTAATTTTTCATCCAACTGTGCTAATCTAGAAGTTGGAAACTTGTATCAGTACATGAGGTGAACCAAAGAGCTGATAACAAGAGAAGGCAATGAACACAGGAGGCAAACAAAAGTTGATTCTTATTTTGATAAAAACAGCAAGCCAAGGCTTTTCAGCCACTGAAGCTTCACACACAAACCGAGGACCTTCAACCAGTGAAGCCTCACCTGACAGCCAAGAGCCTTCAACCAGTGATGCTTTAGCAGCTGGCAGTCAAAACTTACCTTTTGCCAAGCTGTACAGTAATTTTAGTGTTGTGTTAGGTTATGTTAACATAAATTTTCAAGAATTACTATTTCAAGATGTGTAGTACTGTATCAATCAAGAAGACAAACTAAAAACAAGATAAGCTGAAGTTTCTATTTTAAATTACAGTACTGGTATACATTTTAATCGTAGTGTGTGCGTTTGAAAAATCAAATTATGTTGGTTGTGATACAAATAATTGTGAATATGTTTATTTTTGGACTTTCCCAGTAAGAAATAGTTCTTATCCGGATGTCTGGTTTATCAGACGGGGATAATTCCTATATACTCTGGCTAAGCGAGCTCATACAGTAAGTAAGAATGGTAAGAACAGTGACTGAAAATTAAATATCATGCTTGAATACTCAAAATGTAGAGCATCGCCTTATATAACAAAACTTGCATGAAATTCAACTTCAAATGTACCAGCATTAGTTAAAGAAAGCTGGCAAAATATTTTGAAAAACTGGTGGACTCTACTATACACAAATTATAGAATGTGAAGTGGCTGTAAGTGCAAGGTTTGACTGCATCACATTTGACATTAATTCAACCATGAAAATAAACAATACAACTGCATTAGAAAATTGTAACACTTATGAAAAAAAAAAAGATTCAAAAGTGTAATCACAAGCCAAAAACAAGCTTAAACTAAATCTAACAACAATGAAATAAAATAAATGTTGAAAAAATTAATAATTTCATTGGTATGTAATACATGCAAGCGCATCTTCATCACGACAACTGGCATCACACACAACTCCTGCACCAAGCAAAATTTTGGTAGAGCACCGCCGTAGACTGAACAAACGTCTCCAGCATGAGTGAGGTTCAAAAGTTATTGGAAGTCCCACTATTATTCTCTTCTGCATAGAATATTAACAGCTTATAATATTCAAACATTATGTTCATAAGGTTATGTACAAAATAATTCATAACTACATATTTCATGATGAAATTAATTTATTTGTTAATACAATTTAGAAATATTATCAAACACTTATATCCTAGATAATGTGGTCTCCATTTACATAATTTCTAACAAATTAGCAGAAATCCATTCATCTTATATCTTTTTAATATTAAATAAATACAAATTAAATGAAACTATGGTGACAGGACATTAAGACTAACTATACAGATAATCTGAGGAGCAAAATACAGTTAGCACACGAGCCAGTCGATGACACTATGTACTTATGGATGGATATTGTGCTATACGCAGAATCTGTGATATAACTTTATAATTCCTAGTGAAAATAATGAAAAGTAGAGATTGAATTCTATGAAGATAGTGGTATAAACCTATCAGGTATATGTTACTATAAAGTCACATACACAAACAAGTCTACTAATCACAGATGCATAGCAAGAACAGATACACATGAAAATGCCTGACATACTAAAGATATTGTGGCAACAGGGAACTGTGGTCAAACTTTGGTAATACAGTAATTTACAACTTACCATTCATTTTCTTTAACAATAATCATAATGCAGCATCACATAGCTTTCTAATAACTATTTGTATAATATTTTGCTTATTATGTGCCAACCAAAAGAATTACTCATCAAGTGTTCGATCACATGTCATGGACCTTGACTCACTGGCTCTGCCAGATGTTATCGATAATTTCATCTGAGTGCACAAAGTTTGTAATTTGTCTTCATCAGAGCTGCAACAATCACAGGAAAATCACTCATACATTTCTTGGCCATAAATTAGCCTTGATGGCCAAGGCCAGAAAATGGCCACAATGAGACTATAAAACACGGCAAGTGAGATCATAGGATGGTACACTTGGCTAACCAACTGCTGATAGATTTTCGAGGGGGTTCATTGGGCTTGATAGTATGGCCACCTTTGGGAGGATTGCTTGCTTCCTGAAAAGTGGAAGAAATCTGAGAAAATCTTAAATAATAATAATTATATTCATGATTGTGTATAATATACAGAAAAACCAGCATTGAATGTAATGAAACACCATTTTCTGGGTGAGACCCGGAAGCTCCCTGGAACTTACTAGGCTAATATGATAATGTCAGACTTTGGCATCAGTCATTTGTATGGAGTTTTGTGGGCCTACCGAGGACCACGAGCCAGAACCTGGCCCCCCCTCTATGAGGCATGGGGAGCAATGGTCTATAGAAACCCCCGTGAGGTTGGAAGCACTATGTCTGCCATCGACTGGGTCAAGCACCCAGAAAGGTAAGCATCCCAAAAACAAACCCCTATTCTGGTGAAAATTTTGCTACCAAAAGCCGAATAAGTGGACAGGACTCCCCTAAAAGAAACGAGCAAACGAGCATGACGTCACACATCGCCGCGCCCCTGTCTGCGCAGCTCTCCCCTCCCCAGGAGGGGGAAGGTGGAGCCCCAGACCCCCGCGCCGGCTATCAGCCCTTCGGTTCTGAGGCTGGATGTCAAAACACGTGAAAAAAATGCCGACTGGAGGGAGGGAGGGATGCTGAACAGAAGGAGACCCACTGGTCAGACCCTGGTTGATACCTGGTTGATGGGGTTCTGGGAGTTCTACTCCCCAAGCCCGGCCCGAGGCCAGGCTTGACTTTTGAGTTTGGTCCACCAGGCTGTTGCTTGGAGCGGCCCGCAGGCCCACATACCCACCACAGCCCAGTTGGTCCGGAACTTCTTTTAGAAAACAGCCTAGTTTTCTCTTGAAGAAGTCCACGGTTGTTTCGGCAATATTTCTTATAGTCGCTGGGAAGACGTTGAACAGCCGTGGACCTCTGATATTTATACAGTGTTCTCTGTGTCTATGGCACCTCTGTTCTTCACTTGTTCTATTCTGCATTTTCTTCCATATTGTTCACTCCAGTACATTGTTATATTACTGTGTAGATTAGGGACCTGGCCTTCCAGTATTTTTCCTGTGTATATTATTTGGTATCTCTCTCGTCTCCTTTCTAGTGAGTACATTTGGAGAGCTTTGAGACGATCCCAATAATTTAGGTGATTTATCGCATCTATGCAGGGGAGCCGGTCGGCCGAGCGGACAGCACGCTGGACTTGTGATCATGTAGTCCTGGGTTCGATCCCAGGCGCCGGCGAGAAACAATGGGCAGAGTTTCTTTCACCCTATGCCCCTGTTACCTAGCAGTAAAATAGGTACCTGGGGTGTTAGTCAGCTGTCACGGGCTGCTTCCTGGGGGTGGAGGCCTGGTCGAGGACCGGGCCGCGGGGACACTAAAAAACCCCAAAATCATCTCAAGATAACCTCAAGATGCATGCCGTATATGTTCTGTATATAGGATAGAGGCTATATAGGCTCAGGCAGGCCTAGTGGCTTCGGCAGGGAGATCGGACTCGAATGCCTCTGTCGCTACACCAGAAGAGGCATCCCCTGAGTCTCAAGACCATCTAAACCCTGCCCCAACTCCGAAACCCTCAAACGCTTCGAAGCCGGAAGCAGGGGGTGGGGGACAAAACAAGGCAGCCTCAGAGCATCTGGGTGAGCAACCAACGTAGCACATTGCAGCAACCTAAAACACACATGCAACACCTGCTCTGCCTGTATCTTTAGAATATCATCATGAGACTGGGTAAACCGAGTCAAAAGCAAGCAACAGAACTTGCAGGACTCCGGGTCAAAAGTGTCATCGACCCAACAGGTAGTGTGACGGAGGCAAAAACCATGAGGGTAAACCTGGGTCAAGGCGATCGAGCAACCCTTGAACTCACACGAAGCGAGGGGGGGGGGGGCTCCGGGGACACATCCATTGGACCCACGTGCCCCTAAGGGGATTCCCAGGGTTCTGAGAGCTTAACTTAACTCACGCCCTGGTAAACCCAGGCAGGGTACTGCTAACCGGTGCCCACAAATACCAAGCAACTTTCTAAAAGAACCCCAGGGACGTGTACACTCACGAGGACCTAGCAGGGGCCACCACCAGAAAAGAACCGTGCACAGGTCAGGCACAAAGGGGGGCATACAAGGCAGACCCCCCCACAAGGCAAAAACACAAAGAAAAAGAAAACTCCGCAAGAGGACAACGCTCCCCAATGAACAGAGCCGGCCGCTGTGAATGGTGAAAACAAGCTGCTCCGTACCCTGTGCCCCGCACCAGTGCAAACTGCCTATTACCCTAAGGTAAACCAGGAAGACAAAACCCCCAAGCACCCAAAGGGTGGCCGAAAAACCGAGCAGTAAAACGGCCCAGCAGAGGCAGGACCCAAGGAACTTGTGGAAGGTGGCCCCAAGCTCCAAGTGCAGTACTTACCAAGTACTAGTACTTGGTAAGTACTAGGGCACCTAATGACAATAACCCTAGGCGCATGCAGCCCGAGTACTGTAGAATAACCCCTGGCTCTCGCACCCCTGGAAGATCACCACACTCAAAGCACAGTGCTGGAAACTCTGGAGCCAAGCACACGACCTCTGTCTCTAGCATCAGCCTTAGAACTGAAGGGTGAATAGCCGGCATGAGGGTCTGAGACTCCCCCTTCCCCCTCCTGGGGAGGGGAAGCTGCGCAGACAGCGACGCGGCAACGTGTGATGTCATGCTCGTTTGCTCGTTTCTTTTAGGGAAGTTCTGTCCACTTGTTTGGCTTTTGGTAGCAAAGTTTTCACCAGAATAGGGGTTCGTTTTGGGATGCTTACCTTTCTGGGTGCCTGACCCGGTTGATGGCAGACATAGAATGCTTCCAACCACATGCGGGTTTCTATAGGTCATTGTTCCCCATGCCTCTCTGCGGGCGGCCAAGTACTGGCTCGTGGTCCCCGGTAAGCCCACAAAACTCCATACACATGACTGATACCAAAGTCTGACATTGGTATATCAGCCTAGTAAGCTCCGGGGAGCCGAAGGGGCTCCCCCCAGAAATTAATTGAAGTAAGAGTTTGATTCTAAATAAGCTAATGATATGTTTATCAGGCAAATAGCAAAACCTTACTAAATAAAAATTGAGCAAGAACATTAAAATCTTTAGGGACAGCAGTGGACAATATGAAATAAAAATACTTGCTGTAACTCAAGAACCATATACACCAACTTTGGTAAGAATAACACAAAGGGAAAATAACCTCTTATATACCCCACAACCAGGGACAGGCACAGTGTTACTGTACATGCTAGTTCAGTGATTATGTTTTTTTAAACATGGTAGCGGGTTGGCAATAAAAAAAAGCATTGAATGTAAAGAAATGGCAATTCCTGGATGAGCCCTGGTGGCTTCCTGAAGGAATCTCTGATAGTGTGTCATATTACTAGGTCTCATCAGGTGCAGAGTTCTATAGCCTACCAGGGACCAAGAGCCAGAACCTGGCCTCCTTACAGAGGCACAGGGAGCAGTGACATTTATATAATAAGTTATTCATTTATGGCACCACCAAGGAAGGCACCCAGAAACTCAGCAAAGCAAAACAAACCACTGCTGACTCTACAGCCTTCAGAAATGGTTATAGAATGCCTACAACAATGTAAATAAATGATAGAAATTTCATGAAACTAGTGCCAGCTTGTTCGCCCCACCTTCCCCCTCATTTCGAGGTCGGAGGAAGGCAGCCAGGGGTCAGGCAGCTACTCCACCCTCAGTCTGACGATGATGCAAACTTACCATCGATCTGGAGAGAAGGAGGGTGTCAGGGAACTACTGGGGCTGACCCAGAAATTGGTATCTTATTATATTCAATGCTGGTTTTCTGGGACAACGAAGAAGAGAAGTCCAGCCGAGTCAAGACCACACAAGGTCACCAAAGCTCAGGCACCTCAATGGGAAATAGGGCAACCCAAACACAGGATGACTGGAAACCCCCTATGCCTGAACAACAGCCTAGGACAGGGTTGTAAGGACAGCCGAGAAAATGGTAAACCTCTGAACACAACAGACGTGAGGAAAGACAGCAGGTTGGCAAACAAAGAAACACTGCAGACATCCTGAGAAAGGAAAGCCTTGGAACAGGGGACCCAGGGACTGGATCAACTCACAAGGGAGCCACCAAGGCACAGTCAGCATCATAAGCTGCAACCTGACAACAAATAAAGCACCCCTAGCCAAACTAACAAACTCCACAATGCATGGACTGCCCCAGAGGCTATCTTGATTTATCTTGCGATGATTTCGGGGCTTCGTGTCCCCGCGGCCCCGTCCTCAACCAGGCCTCCACCCCCAGGAAGCAGCCCGTAGCAGCTGTTTAACTCCCAGGTACCTATTTACTGCTAGGTAACAGGGGCATCAGGGTGAAAGAAACATTTTGCCCATTTGTCTCCGCCTCCATCAGGGATCGTACCCGGAACCTCAGGACTACGAATCCGAAGTGCTGTCCACCCAGCTGTCAGGCGCTCAGGTGCCTCAGGCTAACTGAGCTAATCTCCACCAGGAAAGAAGGAGCCAGCAGCAAACGAAAAAATGCCCAACAGGGTGAAAGGCCAAAGATCCGGAGCTGGAGGAAAGCACAAGGCTAAGCAACCCAGCAATGCAAAAAGAAACAAACCAAACAGAAGGGGCCACCAAAATCAAGCAGACGGGAGAAAGGAAAAAAACATGGGCCAGAGACCAAGCAAGCCCAGGTGGTACAGCACAGGCTGGAGATGAAACAACATCCTCAACAGCATGTGAAACACAGAAGAGGAAGTGTCAACCCTGAAAGCATGCTGTAGCCCTCTGCCAGCGTCACACAACATGAAGCAACAGTATGCGACACGAGATGCCGATCGAGAAAAGCCAGGACAGAAGAGAGAGAAGACCCACATGGAAAATGAAAGACAGCAATGAAGGAGAGAGTGGTGAATGAACATCACAAGACCCATACTGCCACCCTGAGGAAGACCGCATGTGGGACACCATCAAGGGTACCACAATGCCAGAAGAAAGCAAAATGCATGAGTCAAAAGACCAGACATCTAGAGTGGAGAAGTACAGACCAGCAAAGCATGCCACTGATCCGAAACTCTGACGCAGAGCCATAGAAAAATGAATGGGTTTAGATACAGAGTAAGCAGCAACATAACCAAGGCTAGGGCGGCTGTCAAGGAGACAGAAGGTTCACAATCCCCCCATGGATACTTCAACAGTGCCAGAACCTGGAGCAATAGCCAGACCAGATGGGGGGGGGATTGCAAACAAACCCGTACCTTGACCAGTCCAGCTGGAAGGCACTACCTCATGGACCCATGATTAGATAATGATGCTGAAAAAAGAGGGAGGCGCCAAGCCAAAGCGAAGAGATCCCAAACGTCCAACAAAGCCACAGGAGGTATCAACAGCCCACTCCAAGGAGACAGACAGGAAATGGGACAGACTGTCTGCAAAGATGCTGGACACACCCTGAACGTGAACCATAAGGAGAACCAATCCTGAGAACCCAGCAGAGCAATCCGAGAAGTCCAGCTCCAAAGATGCTGGGACCAAAGCAAACCTCTCCCGCTGAGAACCACAGGAGAACAGTCCAAATGGAACCAGACTACAGAGCCAAGCAGAATCCAAACCTTCTGCAACACATGCCACACAGTCGCAAAATCCATACTGTGAGCCAGACAAATGAGACAATGTCCTTGACTAGCATGGAGACCGTGGATCACAATGCCCCAGCAGAGAGTGGAGGCATAACCACTACTTATAATTGTAACAAGTTAGTGCCTTCTCCTCTGCAGTGATTCTTCTGAGCTTTTGACTGTCTGCAATGTTAATGTGCAAGTTCATCCAGTTGCAGTACTTGGATCAACCTTAGCGAGACCTTCTTCAATCAGAATGTTCAATATGTCTGGCTGGTGAGGATACACAATGTGATGGGGATTGGTCATTGGGCTGTAGAAAACTTCCTGTCCGGTTGCATTTACATTCACGACACAACCAAACCATCTGGCATCATTATAGATGCAAGTCACAAAACCACTTATTTCTTCCAAAGGCAAAGTTTCATGTTGGATATCTGTTTGCTGCACTTCACTAGTTGTTTCTGTAGCAAACCCCATTATTATTACTGTAATTAATTCTGCGTTATTGGGATGAAAGCGTGAAAAGATTGAGTTACAGGTGCTGGCCAAGTTTCTTCAGGTCATGTGTGTAGAAATTTCTCATTCTCCATTATTTCTTGTTAATGCACACACATAGGCAAAGTTTATCTTCTTGACATTGTCTTTTACCCAGCAGAACAAATGTCTTGGAGTCAATTGATCAGTATAGATAAATTGTAAACTTGCCCTAGCTGCCAGTCTCTTCACAGTTCCATCCAGTCCATCACAAGAGTTCTTGCCCTGGGAGCAAAGAAGTGCCACTCAGCTGGGATCCCAAAATCAAGTTTTGTGATGAACAAAGTCTGAAAAGTTTTTTTCTGTTTTTGTTTTTGGCTGCACACGCATCTGAGAAATAATATATATTAGATATGTTTTGCATGAATTATTTTAGAAATTGAATGAGATGCTTTTGAAATGTAAATGTATGACTTGTGTTGCGAACAGGTTGAAATAACTACTAAGTTTGTACATGACAATTTCCCTGCTGGTGTTTCTCTGTAGTAAATGGCAAGTAGATGAACTGTGACTTGGGAATTACTCCAGTGGAAATCTTCATTTTGTAGTAGGAAACAATAATTTTCTGCAAAGTTACGCAACACAATAATTTCAGTGTTAGAACAAACATTCTACTTTGGGTGGGTTGCACATCATATTTGCCAGGTAATGGTGGTAAGCAGATAGATGAATATCCTGGTTTTCCATTAGCTGTTTAATTTGCACCTTTCCATTAACAATTTCACATTCTGATGTAAAACACTAACAAACACAGTGTGTGTGTGTGTGTGTGTACCACTTGCTCCCACAAGAACACAATGATTTTGGAATGAAATTTTGAAAGTTAATCTTCACACCAGGATATGATTGTTGGAAGTGAGCATACACTTTTGCAAATTTCTTTAAGAGTTGCCTCCTTCTGAATGTGCTCTTTTGCACTACCTCTTCTGTCACAAAGTCCTTCTAGTCAGGGATTATTCTGCTGACATGATCATTGTAGTGAAAGTTCTTCACAGTCTCAACAATATCTGGGGTCAAGTTCCTTCCTGCCTTAGGATTTGGTGACGACAACATCACACTCTTTTTACTAATTGCTTAGCTTTATGTATCGTATAGTTACTTACTTGCACATGGAAGTTCTTGCTCTATTCTCAGATACTCCAGTCCTTAGAAGAAGTGTCAAAATTGTCACCGTCTCACCTTTTATTTATTTTTATTTTTTATTTTTTTTAGTTTTCATTTAGTTGTTGCATTATGGCATCATCATCACACCCTGGATTGTCAGGCGCAGGGTCTTCAGCTAGCATGTGGAATATCTTGTCTTCTACAACCTGTACAATTTTAGTAGCACTTCTTTTGCATTATGTTCCTTCCTTTGCATAACTGACTGTATAGCTAACTGTAAAAAAACCAGCATTGAATGTAATGAAACGCCATTTTCTGGGTGAGTCCCGGAGGCTCCCCGGAGCTATCCATGGCTGATATGGATACCCTAACTATTTTGCATCAGTCGATGTGGGTGGAGTTCTAGGCCTACCGGGGACCACGAGCCAGAACCTGGCCCCCTCAGAGAGGCACGGGGAGCAATGGCCCATAGAAATGCACATGTGATTTGGAGCATTCTATATCTGCCATCGACCGGGACAGGCACCCAGAAAGGTAAGCGCCACAAAACAAACCCCTATTCTGGTTAACCACAAAAATTGACAAACGAGTGGACAGAACTCCCCCAGGAAAACGAACTAACAAGCATGAAGTCACACGAGCCGCGCCGCATGTCTGCGCAGCTCCCCCCTCCCTGGGAGGGGGAAGGGGGAGCCCCAGACCCCCGCGGCGGCTATCCACACCCCAGTTCCGAGGCTGGATATCAAAACCACGAAAAACCGCCGACCGGAGGGCGGGAGGGATGCCGGGGAGCCTCCGGGACTCACCCAGAAAATGGCATTTCATTACATTCAACGCTGGTTTTCTGGGGGGAGCCCCTACGGCTCCCCGGAGCTACCTCACCAAAGACTACCTAAGAAAACAAGGGGACATACCCGGGAGGCGGTCGGTGAACCACTCCTCAACACGAAGTCGGGACAACAACCAAAAGGACCCCTCCGGAAAGCAGCAGGCACAACATTCGCCAGAAAAAGGGAGAACGGCCACAGACGAAGAAAACTATGACCAAGATCATAGAAGCCAAGAAACCACTGCGCCTGAGAAGAGCATGAAGCACTGCCACACGACCCCCAGAGGCCAATGCCAAAAGATAGCCGAGGCAAAGCAAACCTGGCCCCAAGGAGCCACAACCACCAAGGAGAAGAAAAACAGGAGAACACCCTGTCCAAAGACCTGGACGGCACAGGCAGTGCAGAAACAGGCCGGAGGTGAAACAATGCACGATACAGCCTGCGAAACGGCACAGAAGGAACATCGAAACCGAAAGCTAGCAGCAGAAACCAAGGTGCAAGACCCAGGAACAGTCCCAAGCGCCTCTACACCTTCTGCAAGCCAATCCTATGACAGCCCCAGGAGGGAAAAGAAAACGCAGGACCAAAACCAAAATGCCACAAGCGTGCAAGGCCACCACCACAAGTGCAGCCGACAGGGAAGGAACCTGCGTAAGGAGCCGCCCCGCACCAATCCCCGGCAGAAGGGCAGGAGCGAAGACTCAGTAAAAGGAGCAAAATCGCCCACAGGAAAATGAGGAGCGCCGAGACAGCGCGAAGAGGAGATATATGCACAAAAGAACCAGAAGGCCAAACATCCAGAAACTGCCGGGAAGAGGACCCACAAGCCCTAGAAAGGACCGGAGGGAAGCTCAACCGAATGACGACAGACGTACCAGAAAAAGGGAAAGAGCTGACTGGGGTTAGAAGACACAGAATTGCTCTTTCCCACTCATTATTCCTGCCCTGTCATTCTCCGCCGCACACGTAAATGTACGTTTACAGGAGAGTGAAGGAGGAGGAGGGGCCACTGGGAAGTGTGTCAAGGAAAACCCAGCACAAAGACGCCGCCAGAGTAGCAGGCGCCGGCCCCGTCAACGAGAGGAGCAGCAGTGGCATCGCCTGCTGCATTCTCTCTATGGTGTGGGTGCCAGAAGCCACGGAGCGACCGGGGACAAGGAAGATGTCGTTGACGGGTGTCACGAGCCCCAACAGATGACCAATGCAGTATACGGCGCTAGGACTGACCTGCGCCGGTCGGACTGACTGACATGTCAACGTCACACAGTGGGTGTTGAACTCCCCTCTGTTTATCTGCTTTCTCCTTTCCCACGGCAATTGGGTGCAGCTACCAAGGCTACCCCAAAACAGTCCCAAACCTTCGAAAACAAAAGCCGCAAACAAAGAACGAAGGCACAAAAACTCCGTCGCACCCGAGACCAAAAGTCATGCAGAACCCCAAGAAGAGGGGGACATGACTGAGAAGGCCGTCCTGGAAAAAGGTGCGAAGACTGTAGAAAAACACCCACCGACAGGACGGAAACAACGGGCACGCTGGACAAGGAAAACCGAGCCCAGGGAGGGACCGATGCCCACAAAGCACGTGCGGAGCGGGGGGACGGAAAAACCCCACACCACAAAACCGTAAGCCTGGCCCAGAGGGGTAGAAAGACCCGGCGGGGACCAACGGGGCGAAGGCCCCTTACGTTAGCACCACCCCAGCCCGGGAACCCACCCTGCAGGCCCCGGGGCCGAGCTGTCCCCTCAAAGCCCCAGCGGCAAGAAAACCCGGGGCAGCCGTGAAAAACACCAAGGAAGGAGCCCACTAGGCTCCGGAACTTGAACGGAAACCGGAGGAAAAAGCGAGGGGCGAGACGACGACCCCAAGCTCATCCCCAACCAGCACAATGAGGCAAGGACAAAACAGAATCCAAGGAACCTGGAAAACCAGGCCCAGCACAGCAAGACCGACAAGGAAGGAGGGCCCCAAAAGGAGCACGGAAGGGCCGAACATAATGCCACAACCAACCCCGACACACAGCTGCAGTACCAAAACCGCAGCAAAACGTCCCCACACTCCCCGAGGGAGCGACAGAGAAGATAGATAAATCGTACACGAGCGGCACACAAGGGGACACAGGCGGAAACCGAGCACCCAACCGAGCCACAGGGACGGTAGGAGAAACGTGTGCAGTGTAACAGGCAACCGAAGGAACACATTGGGCAGCCCAACATGGGCTGATCCCATACACAGCCCCAAGAGCAGAGACGAGAGCGCCCATGAAGCACAGAAACCGCTCAACAGGCAAACGACAGGGGAGAGGCGGAACTAAAGAGCCAGAACCCAACCCCGCAAGCACACAACACCCTCGACACAGGAAACGTACCACCACACAGGCACCCCCACCGTTGCACCGTGGAACAAGGTGGAGGCGGGGCCCCGAACTCAAGCCAGGTGAGACAAGCATAGGAGAGGGGCAGGAGTACAGGCAGGGGTCGCCTCGAAAGGGCCAAGAGGCCACCCGCAGACACCCGTGAACCGAGGAAGGAATCAGGTGGAGAGAACAAGAGCAGCCCAATATGGGCTAATAGCCCAGCAGCAGGCACCTCGGGCGATACGGACCACTGTCACAAGTACGTACGTACACCCATGCCTACGCCCAAAAACAGCGTCAGGACGAAGGAAACGCCAAACCGCACCAACTCACCTGCAGAACTGTTTTAGTGTCAGAGTGGTTGACAAACGGAATGCATGAGGAAGGGATGAGGTGGAGGCTGACTCCATACACAGAGTCAAGTGTAGAGATGATAGAGCCCAATAGGCTCAGGAATCGGTACACCTGTTGATTGACTGTTGAGAGGCAGGACCAGAGAGCCAGAGCTCAACCCCCGCAAACACAACTAGGAGAGTACAGCAGCACCCCAGACAACCCCAAGCAACGGGGCACGGATGGGATGAAGAGCGAGAGGCGAAGCCCCCCGAGAAAATGGAAGCACAACACATGTGCACACCGCCCGGAACCAAAACAAACTCACGGCGCATGCGCAGGACGCGAAAGAAAAGTAGCCCAACAGGGCGAGAAGTAGCCCAATACCGCTACAAGTAGCCCAATACCGCTACAAGTAGCCCAATACTGCTACAAGTAGCCCAATACTGCTACAAGTAGCCCAATACTGCTACAAGTAGCCCAATACTGCTACAAGTAGCCCAATACTGCTACAAGTAGCCCAATACTGCTACAAGTAGCCCAATACTGCTACAAGTAGCCCAATACTGCTACAAGTAGCCCAATACTGCTACAAGTAGCCAATACTGCTACAAGTAGCCAAAACTGCTACAAGTAGCCCAAAACTGCTACAAGTAGCCCAAAACTGCTACAAGTAGCCCAATACTGCTACAAGTAGCCCAATACTGCTACAAGTAGCCTAAAACTGCTACAAGTTCCGGGACACAGGCAGGAGGTAAGCCGCAAAGGCCAACGGCACCGCAGACGAAGAAATGCGTTAGCCGAAAAACTCCGGAAGACGGAACGAAGGAACCACAGGGACACGGAACCGAACCCGGGGAGGAGCAGAACCCAAGCCCAAGTCGTACGCAGAGGGGGGCAAGAAAAAAAACCCCACTCCTCGCAACAGTAAGCCCCGCTCAGAAGGACGGAATCCAGGCGGGGCGCAATGGAGCACAAAGCCCCCCAAGGTCGCTCCTCCCCAACCCAGGAGCCTCTACACTAGGCCCCGGGGCCGAGTCGACCTCCAAAGCCCCGGCCCCACAAGAAAAAGCCGGGGCAGCCGAGAGAGCTGGAAGAGAAGGGGCCCACTGGTCAGACCCGGAGCATCGGCAGGAGGAACAGACTCGAATGCCTCCGCAGCTACCCGGACGGGGCAACCCCCGAAACTGCCCAAGTCTCAGAACCTCGAACCCCGCCCCGACCCCAAAGCCTATAGATGCGTAGGGGCCGGAAGCAGGAGGGGAAATCAAGGGGCGTGGAAGAACCAAGGCCGAAAACGACCAAAACCCCCAAGTGTCCTACACAAGCGGGCAGCATCGGGCGTCCGGGGAAGCGACAAACCTGAGCGCGTTGCAACCAACCT
>WNGS01165339.1:19432266-19459379 GCA_020271785.1 Procambarus virginalis | reverse complement strand
TTTCAAAGATATATTATATATTCTGCATCACTTGCATTTTTGTCTGACAAATGTGTTATTATCCTCCCAGCAAGTTTAAGAAATATTGCGGAAACAACCGTGGACATCTTCAGAAAAAACTAGATTGTTTTCTAAAATAAGTGCCGGACCAACCGGCTGTGTAGATATTTGGGCCTGCGGGCCGCTCCAAGCAACAACCTGGTGGATCAAGCTCTCACAAGTCAAACCTGGCCTCGGGCTGGGCTTGGGGAAGTAGAAAACTCCCAAACCCCCATCAAGCAGGTATGAGTATACAGCTGTATACCAGTAATTTCCCTTGTGTTTACCAGTGCCAAGGAAAGTTACCATAACTGTGTTCAGTTAGAATCATTCTGTTGTCTGTTGCAAGTGGCAGAGAGTAGTTCTCATTACACACTAGAGCCCGCTGGACCATGTCCTGCCAAGTGTGCTTGTTTAGTTTTTGTGACAATGATACTCTCTCGTAACATAAAGGAACCATGTGTAATAGTGTTAAGTTTCTGTAATAAACTAGTATTTTTTACATAGCTTTCAATCATACCATTTTTCCCCTTACTACTCTCACACAAACTCCCTTACTCACTTAATAATTTTTGACACCATCTCCAGGGTAATTTTTGACACCATCTCAAGGGTAGAGCTGCTTCACAACTTGCACAATATATGAATGATATTCCCTAAGATTGCAAGATTATGATATCAAGGTGGAAGAGATCATTACTTCCTGTTAGTATCTCGGTCACTGGCATATCGATATCATGTTGTTCGCTCTTTGAGTAACTTAACGTAGGCTATTGCAAGTGCACAGTGCAATTGCAGGCTTTGTGTGAGAACCCAGTCATTACAGCGTGTAATATGCTTGCCTTCACAAAGTTTTCACTTAATTTTTATAACACGTATACCTGTACTGTACAACAATAACGACATTTAAAATAACGTCCAGAAGGTAAGGTTATTACAGGAAAAAGCACAGCTGAGTTTGGAGTATTGTACAGTATGTGCATTCACAGTACAGTATTTACAAGATTAAGTCTTCAAATTTCTCCAAAAAAAAACACCACCACTGAAACGCACAATTATATAAGTACTGTAGTGCCATCAAGCAAAATACATGTCTCACATTATGGCTAGTATTAACTCACTCCTGTATGAAACATTTTTTATCTCAAATATAAAGAAAATAACTGGAAATTATGTCAAACTTTTCCATCAGTTTACTAAATCGATTAAATTCTAAAGCCAATTTGAAAGCCCACAACAAAATTATAAATTATTATTGTGAAAGAATTGGCTGGCAAAAGTAAAAAACACATATAAAGGATGTTAGATTTAAAAGCTCATTATTCACAATGAAAAGGCAAGTGCGCAAATCACTTAAAAAATCTTTGGTTAACCATGCTATTTATTTGATTATTGTCTTAATAAATAGGTCTATTCTATAGAAGCATAAACCAAGGATTACGAAAAAGCTTGAGAAAAATAACCAGATCTCTCTTTAACACAAGTGGAGTAATTATATACCATATATAAATAATAATTATTTTGTTATGAAGTAAGTCAAGCTACCGGTGGTTGCAACATGAGCCTTTCACACAACAATAAATGTTGATGCTTGTAAATTATTACAAGTTTGGCAAGAGACATATCAAGTGTGTGGTGGAGTGATGCATGATGATGTGATTGGGGAGAGGTGATGAAGACCACAAGGTGCGGCAGAGATCTGGCCTAGTGATCTCACAACTTACATGCTCCACACAACAAAACTTACCTTCTATAGAGCCAGTCAAACAACATAGCAGACAGGTAGAACAAAAAAGAGAGAGAGAGAGAGGAGTGAGTTATATACTTTAATAATATCATAAACTACAACTAATTACTATAATGATTATAACTAGAATAAAAACATACTTGAATATCAATAACAATAATAATAATTTGTAAAATAACCATGAACTTATTAATGCCATTGTTCTGCTGCCAACATTTGAGTCTTTGTGTTAGCCTCAAGTGTAATCTTCACCAGAGAAGTTCAACCATCCTCAAACACAAATAGAAATTAAAAAAAAGTTTTAAATATAGTTTAAGGAACTCTACATACAGTACTTAGTTGCTATTACATATCTGATGAAGTGACCACTGGAACATGCCAACAGATAAGGACTGTTTCATTATATACATGTGGGGAATGATAGGAGAGAAACAAAGGAAGAGATCACGCATAAATTGCAATTATTAAGTCCTGTTGCTGCAATTTCATTGTTGCCACACATGAATTAACTCTTGTCTTCTTACTTATATCCTTAGAGCCTCATTCCTACTTTGAAAATCCCAGTCTCAGATACCCAAAACATCTGTTAAGTGTCACAGTCTCTACTGGCCGACGCTCTGTCTACTAGCCAATGCTGTCTCTACTGGCCAACGCTCTGTCTACTGGCCAATGCTCTGTCTACTGGCCAATGCTGTCTCTACTGGCTACGCTCTGTCTACTGGCCAATGCTGTCTCTACTGGCCGACGCTCTGTCTACTGGCCAATGCTGTCTCTACTGGCCGACGCTCTGTCTACTGGCCAACGCTCTGTCTACTGGCCAATGCTGTCTCTACTGGCCAACGCTCTGTCTACTGGCCAATGCTGTCTCTACTGGCCGACGCTCTGTCTACTGGCCAATGCTGTCTCTACTGGCCGATGCTCTGTCTACTGGCCAATGCTGTCTACTGGCCAATGCTGTCTACTGGCCGACGCTCTGTCTACTGGCCGACGTTCTGTCTCTACTGGCCGACGCTGTCTATACTGGCCGACACAGTTACTAATGGCCAACACAGTCACCACTGGCTGACACTTGAGGTTATCTTGAGATGATTTCGGGGCTTTTTAGTGTCCCCGCGGCCCGGTCCTCGACCAGGCCTCCACCCCCAGGAAGCAGCCCGTGACAGCTGACTAACACCCAGGTACCAATTTTACTGCTAGGTAACAGGGGCATAGAGTGAAAGAAACTGCCCATTGTTTCTCGCCGGCGCCTGGGATCGAACCCAGGGCCACAGGACCACAAGTCCAGCGTGCTGTCCGCTCGGCCGACCGGCTCCCTGTCACCACTGGCTGACACTGTCACCATTGGCTGACTCCTGTCACCATTGGCTGACTCCTGTCACTACTGGCTGACACTGTCACCACTGGCTGACACTGTCACCACTGGCTGACACTGTCACCACTGGCTGACACTGTCACCACTGGCTGACACTGTCACCACTGGCTGACACTGTCACCACTGGCTGACACTGTCACCACTGGCTGACACTGTCACCACTGGCTGACACTGTCACCACTGGCTGACACTGTCACCACTGGCTGACACTGTCACCACTGGCTGACACTGTCACCACTGGCTGACACTGTCACCACTGGCTGACACTGTCACCACTGGCTGACACTGTCACCACTGGCTGACACTGTCACCACTGGCTGACACTGTCACCACTGGCTGACACTGTCACCACTGGCTGACACTGTCACCACTGGCTGACACTGTCACCACTGGCTAACACTATCACCACTGGCTGACACTGTCACTACTGGCTGACACTGTCACTACTGGCTGACCTCTATCACCACTGGCTGACACTGTCACTACTGGCTGACCCCTATCACCACTGGCTGACACTGTCACTACTGGCTGACCCTTGTCACTACTGGCTGACCCCTATCACCACTGGCTGACACTGTCACTACTGGCTGACACTCACCACTGGCTGACACTGTCACTACTGGCTGACCCCTATCACCACTGGCTGACACTGTCACTACTGGCTGACCCCTATCACCACTGGCTGACCCCTATCACCACTGGCTGACACTGTCACTACTGGCTGACACTGCCACTACTGGCTGACCCTTGTCACTACTGGCTGACCCCTGTCACCACTGGCTGACACTGTCACTACTGGCTGACCCCTGTCACCACTGGCTGACCCCTGTCACTACTGGCTGACCCCTGTCACCACTGGCTGACACTGTCACTACTGGCTGACACTGTCACTACTGGCTGACCCCTGTCACCACTGGCTGACCCCTGTCACCACTGGCTGACCTGTCACCACTGGCTGACACTGTCACCACTGGCTGACACTGTCACCACTGGCTGACACTGTCACCACTGGCTGACACTGTCACCACTGGCTGACACTGTCACCACTGGCTGACACTGTCACCACTGGCTGACACTGTCACCACTGGCTGACACTGTCACCACTGGCTGACACTGTCACCACTGGCTGACACTGTCACCACTGGCTGACACTGTCACCACTGGCTGACACTGTCACCACTGGCTGACACTGTCACCACTGGCTGACACTGTCACCACTGGCTGACACTGTCACCACTGGCTGACACTGTCACCACTGGCTGACACTGTCACCACTGGCTGACACTGTCACCACTGGCTGACACTGTCACCACTGGCTGACACTGTCACTACTGGCTGACACTGTCACCACTGGCTGACACTGTCACCACTGGCTGACACTGTCACTACTGGCTGACACTGTCACCACTGGCTGACACTGTCACCACTGGTAGACACTGTCACCACTGGCCAAAACTGTCACCACTGGCTGACCCCTGTCACCACTGGCTGACCCCTGTCACCACTGGCTGACCCCTGTCACTACTGGCTGACCCCTGTCACTACTGGCTGACCCCTGTCACTACTGACTGACACTGTCACTACTGGCTGACACTGTCACTACTGACTGACACTGTCACTACTGGCTGACACTGTCACTACTGGCTGACACTGTCACTACTGGCTGACACTGTCACTACTGGCTGACACTGTCACTACTGGCTGACCCCTATCACTACTGGCTGACACTGTCACTACTGGCTGACCCCTGTCACTACTGGCTGACACTATCACCACTGGCTGACACTGTCACTACTGGCTGACCCCTATCACCACTGGCTGACACTGTCACTACTGGCTGACACTGTCACTACTGGCTGACACTCACTACTGGCTGACACTGTCACTACTGGCTGACACTGTCACTACTGGCTGACCCTATCACCACTGGCTGACCCCTATCACCACTGGCTGACACTGTCACTACTGGCTGACACTATCACCACTGGCTGACCCCTGTCACTACTGGCTGACCCCTGTCACCACTGGCTGACACTGTCACTACTGGCTGACCCTTGTCACCACTGGCTGACCCCTGTCACCACTGGCTGACCCTGTCACCACTGGCTGACACTGTCACTACTGGCTGACACTGTCACTACTGGCTGACCCCTGTCACCACTGGCTGACCCTGTCACCACTGGCTGACCCTGTCACTACTGGCTGACACTGTCACCACTGGCTGACACTGTCACCACTGGCTGACACTGTCACCACTGGCTGACACTGTCACCACTGGCTGACACTGTCACCACTGGCTGACACTGTCACCACTGGCTGACACTGTCACCACTGGCTGACACTGTCACCACTGGCTGACACTGTCACCACTGGCTGACACTGTCACTACTGGCTGACACTATCACCACTGGTAGACACTGTCACCACTGGCCAAAACTGTCACCACTGGCTGACCCCTGTCACCACTGGCTGACCCCTGTCACTACTGGCTGACCCCTGTCACTACTGGCTGACCACTGTCACTACTGACTGACACTGTCACTACTGGCTGACCCCTGTCACTACTGACTGACACTGTCACTACTGACTGACACTGTCACTACTGGCTGACACTCACTACTGGCTGACACTGTCACTACTGGCTGACACTGTCACTACTGGCTGACACTGTCACTACTGGCTGACACTGTCACTACTGGCTGACACTGTCACTACTGGCTGACACTGTCACTACTGGCTGACACTGTCACTACTGGCTGACACTGTCACTACTGGCCGACACTGTCACCATTGTTTGATAGTCAAAATAGTCGGAAAAGACACACACCAACCAACCACAAGAAAGCTCGTCATGCCCTAAGGAGAACATCTCCAAGAATCAAAACCAGAGAAGCTAGAGACGAGGCTGCCCACAGTGACCAGCACCTCAGGACATGAAACAAACCAAAAACTCCCAGGAGAAATTAGAATGAAAAAAAAACAGTGTTGAATGTAATAAAACGCCATTTTCTGGATGAGACCCGGAGGCTCCCTGGAGCTATCTGGGCTGATATGAATGTATTAGACCATTACATCAGTCAGAGTGAATGGAGTTCTAGGCCTACCAGGGACTACAAGCCAGAGCCTGGCCGCCTCAGACAGGCACAAGGAGCAATGGCCTATAGAAAACCTTGTGTGGTTGGAAGTATTCTATGTCTGCCATCGACCAAGTTAGGTACTCAGAAAGGTAGGTGCCCCAAAACAAACCCTATCTGGTTAAAAACTGCTACTGAATGACGAACTGATGGACAGAACTCCCCAAACTGAAAACGAGCAAACGATCACGACATCACAAACGCCACTGTGCAGCTCCCACCTCCCCGGGAGGGGGGAGGGGTTGCCCCAGACCCCCCCGCACTGGTTATCCACCCCCAGTTCTGAGGCTGGATGTCAAAATCACAAAAAACGCCGACCGGAGGGAGGGAGGGAGTGTTGCCGGGGAGCCTCTGGGTTTGACCCAGAAAATGGCGTTACAGTACATTTAATGGTGTTTTTTCGGAGGGAGCCCCCGGGAGGCAGTGGAAACTTGTTCCTCAGCTCGAAGTCAAGACAACTGGCTGCAACCGTTGACCCAATGCAACACATGCCCGACTAGGGCCAGGAACATTGACTAGGTGGCAAGCGGCCAGGACCCTGTTCAACCTCCAAAAACCCCGTGCCCAAATGTCAACAGAAAGACATATTACTAAAGACGGCAGCCAACGCAGCAAACTTACGAACGTCATGGGCATGAGAATAGACCATAGACTGGCTGGACCGAATAACCCTGTGGACAACCTGAGAGACCCAAACCCTGGAACAGGAAATAAAGGAAACTGAGTCAATCCAAAGTGCGTCCCGAGCCACCGAGGCCTTGGTGCGCAGGTAACGGCGAAAAGCCGCAACCGGACAACACATGATGCACCCAAGTCTGACCAACCAAGCATCAACAACCCAAGGACCCTTCCAGAGAGCAGCAGTCTCAATCTTTGCCAGAAAAGGAGATGGCTGCAAACAAACAAACCTAACACCAGGACCAAAAAGAGCAGAAACCTTTGCACCAGAGGAGAGCATGAAGCTCCCCAACCCGACCCTCTAGAAGCCAATGCCAATAAGAAAGAGCCTTCAAAAAAGAATCTTGAACCGAAGGGGCCACCACAAACTGTGGAGAAGAGAGAAAAGAGAGCACCCAGTCCAACGACCAGGACGACTCAGGCGGTGCATGAGCAGGCCGGGGGTGAAACAATGCACGAGAAAGCTTGCAGAATGTAGCAAAAGTAACATCCACCCCGAACGCAAGCTGAAGTGGCTCCACCAGCGCTACACAATACGAGGCGACAGTATTCGGCATAAGATGACAGTTCTGAAACAACCAAGAAAGGAAAAAACAACCCTATCCGAAACCGAAGAAAATCTATGGAGGGCCAAGAAATAACAAAAGGACCGCCAGGAAACTTCATACTGCTGCCAAGACGAAGCCCGCAGCAGGGACATCATTAACGAAGCCACCTGCTCACCATACAAACGGTCATGGACCCGAGTCAGAAAGACCACATGCGAAGACTTGAGGAGAAGATCGAACCAGCTATGTAAAAGACTGGCCCGATCTGCTGAAAAAACAGAGCCGTGGGAAGATCCCTGGGTTCGGACACCGAGCAAGCAGCACCTGAAACCAAGGCTGGGCCGACCACGAAGGGGCCAACAGGACTACTCTCCCTTGATAAGTCTCCAAGCGAGCCAGGACCTGGAGCATCAGCAGAACCGGGAGAAAGAGGTACAGGTAAACCCCACCTCGGCCAGTCATGCCTGAAGGCATCGAACACAATGCCTCGCAATCGGGAAAGGATGCCACATTATTCGGAAGATGCCTTGACCACACCAACGCGAAGAGGTCCACCTCTGGGAGCCCGTACATCCAGCAGAGCCAACTGAACGGGTCAGCATCGATTGTTCATCCCATGGACAGGGGAATGAACCGAGACAGGCAGTCTGCCAAGACGTTGGACACCCCCCCCAAACCTGAATGGCCAGGAGAACCAAACCTCAAGAACTCAGCAGACGAATCACTCGAAGCGACCCGAAGGCAATGAACCAAAAAAAAAACGAAGAGGAAGCCGGCGACGTAAGGCCCAAGGGGCTAAACCTAGCGATCGCTTTTTGAGGTGCAAGTCCCCGAAGGAACCAGAACAGATGCAGAAACCAAACCCGACCCAACAAGTAAACTACAGTACTGTAGTATGGCGAAGTTCAGACTTCCGCAAAACTGTTCGAGCAACCGTCGAGTGACCCGGGACCACCCAAAAAACAGCTGAAGGCAGGACCACAGTTGCAGCAACGCCTCCAGAGGGAGAGAAAAAGAAGCGGTCCGAGAGTCCCACAAAAGGCCCAGCCAAGTCCGAACCTGGGACGGAACCAGATGGGACTTCCTCCAGTTCACTAGAACCCGAACCCGGCATGATGAGAAAGAACCCCTGGCGAGCAGACAAGCAAATCAGCTGGGAGCCCACACCAACCAGTCGTCAAAGTAGGCCAGAACCCGAACCCCTAGCAGATGCAGACGGGTCACCACGACCCGGGTAAGACGCGTGAACATGCGAAGTGCCAGAGTCAAGCCAAACGGAAGACAACGAAAGAAGTAAGCTTTCGGCCTTATCATGAAACCTAACCAGTCCCTGAACCCTGAATGAATGGGAGCGTGCCAACACATGTCCCGGATGTCCAGAGACACCATCCAAGCACCCGGCTCCAAAAGGAGCCAGACCCGAGACAGAGTGGTCATCCGAAAGGAGGGGCAAGGAGCTCAGGAGTTCAGATGGGACAAGTCCAGAATGAACCGCAGAACTGCTCAGTGCCGTTTCGGCACTGGAAACAGGCAGGAAACCCACCTGAGGGACAGGATCGTTTTGACCACGCCCAAGCGCACCCACTCTAAGATGACCTGACGGAGTGCAGGGAAAGAAGCCCGCCACGCTACTCCCGAACCCCCCCGAAGGAGGAAGAGCCACCCAATGCCACCACAGGCCAGAGGAGACAACCCAAAATGCCCACGAATTGTGGGAATGGGCGTGAGCAAACAGCACGAGCCTCTCCTCCCCCAATCACCCTGTCAACAGAGCGACCCACGAAAGGACCGACGCCCCGTATGAGAAACCGGCTGAAGAGCGGAGTGAACATTGCACTGACCAGACGACACTGGCTCCAAAGGAAGCACCAACAATGGCCCACCCCTACCAGAGGAGACCCCCGAGCTCTGGCACGACCCTTCCGAGAAGGCTGAGAATGGCCACCCCATGAGAACCAACAAGTCCGACATAAGATGACAACTAGACGATGCAGCTTACAGAAACTGAGCAACAGCAGCCTCTGCAAACAGCAAGGGACAAAAAGATGCCAAAAACCTAAGAGCCAGGACCTAAGTGGATTCCAAAGAGACAGTGAACACAGCCTGCCAGCACGTGAGGCGAGAAGCAAAGAACAGCGACACCGCCTCCCTGAGAATTGGGGCAAACAACTTCAAGAGTGCGGCCGATACCCAAGTCGCTGAGGCCAACGCACCAGACGAAGGCCCGGCACTCGATGCCTCCACAGCCTCCCTAAGCCAGTCTGAAGATAGCTCAAGAAGGGAAAAGAAGTGCAAGACTGAAGCCAAACGCCCGAGCACGCAAGTTCTCGGCTGCCAAAGACACCGAAAACGTGGGAACCTGCACATGCAGCTGCACAAGGCCAACATCCCGAGAAAGCACAGGCGCAAACAAGCACGCATTAAGGCGCTCAAACTCGCCCCTTCAGGTGAACCTACAGAACGGTAGCAGCCTCCCGCCATTCGAGCAATCTGGTTCAACAAAACCCCATACCACGCCCCCTGCGAAAAGAAAGGGCAGTCTACCAGCCAGGAAGACTCCGGGACCTCATAGCGCACACAATACGGGGAAGAAGAACCAAACTCAAACGAGGACGGATCCATTACAGAGGCAGAATCTGGGTCTCGCAGGAGGTATGCCGAAGAGCCTCCCGAATCTTCTTAGGTGAGATTCAAGAGGAAGAAACCCTCCAGAAGAAAGGAGCCGAGGAACCCAAGGAAACCCGGAACCGAACCCGGGGAGGAGCTGACCCTAAAATCATACTTATACAGGAAAGGGAGGGGTAAGAAAAAAACCCTTCCTCCCTGCAACAAACAACCCCACGAAGTGGGCACCAAAACACAAGCGGGATCAAAGGGGGCCTAAGCCCCCCCAGGTTAATTCCTCCCCTGCCCAAAAATAAAAACAGCGTTGAATGTAATGAAACGCCATTTTCTGGGTGAGCCCCAGAGGCTCCCTGGAGCTATAAGACTGATATGCGCTATATTAATCTAGGGCTTCCGTCAATGGAGTTCTGCCTACTGGGGACCATGAGCCAGAACCTGGCCCCCCTCAGAGAGGCACAGGGAGGCCTAAGGAACCTCCTTGTATTTGGGGGTATTCCGTCTGCCATTGACCCGGATTAGACACCCAGAAAGGTAGGAATCTCAAAACAAACCCCCACATGGTAGGAAACTGCAAAAAAACTAAGACCGCGAAGAGAAACAGAACTCCCCAATAGAAACAAGGAAAATAAACAAACAAGCAAACATTAACCACTGCCGCTGTGCCGCTTGTCTGGAGGGAGGGAGCCTTTGGGGCTCACCCAGAAAATGGAGTTTCATTACATTCAATGCTAGTTTTCTGTGGGCAACCCCCTTCAGCTTCCTGGAGCTACATAACAAAAGAAAGACAAAAGAGGGACTTACCCGAGAGGCGACCACAACCCAGGTGAGATCAACTTGATCTAAACCCAACTCGGTTGCGTAGATCTATCAAGAGGTTATCTTGAGATGATTTCGGGGCTTAGTGTCCCTGCGGCCCGGTCCTCGACCAGGCCTCCACCCTCAGGAAGCAGGGGCATCAGGGTGAAAGAGAAATGGCCCATTGTTTCCCGCCAGTGCCCGAGATCGAACCTGGGACCACAGGATCACGCGTCCAGTGTTCTATCCGCTCAGCCACCAGCTCCCATCAACTCGAAGACGAGACAACTGGCTGCAGCCTGTGACGATTGGGACCAGGGACATTTACCAAATAACGGGTGGCCAGGACCCTGTTCGACCTCCAAAGCTCACCAACCTGACCCCCAGAGGCTAATGCCAAAAGAAACAGAGCCTTCTGGAAGCAATCTCGAACTGAAGGGGGCTACCACAAACCGAGGAGAAGAGAGAAAAGAGAGCACCCTGTCCAAAGACCAGGACGGCTCAGGTGGTGCATGAGCAGGCCGAAGGCAAAACAAAGCATGAGAAAGCTTGCAGAACGGAGCAAAAGACTCTCCCATGAGAAGACTCCAATTGAGGCAGAACCCAAAGCAACAGCTTTGCCGAGCGGACAGCACGCTGGACTTGTGATCCTGTGGTCCCGGGTTCGATCCCGGGCGCCGGCGAGAAACAATGGGCAAAGTTTCTTTCACCCTATGCCCCTGTTACCTAGCATTGGCATACCTTTCACCCAATTCCCTGTTACCTAGCAGTAAAATAGGTACCTGGGTGTTAGTCAGCTGTCACGGGTTGCTTCCTGGGGGTGGAGGCCTGGTCGAGGACCGGGGACACTAAAAGCCCCGAAATCACCTCAAGATAACCTCAAGATAACAGCTAGACTGGGGAAAAGAGGTACAGGTAACCCCACCTCCACCAGGCCTCCTAAAGAGCAACGAATTCCATGGCTCTACAGTCGGAGTAGGGCACCACATATATCGGGAGACACCGGGACCACACTGACGCGAAAAGGTCCACCTCCGGGGTCCCGTATGTCCGGCAGAGTCAACTGAAGGAATCGGCGTCAACTGTCCATTCCGTGGAAAGGGGAATGGAACTGCGACAGGTCATCCATGAAGATGTTGGACACTCCCCGGATATGAACCACACAGAGAACTAAACCCCGAGAAACCAGCAGACAAGTCACTCGAAGCGACAAGCCCCAAAGCGCTAAGGACCGAAGAGAACCCCCGTAGTTCAGACAATGAACCATCAGAGTGCAGTCCGAATGGAGCCGGATCGTAGAACCCTGAAAGACCTGAACTCTCCGCAGTAAAAGCCAAACTGCCACTAACTCTCGCACAGTGCTGTGAGTCCGATGGAAGAACGGACCCCACCACCCCTGGCCAGGTGAGTACTGGTCACAAAGCCCCAGTCGAGAGACGAGGCATTCGTGAACACATCGAGCGAGAGCTCAGGGAGCCAGTCATCGAGGTAAGCCAGAACCCGAACACCTAGCAGAGGCAGATGGGCCACCACGACCCTGGTAAGATGCGTGAAAACATGAGGTGCCAAATTCAAGCCAAATGGAAGGCAACGAAAGTGGTAAGCACGCCGCCCCACGACAAAACCTAGCCATGCCCTCTACCCTTGAAGAAAAGGCAGCGTTTTGGTGAAAGGCAACAAAGAAGGGATCTGCTGGTCAGACCCAGAAGCCTCGGCAGGAAGAGCAGGTTCGAATGTCACCGTCTCGAATGGGGCAGCCCCTGAAGCCGTCGGGTCTCATCACCAACTAAACCCTGCCCCCCAACTCCGAAAACCCTCAGACATTTGGGAGCTGGCAGCAGGGGGAAAATAGCAGGATGAATCACGCCCACTGGGGAAGGACCTGAAGGCGTGGACGGAGCCAAAATCGAAGCGACCATCGCCCCCAGATCCATGTCCCTAAAACCAAAACAGGAAAGCTCCAGAGCATTCGAGCGAGCAACCAAACTAGCGTGTTGCAACAACCACAACCTACGATGCAATGCAGACGCCGCCTTTTCCTTAAGAACCTCCGAAGAAGAATGGGTAAATCTGAGTTCGAGCTGGGAACGTGTCTAGAAAGACTCCGAGTCGTATGTCACCGACCCAACAGGCAGTATGATGGAAGCAAAACAGGCAATCGTCACCCTGAGACAAGGGGCAATGAACAACTTTCAAACTCTCATAAGGCGAGATGGGACTTGGAGGATGCATCCATGGGTTTGCCAAGCCCCGACAGGATTTTCCAGGGCCCATAGGGGGGTTTAGCCTATGGAAAGCCCAGGCATGGTGCTGTACAGCTGGTTGAGCCCAAATGATAATGTCAACAGTGGGAATAGGGTTATAACTGGACCCCTTTGAGGTGTACAAGCATAGGGGCCTAGAAGAGGGCCACCAAAAATACCTTAGGTGTACTAATACTCAAACCAGGCAGACCTCCTCCAAGTAAGAAACAAACAGAAAAGAAAAACCCCACAGAAGCACAACCACCACAGGAGGAATAGGAAACAAGGCTATTGTTGGGACCTCGTACTCCAAACCAGCAACAACAAAACTTCCTACCCAAGGCACTTCCTACACAAAGTTTACTCCTAGCCACAGTACCACAAACAGCAGGAAAAACCACAAGGGCACAAAATCCAGCAGGAATCTGAGGCCAGAGTTGAGAACCACCCCAGAGCGCTTCAGCCTACGAAATGAGGAGCTGGGCAGGGGAGGGGGGGGGGCACGGACAAGCGGTGCGGCGGCGTTGGTTAACGTTTGCTTCTTTGCTTATTATCCTCTTTTGTTGTTAGGAGTTCTGTTTCTCTGTTTGGACTTGGGTTTGCTACCACGATTTCCTATCACGTGGGGCTCGTTTTGAGATGCCAACCATTCTCGGTGCCTAACCCCGGTTGATGGCAGGCAGGGAATACCCCCAAATACAAGGTTTTTTTTTTAAGCTTTGCTCCATGCACCTCTCTGAGGGGGCCAGGTTCTGGCTCATGGTCCCCGGTAGGCAGAACTCCATCGACTGAAGTCCCAGACTAATAAAGCGAGTCCTATAGCTCCAGGGAGCTGAAGGGGTTTCCGACAGGAAAAAAAAGTGTCAAAAGCAAACATTTAATGAAAATTCCAGAAGCAAAATAACCTCAGTTCTGCAAAATATAGACTTAATTACTGTACTAACCAGCACGTACCATACAAGTATCAATAAACTATATCTAATCAATTTATAAATTTAATAAAAATTACGCTTTAAAATCGTTTAGTACAGTACCTATAATATAGAGCACATATAGAAATTGTACAGTGCTATACTATATACCTTAAAAGAAAATATGCTACATATTGGAACTCTTACAAGAAAAACTGGCATTGAACTAACCAATTTTTTCTCCATTTTGCCCTTAATATCTCGAGCAAGGGTAAAGAATGCTTCTTCTACGTTAATGGACGCTTTAGCAGAGGTTTCCATAAACTTTATCCCATATTCTATGGCCAACTGTTCTCCTCTGTCTCGAGAAACCTGCAAGAATTTACAAGCAGTAGAGTATGTTATTAAATGCATATATACAGTATTGCAATACAGTACTGTACTAATAAAATGGTTTATACTTGTTATGAACAACAGCAAATCAGCAATTGGATGTTAATAACAAGTAATAAATTACAATATGATTTAATGATTCAACACAATTTCAACTGAGTACAGTATATGTCTGATGTATGCTCTCACCATCTGGGACTTCAGAATTCACAAAAACCAGCAGTGAATGTAATGGAACACCATTTTCTGAGTGAGACCCGGAGGCTCCCCGGAGCTTATTCAGGCCGATATGGATATACCGTATTAAACTTTGGCATCAGTGTGAATGGAGTTCTTAGGCCTACCAGGGACCATGAACCAGAACCTGGCCCCTTCAGAGAGGCACGAGGAGCAATGGCCTATAGAATGCACATGTAATTTAGAGCATTCTATGTCTCCCATCGACTGGGTCAGGCACCCAGAAAGGTAAGCATCTCAAAACAAACCCCAATTCTGGTTGAAACTACTGTACTACTATAAGTCAAACGAGTGGACAGAACTCGCCAAAGAAAAACAAGCAGGACGTGGCCGCAGTCGCGCAGCTCCCGCGCCGTGCCGACTGCCAACCCAAGGACCCCTCCAGAAAGCAGCCATCTCATTCTTTGCCAGACAAGGAGATGGCTGCAAACAAACAAACTTATCACCAGAGCCAAAAGAGCAGAAACCCCTGCGCTGGAAGAGAGCATGAAGCTCCACGACCCGACCCCCAGAGGCCAATGTCAACAGGAAAAGAGCCTTGGAGAGACATTCCTGAACCAAAAGGGCCACAACAAACCAAGGGGAAGAGAGATAAGAAAGCATCCTGTCCAACAACCAGGATGGCTCAGGTAGTGCATTTGAAGCCGGAGGTGAAACAACACCAGAGACTTCATGCAAAACGGTGCAGACGTAACATCGATGCCAAAAGCAAGATGCAGCAGCTCTGCAAGCACAGCACAATACGAGGCGACAGTATTTGGCATAAGATGACGGTCCTGAAACAGCCACAAGAGAAAGGACAAGACCACCTTAATAGAAAGCGAAGTATACCTAAGAAGAGACAAAAAGAAACGGAAGGACTGCCAGGAAACTTCATACTGCCGCCGAGACAAAGCACGCAGGTGGGACGCCATTAACGAAGCCAACTGATCACCATACAGATAGTGATAGACCCGAGTAAAAACACAGATGCAAAGACAATGGAGAAGATCGAACCAGCCACATAACGGACCAGACCAATTAGCTGAAAGAGGCAGCCACAGGAAAACCCCTGGGTTCAGACACCGAGCAAGCAGCACCTGAAACCAAGGCTGGGCCGGCCACCAAGGGGCCAAGAGGACTACTCTCCCCTGGTAAGTCTCCAAGCAAGCTAGGACCTAGAGTAACAGCCGAACCATGGAAAAAAGGTACAGGTAACCCCACCTCGACCAGTGCATCGACTGAAAAACATTGACCCCCGACGGGCTCACAGTCAGGGAAGGGCACCACATATACCGGGAGACGTCACGACCACGCCGATGCGAAGAGGTCCTCCTCGGGAAGCTTGTACGTTCGGGGCTTAGCGTCCCCGCAGCCCAGTCCTCAACCAGGCCTCCTTTTTGTTACACACATCCCCAGGAAGTAGCCCGTAGCAGCTGACTGTCTAACCTGTAGCCCATAGTAGCTGACTGTCTAACCCGTAGCCCGTAGCAGCTGTCTAACTCCCAGTACTGTACCTATTTACTGCTAGGTGAACAGGGTCATCAGGGTGAAAGAAACTCTGCACATTTGTTTCCGCCTCCACTGGGAATCGAACCCGGAACCTCAAGACTACGAATCCGAAGCACTGTCCACTCAGCTGTTAGGCCCCTGACCTAACAGCTGAGTGGACCCCTGTCCATTCCAAAGACAGGGGAATGAACCGAGATAGGCCTTCCGCCAGGACATTGGACCTCCCCCCCCCACCAAACATGAACAGCCAGGACAGCCAAACCCCAAGAACTCAGCAGACGAGCCACCTGAAGCGACCAGCCCCAAAGAGCCAAGGACCACATCGAACCCCCCTTGGTTCAGGCAATGAACCACTGGGGTTCATTGCCGAATGGAGCCTGATCGTCGATCTGCGAGCAACCCGAACCCTCCAAAGCAACATCCACACCACTGCGAAGTCCCACAACGTGCTGTGGGTCCGATGGAAGGACAGACCCCACCGCCCCTGGCTGGCCTGGTGAGCAATAATCACAAAGCCCCAGCCAAGAGACGATGCATCCATGAACACATCGAGCAAGGGCTCGGGTGGGCACCAAGGCACTAAACCCCAAAAAACCCGAAGAGGAAGCCGGCGATGCAGCAGCCGATGCAAGGCCCAAGGAGGCCGAACCCCAGCGGTCGCAAGAGAGGCGGAAGGAACGTCCCCAAAGGAACCAGAACAGCCGACGAAGCCAAGCCTGATCCGGCGGGTAGACCACCATGGCAAAATTCAGGCTCCAGCACAAACCCCCGAGCAACCGCCGAGTGACCTGGGAGCCCCCAGAAACAAGCGAAGGCGGGAGTGCAGCCGAAGCAGAGATTCCGGAGGGAGGGAGAGATAAGGAAGCGGTTTGAGAGTCCCACACAAGACCCAGCCAAGTCCGAACCTGAGAGGAAACCAGATGGGACTTCCGCCAGTTCACATAGAACCCAAACTCAGCAAGCTGGGAAAGAACCAGATCCATGGCGAGCAGACACATGGACTGGCTGGGAGCCAAGACCAGCCAGTCGTCGATGTAGGCCAGCACCCAAAGACCCAAGAGATGCAGATTCTCCACCATGACCCGGGTAAGGCGTGTGAACACGTGAGGTGCCGGGTTCAACCCGAACAGGAGACAACAAAAGTGGTAACCGAGATGCCCCACAACAAAAACGAGTCAATACATGAACCCCGGATGAATCAGGACGTGCCAATATGCGTCTCGGAGGTCCAGACACACCATCGAAGAGCCCAGCTCCAACAGAAGTCGGACCTTGTTACGTCCAAACGTACCCCACTTCGAGATGATCCAACAAAGCGCAGAAGAGGCCTGCACCGCCAGCCCAGAACCCCCAAAGGAGGAGGGGCCAGCCAACGCCAGTCATTGGAAACGATCCGAAAATCCCACGAATTGAGACCAGGCATGAGCAAACATCGAGAGCCCCTCCCCCCATCACCCAGTCAATGGGACGAACTGCGAAAGGGCCAACACCCCTTGTGAGAACCCGACTTGCATACAGAGCGATCACTGCACCAACCAGACAAAGATGGATCCGAAGGCAGCGCCGCTCAAGAAACTGGCACCAGCGGCCTACCACGACAAGAGGAACCCCGAACTCAGGCTCGACCCTTCCGGAAGAAACCCCCCCAGGGCCCCCGAAAAACCAACAAGTCCGACATTGGATGACAACTAGAAGAGGCTGCCTGCAGAAACTGCCCAACTGCAGACTCCACAAACAGCAAGGGACAATAAGGCGACAAAAACGTAAGAGCCAGGGCCCAAGCAAATTCCAACAAGGAAGCGAGCCCCACCTGCCGACACGCAAGACACGAAACGAAAAACTGCGACACCGCATCCCCCACAGGATCGGCGCAAGCAGCTTCAGCAGCGCAGACGACGCACGCGCCGCCGAGACCAAGGCACCAGACCCAGGAACAGCCCCAAGAGCCTCCACATCCTCTTGAAGCCAATCCGAAGACAGCTCCAGGAGGTAAAAGAACCGCAAACTCAAAGCCAGCAGCCCACGAGCGCGCAAGTCCTCAGCCACCAGTGCAGCCGAAAGAGAGGGAACCTGCACGTGAAGCTGAACCATGCCAACATCCCGCTGATGGGCAGGGGTGAACAAACACGCACTGAGGTGCTCGATTTCGCCCCCCAGGTAAACCTGGGCCACTGTCAACGCCTCGCATCACTCAAGCATGCAGGTATAACAAAGTACTAAAAGCATCCAACAACAACACAGGGCAGTCCACTAGCCAGGACAACTCCGGAACCTCATAACAAACCAGTATGGAGACGAAGACCCAAACCTGAAGGAAGACGGATCCATTATAGAGGCAAAATCCTGGTTGCACAGGAGGTATATCTTGAGGTTATCATGAGATGATTTCGGGGCTTTTTTAGTGTCCCCGCGGCCCGGTCCTCGACCAGGCCTCCACCCCCAGGAAGCAGCCCGTGACAGCTGACTATCTCCCAGGTACCTATTTACTGCTAGGAAACAGGGGCATCAGGGTGAAAGAAACTCTGCCCATTGTTTCTCGCCGGCACCCGGGATCGAACCCGGAACCACAGGATCACGCGTCCAGTGTTCTGTCCGCTCAGCCACGGCTCCCTTTAAGGTAAGTCGCAAAGCTTACCTCCTGTGGTGAAGGTAAAGTTGGCAGCTGGAGCTACCACCTGCACCTCAGTAGGCAAGACACGAGAAGCTGAAAACCTTCGGAAGGACGAAACCGACGGACCTGAAGGGACACGGAACCAAACCCTGAGAGGGGCCAACACCAAATCCAACTTGTATGCAAAGGGGGGGGGGAGAAAACCCCCACTCCTTGTAACAGTAAGCCCTGCTCGCAGGGTACAAAAACCCAGGCAGGGTCTAATGGGGTCCAAGGCCCCCAAGTCAGCCCTTCCCCAACCCCGGGGAACCTCCACACCAGGACCCAGGGTCGAGTCGTCCTCCAAAGCCCCGGCCTCACAAGAAAAAGCCAGGGCAGCTGGAAAGGCAGGAAGGAAGGGGGGCCGACTGGTCAGACCCTGTCGCCACGGCTGGAGGAACCAACTCCAATGCCTCCAGGCCCCTCCCCCCTGGAAGGGGCAACCACCGAAACTGCCAGAGTCTCAGAACCTTCTAAACCCTGCCCCCGACCCTGAAGTCCTCAGATGCGTTGGAGATGGATGCAGGGAGGGGAGACCAGAATGAACCAAAACAGGGAAAGAACGAAGGGGTGCGCACTGAACCAAGGTTGAAGCGACCAACACTCCCAAGTCCGGGTCTCTATAAGCAAGACAGGGCAGCCTCAGGGCTTCTGGGGTAACAATCAACCTAGCGTGTTGCAGCAACCAATATCGAGCATGCAACGTCTGAGCCACCCGCACCCAGATAGAGTCATCAGTGGACTGGGTGAACCGAGTCACAAACAAGCAGCAGAACTCGCAGGACTCTGGGTTGAAGGTGTCACCGACCCAACAGGCAGCATGACGGTGGCAAAAACAGTGAGTCACCCTGAGACAAGGAGACAGAGCAACCCCTCAAACTCACACAAGGTGAGAGGGGACCCAGGGGTCGCATCCATCGGACCCCTTGTGACTCTGCGGGGTTTCCCAGGCCCCTTAGACTGGTATTGCTAAGGTTAAGTTCAGGCAGGGTACTGCGAACCAACGCCCAAGTCTACCAGTCAAACTGCTAAAAGCTGAACCCTCCAGGACGTGTCCACTCACGGGGGCCTAGAACTAAGAAACACAGATATATTTAAAGTTAAATATAGATAGGGGGCAACGAACCAAAGGCAGTCTCCCCCACCAAGCAGGAAAACAAAACAAACAAAAAACGCAAGAGGACAATGTACCCCAGGTGGAACAGAGCCAGCCGCTATAATAGGGGATAACTAGCTGTGCAGTACCCCGCGCCTCTACCAGTGCAAACTACCCCTTACGCTAAGGTAAACAAGGGAGGAGGAATTCCCCCCAGCACACTCTGGGTGGTCAATTACCGAGCAGCAAAAGACCAACAGAGGTAGACCCTAAGGTGACTTGTGGAAGTCCCCCGCAAGCCCCAAGGGCAGTACTTACAGGGCACTTAGGAAAAGGAACCCTAAGCGCATGCATCCTGAGCACCTGTGAAGATTACTCCCAGCTCACACACCACCCTGAAGACAACACTAAATGCAAGGCACAGCACTGATACAAGAAACATGAGCTGGAGTCACACACAGGCGATGAGTCACAATAACGTGGTTGAAGTATGTTGACCAAACCACACACTAGAAGGTGAAGGGACGACGACATTTCGGTCCGTCCTGGACCATTCTCAAGTCGATTGTCGATCAACAATCGACTTGAGAATGGTCCAGGACAGACCGAAACATCGTCGTCCCTTCACCTTCTAGTGTGTGGTCTAGAGTCACACGACCAAGCCTCAAACACATCACCCAAGAACTGAGGTGTGGATAGCAGCGAGGGGTCAGGAGTATTTTGCACAACAACAACACTATTTAACACTATCGCACTCCCGGCGCAGGCACCGCAGAAATGATGTCATGTGCTGGGTAGTGCGGGCGATTTTCCGGCAACACCGAAAAGTGTATACTCGTTCAGTTTTCTCACCTTAATTCTCATGCTATGTCGTTTGTTTTGGTATCAATGTGTTCGCAATAGAATTCCCTACAGAGGTATATGCATATAAAGTCCAAAAGCCCACTGTGACTCCCCACAGCAAAGCCTAAAGTCGGCAAAGTTACCCGTGAGCGCGCAAAATCAGTAAAATGTATATACTTGTTTCATTTTTTCACCTTATTTCTCGTGCTACATCGTTCGTTTTAGTATCATTGTGTTCGCAATAGAATTCTCTACAGGGGTATTTGCATATAGGTCTAAAAGCCCGGAGTGACTTCCCACAGCAAAGCCTAAAGTTGGCCAAGTTACCCATGAACGAGCACCAATTTACACACCTGCAGATTAATATATATACTCGTTCAGTTTGATAACATAAATTTGTGCTACGTCCTTCATTTTAGTATCAAATTGTTTGCAATAAAAAGATGTGTATTTTAAAACTGGTCCCATAATAATAGAACAATAAATGGAATTTTAACAAACACAGTATTTTACATTTTGGACGCTCATCACCACAAAATTATTTATATATTTACAGTATTCTGACACCAAATTTGTGTTTCGTCTTTCATTTTGGTATCAAATTGTTCACAATATAAAGGTGCGTATTTTAAAACTACAGTAGTCCCATAGTAATAGAAAAATAAATGGAATTTTAGCAAATATTTAAAAATTTGAACCACAAAAGTATTTATTTTCTTTCTGACATTTATTATCTTTCTAGCATCAATTTTCGCGTCACATCCTTCATTTTGGTATCAAATTGTTCGCAATAAAAAGCGTGTATTTTAAAACTAGTCCATAATAATAGAACAATAAATGAAATTTTAACAAATATCTTAACTTTTGTTAACTTTTTGACGCTCACAACCACAAAATTATTTATATCTTTCCAGTGTTCTGACATCAATTTTCATGTTGTGTCTTTCATTTTGGTATCAAATTGTGTGCAATCTAAAGGCGCTCATTTTGAAACAACTCCCAGATTGATCAGATAAAATTTTAATTTTTAACAAATATTTTAATAGATGACTCTGGACGTCGTCATCCAAGACGGCACAGGAGAAAAACGGATGCTGCTAAGCATCATTGGAGTGCAAAAGTGTTAAGATGAGTGCTTTACTGAGAAAGGTGTGGAAATAGGTAAACTTTGGAAGGCCTCTAGAATACATTTCCAGTTCTCCTGTATACCCTAAAGTTCAATGTTTAAGAATTTGCATGCAACAAGATTTACCAGAAAGACATTATTCATGGGCAGAGAGAGAGAAGTAACACCAGAGCTCTGGAAGCTGGTGAGAGATCATTCTCAGAACAATATTTCACAAAAAAATTATCTTGTATATTTCAGTATATTATACAGATATTAAAACTGTCTCCAATTATCTCACCTGTCTCTTGTCATTTACATCACACTTATTTCCCAGAATCATCTTCTCTACATCTGCTGATGCATGTTCCTCTATGTTCCGTATCCTGCCAAGATTAATTCAGGATCAATTCAGTGTTATAGATTATATATTTATGAATTAAAAAGACCATATTGGCTGAGGTAGTTTTAAATTATGTTTCTATCTTGCACTTAAAATGTTGGAAGAGTTAAATGTAAAATATACGGAATGAACACATCATGAACCCCAGTGTTGAATGTAATGAAATGCCATTTTCTGTGAGAGCTACCTTAGCCCCATGAAGCTACTGTGCTGTTAAAGTGCCAAGCACCTAAGTGCCATCAGGTGTGGAGTTCTACTTGGCCTTCTGGGGACCATGAGCCAAAACCTGGCCCCTTCTATAGATGCAGGGAGCAGTGGCACTTATGATAAAATTTCTATGAATTTATTCATGTCTGCCACCACTGAGGAAGGCACCCAGAAAGTAAGTGAAGTAAAACAAATCACTTCTGATTATAAGAGAGACTGCAGTCTCAACAAATGCCAAAAGAACTCCCCTCACAATGAAAACAAATTATCAAACATTCACACAACTAGAGAAAGCTCATTCACCCTCCCTCCTCCCTCCATACAAAGGAGGAGGAGGAGGGAGGCAGCCCGGGACAACCGGCTGCTCCCCCTCAGTTCTATTGATGGAAACAAATTCCCAACACCCTAGAGAAGGGAGGGTGTCAGGGAGCCACTGGGGCTCACCAAAAAAACCAGCGTTGAATGTAATGAAACGCCATTTTCTGGGTGAGCCCCGGAGGCTCCCTGGAGCTTATCGGGCTAATGTATGTTATGTTAGACCGGGACACTAGCTATGGAGTTCAGACCTACCAGGGACCAGCGCCAGAACCTGGCCCCTTCAGAGAGGTTTCAGGGAGCAATGGCCCTGGAAAACCCCATATGTTTGGGGGTTTTCCTTATCTGCCATCGACCGGGGTTAGGCACCCAGAAAGGTAGGCGTAACAAAACAAACCCCACATGGTAGAAAACTACAACAAACCGAACAGAGAGGTAGAAAAACTCCCTACAATCACAAGGAAAACAATCAAACAATCACTTTACTGCCGCGCCGGTTGTCCGCGCAGCCCTCCCCTCCCCGGGAGGGGGAGGGGGGGCCCCGGACCTCACCGCGCCGGCTGCCGTCAGTTCGGAAACTAGGCTTCAACCAACGCGAAAAATCCGCCGACCGGACGGGAGGGAGGGTAGCCAGGGAGCCTCCGGGGCTCACCCAGAAAATGGCGTTTCATTACATTCAACGCTGGTTTTCTGTGGGGAGCCCCTACGGCTCCCTGGAGCTAATTACCCAAAGAGAAGGAAAAAAGGGGACGTACCCGGGAGCGGCGGCCACAAACTCCTCAACGCGAAGTCGAGACAACTGGCTGCAACCTGCGACCCAAAGCAACACAAGAACGCCGAGGAGCACGGACGTTCACCAAATAACGGGCGGCCAGGACCCTGTTCGATTCCAAAAACCACGCGCCCGAATATGTGCCCAAGACATATTACCAACACAGCAGCCAAAGCCGCAAACTTCCTAACGGCATGGGCACGAGGATAGACCGCAGGCTGGCTAGATTTAATAACCCTGCAGACAACCTGGGAGACCCGAACCCTGGAACAGGGAACGAGGGAAACTGGATCAACCCAAAGCGCATCCCCAGCCATACCGGCCGAAGCGCGCAAGCAACGGCGAAGTGCCGCAACTGGACACAACACATGATGCACCCCCGGCCGAACCAACCAAGCATCAATGACCCACGGACCCCTCCGGAAAGCAGCCGTCTCGTTCTTCGCCAGAAAAGAAGGCGAAGGCTGCAAACGGACAAACCTACCCCCAGGACCAAAAGAGCAGAAACCCCTGCGCCGGAGGAGGGCATGAAGCTCCCCTACCCGGCCCCCAGAGGCCAACGCCAACAAAAACAAAGCCTGGGAAAAATAATCAGGAACCGAAGGGGCCACCACAAACCGAGGAGAGGAAAGATAGAAGAGCACCCGGTCCAAGGACCAGGACGGCTCAGGAGGCGCATGAGCAGGCCGGAGGTGAAACATAGCACAGGAAAGCTTACTAAACGGGGCGGATGTAACGTCGACCCCGAAAGCTAGCTCGAGCAGCTCCGCCAGCGCCGCACGAGACGAGGCGACAGTATCAGGCATCAATCGACCGTCCTGAACAAGCCAAGAAAGAAAGGACAAAACCTGATCCGAAAGAAAGACAACCTACAAAGAGCCAGAAAATGGCGAAAAGAACGCCAGGAAATCCATACTGTCGCCGAAACGAAGCTCTCAGGTGGGACACCATCAACGAAGCCACCTGATCACCATAGAATTGGTGATACACCCGCGTCAAAAACCCCAGACGCGAAGAGCAGAGGAGAAGGTCGAACCAGCCCCGTACCAGAGCGGACCGACCTGCTGAAAGAGGCGGAGCCGCGGTAAACGTCCCGGGTTCGGGCACCGAGTCAACAGCACCGGAAACCAAAGCCGGCCGGCCACCAATGGGCCACAAGGAGTACTCTCCCTGGGAATGTCTCCAAACGAACCAGAACCCGAAGCAACAGCTGGACCGGAGGGAAGAGGTACAGGGAACCCCCTTTAGACCAGTCCCGCCGAAAGGCATCCACCGCGAACGCTGCGCAGTCGGGGAAGGCGTCACATCGGGAGACGCCGAGACCACACCGACGCGAAGAGGTCCACATCTGGGAGACCGTACGTCTGGCAGATCCAACGAACGAGCGTCGTCGACCGTCCACCCCGTGGAGAGGGGAGCGAGACAGACCGTCCGCCAGAACGTTGGACACTCCCCGGACGTGAACCACACGGAGAGCCAAACCCCGGGAATCCAGCAGACGAGCCACTCGCAGGGACCAATCCCAAGAGCTAAGGACTGAAGAGAACCCCCGCGGTTCAGGCAAGGAACCACTGGAGTACAGTCCAAACGGAGGTAAAGGGCGATCCCCGAGCGACCCGAATCCTCCGAAGCGCGAACCAGACAGCTGCGAACTCCCGAACCGTGCTGTGAGCCCGATGGAAGGACGAACCCCACCGTCCCTGGCCTGCCTGGTGAGCACTGGTCACAAAGCCCCAGCCAAGAGACGACGCGTCCGTGAACACAACGAGCGAGGGCTCGGGAAGGTGCCAAGGCACCGAACCCTGAAAAACCCCGAAGAGGAAGCCGGTGACGCAGCAACCGACAAAAGACCCCCGGAGGGAGAACCCCAACGATCGCGAGAGAGGCGGAAAGGAAATCCCCGAAGGAACCAAAACAGACGCCGCAGCCAAACCCGACCCGGCGGGTAGACTAGCACGGCGAAGTTCAGACTCCCGCACAACCGCTCAAGCAACCGCTGAGCAACCCGAGACCGTCTCATGCACCGCCGAAGGCGGGACCACAGCTGCAGGAACACGTCTGGAGGGAAGAATGAGTGGCCCAATAGCCCTAAACAAGGACCAGGCCCGAACCCGGGATGGAAACATATGGAAAAACCTCCCGATCACCAGGACACCAAACCGGCGATCTGGAAGGAACCACACCCCTGGCGAGCAGACATGCGGACTGACTGGGAGCCCACACCAGCCAGACGTCGAGGTAGGCCATACACCGAATCTCAGACACAGACAGGGAACCAAGATCCGGGAAAGATGCAAAAATTTCAAAGTGCTCAGCACAAAATAGGGCAGGCAACAAAAGCAGCCAGCCGGAAGCCCCACCACCAACCGTGCCAGACCCAGAAAAACCTGGGAGGAACGCGCCAAAAGGTGACCTGGAGGTCCAGGGCCACCATCCAGGCACCCGGCCCCAACAGAAGCCGGACCCCAGAAGGAAGGGACGGACCGACCACGTCCAACGTACCCACGAAGATGACACGACGAAACGCAGGGGAAGAAGCCCCCCCCGCCAGCTCTGAACCCCCCAAAGGGGGAGAAGCCGTCACCGATGCCACCAGAGGCCGGAAGACGACGCAAAGCACCCAACAGCAGGACCATGCGAGAGGCAATAGAGCAAGCTGCTCCCCCAGCACCCCGCCAACAGAGAAAAAAAAAAAAAAAATTATAAATAAAAGTACACATACACATTATGCATATACATATACACAAACAGATATGACATGTATACACATGTACACATGCACATACACCCAGGCATTAGGAAGCAATGTGGCGGAGGCTGACTCCCTACACAGTTTATAGTGTAGGGATGATAGAGCCCAACAGGCTCAGGAACCTGTACACCTGTCGAACGACGGTTGAGAGGTGGGACCAAAGAGCTAAAGCTCAACCCCCGCAAGCACAACGAGGCGAGTACATACAATGTAAATGTAAAGTACAAGTTGCCGACCAGTGGGCAGAGCACCACACCGGCTAGGCAAAGAAGGCACTAAACTGCATCAAAAGGCCCACCTCGACAGCAAAACCCCAAAGGCCCAGCACAACAACATGTGCCTAGACCCAAAAGAGCAGTCTGCAAGCCAGGAAGACCCCGGAACCCCAGAAGGCAGAACCAGGTCACATGAGGAAACAAAGCCCCCTGAACCCACAAAAAGGGGGCCCAAGAGGAAGAAACCTCTGGAACGAAACCAAAGAACCCAAAGGAACCCAGAATCGAACCAGGGGGAAGCCAAACCACCACAATTGCGGCGGAGAACACCACAAAAGGCAAGCGCAGCCCCCCTACAGAACCCTCTGGGAAACAGTCAGAACAGACCGAAAACCGAGGGACAAGGTGTGGGAGCAAGCCTAACAGCCAGAAACACTGAGCCCAAACCCATGGGCCCAGAAGCCCGGTGGAAATAAACACCCAAAGGAACAATAACGGGCAGAAAAAACCAAAAAGCAAAAAAAAAAACGACAACAGGAGAA
>WNGS01165339.1:19426841-19432166 GCA_020271785.1 Procambarus virginalis | reverse complement strand
TTAACGGTTGACGGGTTGATTTTATTTTGTTGACTATTACCATTGGGTTCTGTTGGTCAGAAATTGTAGATCCATCTGCCTACTTTTCCGGTAATTCCTTTTGAGCGCATTTTATGGGAATAACACCATGGTCACATTTATCAAAAGCTTTTGCAAATCTGTGTAAATTACATCAGCGTTTTGTTTGTCTTCCATAGCATCTAATGCCATATCATAGTGGTCCGCACTGCGACAGGCAAGAGCGCCCTGTTCTGAAACCATGTTGTCCGGGGTTATGGAGATGCTGTGATTCCATGTATTTTGTGATCTTACTTCTTAGCACTCTCTCAAAAATTTTTATGATGTGCATGTTAGTGCTATCGGTCTGTAATTTTTTGCCTCTGCCTTATTTCCTCCTTTATGAAGTGGTGCTATCTCTGCTGTTTTTAGTATATCAGGAATAATGCCAGTATCTAGGCTTTGTCTCCACAGAATGTGAAGGGCCTGCGATAGTGGTTTTTTACAGTTCTTGATGAATATGGAGTTCCAAGAATCCGGGCCTGGTGCAGAGTGCATAGGCATACTGTTTATGGCTTCTTCAAAATCCAGTGGGGATAGGTCGACGTCTGATATATGATTTGATGTTGGTATCATATCCATGAAAATTCATTTGGGTTATCGATCTTTAGTGCGTTTAATGGCTCGCTGAAGACAGAGTCGTATTGCTTCCTCAGTAGCTCGCTCATTTCTTTGTTGTCATCGGTGAAAGTTCCATCTTCCTTTCGCAGGGGCCCGATACTAGATGTGGTTTTTATCTTGATTTTGCATAGGAGAAAAAATATTTCGGGTTTCTCTCTATTTCACTGATGGCCTTTTGCTCTCTTTCCCTCTCCTGCGTTTTGTATGATTCTTGTAGCTTGAGTTCAATTTTTCCTATTTCGCTACCTAACCTTCTTCGCCGTTCCTGAGATAGGGTGCGACTCTCAAGTTGTACCGCGATTCGTTTTCTTCGCCTATATAGGGAACGACGTTCTCGTTCCAATCTGCATCTCTTCCTCTTTTTTCTTAGGGGGATGCGGTTTGTACATATTTCTAGTGCTACTGAGCTTATTTTTTCCAGGCACTGGTTCAGGTTCGCATTTCCTAGCTGTTCTTCCCAGTTTATTTCTGTGAAGTCCTGGTTTATTTGCTCCCAGTTTATCTGTTTATTATTGAAGTTGAATTTGCTGAAATCTCCTCCACCAGGAATCTGGACTGGTTTTGAAGGTCTATTCCCCATGGTTGTCATAACTTCAATTAAGTTGTGATCTGAGTAACAGGTATTTGTAATCATTATGTTCCTGATCAATTCATCATTATTAGTGAAAATGAGGTCCAGCGTGTTCTCCTTCCTGGTTGGTTCTACTATTTGCTGGTTTAAGGCAAACCTGTCGCACATCCGTAGCAGGTCATTTGCATGTGCCTGTTCATTAAGGCTACTTCCTGGTATTCTTTCTGATATTACTGTATTAGCCAGGTGCTTCCATTTCAGGTGCCGTAAGTTAAAGTCCTCAAGCAGGATGATGTTCGGAGCTGGATTTGTGAGGTTTTCCAAGCAGTGTTCTACTTTCATTAGTTGGTCTTTAAACTGCTGAGGGTTTGCCTCCGGTGACTTATATACAAGGACAATAACTACATTTAGAATCTCTATTTTGATTATCAGCACTTCCACCATATCATTTGAGGTGTTTAGCAGCTCAGTACAGATGAGTGTGTCTTTGACGTATAGGCTGACCCCACCCTGAAGCCGGTGTTTCCTATCACATCTGAAAAGATTGTACTCTGAGATCCATATTTCACCATCATGGTAGTCCTTTGTGTGGGTTTCTGTTAGGGCTGCAAACACTGCATTTGCCTCATGAAGGAGACCATCTATAAAGTGAACTTTGTTGGATTTGCGTGTTTTTATACCTTGAATGTTGGCAAATATAAATGATGTTATCGTGGTAGTGGAAGTGCTGGATGCCTTACTTGGTGTTAATATCTGAGGCTCTGGTAAGGGGGCCACTGTGTTTGCGTCCAGGGTGTGTTGTTTTCGAAGTGATTCATCCAGTTTCGGTAGTGGGGCGAGTGTTGTGTGGTGTAGTGTTGTGTGGCGAGTGTTGTGTTGGGAAAGAACCAGATCCCTCGCTAACAAACACACGAACTGGCTTTGAGCCCACACCAATCAGTCATCGAGGTAGACCAACACCCGAACATCAAGCAAATGAAGACAGGTCACAACGACTCAAGCGAAGTGTGTAGATATGAGGAGTCAGATTGAGCCTGAACGGAGGACCCAAAAGTGGTAAGTCTGTCACCCCACTACGAAACCTAATCAATCCCTGAACCTCAGATGTACATGGATGTGACAGTACATGTCCCAGAGACCCAGAAAGATCATCCAAGCAACTGCCTTGTTGACAAGATGGTCATCCATGGGGGGGGGGGGGGGCAAGGAATGAATTGGTTCAACATGGAAAGATTAAGGATGAAACTGAAGTCTAGAAAATCCTGTTTCAGGAGCAGAAAAAGGTGGGAGATCCAACAAAGAGACACTTTGACTACACCCAAAGACAACCACTCTGAGATGACTCGAAGAAGACAATGACTGGGGGAGGAAGACAAAGAGGAAGCCAGGCCCAAACCCCCTGAAGGAAGAGGGACTGACCAACTCCACCGCAGACTGCACAAAATGACCTGAAAAACCCATGAATCATGGGACCAGGCACTAGCAAGCTGAGTGAGCCTCTCCCCATTCCCCTTCCCTCAACCACCCTATCAATGGGCAACCCACGAAAGGGCCAGTAAATATCCCTAAAGCCGAAGTTCCAAAAGGAGCAAGCACAGCACCAACAGACAAGGAGGGACTGGCTGATGGAGGCACTTGTGACCCAACCACTGCATCCACAGATGACCTACCTCGAACAACAACAGGCTTTACCGACAGCTTTGCGACCCAAGAACGACTACCATGAACAAATAAATGGTCTGAGAAATGGTCCAAATAAATGGTCCGGGTCTACATGCAGTCGCCACAGATGACAAGAATTGAGCCACAACATCCTCAGGAGAAAAAAACATAAGCCACATCATTTTCTGGGAAAAACAAAGTAAATGGAGAGGCAGAAATGAGAGCTATGCCCACACCACATCCTAAGACTGGGCCAACTCAGCCTGTTATGTGCAAGCCAGGAGCCATAGAATGTGGTCACTGCCTTCCTAAGAAAAGGGGTCATATAGCTTGGGGAGTGCAGCCACCGCTGCTGCAGCTGAGGCCAAGACCCTCATAGGCAACATTAACCCATAACAGTACAATCAACACTGATCATGATTATGATGAATTACTTTAACTATTATAATGTTCTCCATATTTCACCTTACCAGTTTTTGATATTATCAAAGCTTTTCTCATTTGTGATGTCATAAACAAGCATAATCCCCATGGCGCCTCGATAGTAAGCAGTGGTGATTGTTCGGAAACGTTCCTGGCCAGCTGTGTCCCATATCTGGAGTTTGATCTTCTTCCCATCCAATTCAATAGTTCGAATCTTGAAATCAATACCTGTAATACATATGAAAGACAACCAATATTACTCTTGCTCAATATAATATATAATAATTTAGACTATACTACAAGTAATTTTCTCACAAACATTACACAACTTTTTTTTCTTTATACCACAAGAAAGACAAGCATTTTAGCTACATTTTGAGCTTTACAGGTACAGTATTGAAAGAAATCTGACAACTCTTAAGCATTTATTTCTGGGTTGCTATTGTGCTTCCTTTGCTATTTTGCTGAGATAACACCATGCAAATGGGTCACATCACAAGTGGGACTTCTGTTCGGCCTACCGAGGACCGGAGCTAAAACCTGACCCACCTCACAGAGGTGCAGAGAGCAAGTAACAATTTTCCACAACACCAAGAAGAATCCAGAAACTCTGTGAAGCTTCACAGGGAACTGGAGGGTTAACAAAGACCAACACCAAACAACTCTGCACATGATTCACACAGAACAATATTCAAAATTAGCCCAAAACACATAATACCAAATACCGTCACTAAGTGGCCTGGCTTCCACACGCAGCCATATTGCTTTGGCTGATGTCTTGCGGGACAGTACTGTTCCGGGTCTTTCAGACGTGGCAAACCCCTCAGCTTCAAGCTAAGTGCTGGCCATCTTTGGACTTGTTCCTGTGGAGGCCATGTGCTTTGTACTGTATTCTGTTCTACATTTAATATTTGCTCCATGTGTGTGTTTACTATCCAGCTTACTGCATGACCCTGGCTTTGTTGTGCTTCAGGTTGCATGCATCCTGGGTTCCTTCCCAGTTCCCACTAGCAGTGCCCACCCCTCCCCCCCCCCCAGCACTGACATATATTTTCTCTTGGTCGAGTTCAGCTGCCCCTTCCCATCACAGATCTTTGGCAAAGTTTGTTCAGCCCATCAAGCCCACTATGGTCTTGTGCGAGCCTGAAGGGTGCTCATCGTGTTTGCTACCAAACGATGGTCATTCTTTCTACCTCTGCCATGTTGCCTGTTGGGCTGGTGACACCTACGAGCCTGAGTCCTATGCTGTTTGTTCCCCCCTGGGTCTTCACATTGATTGATTAAGCTTCCAATGCCGAAGCTTTTCAAGCAGCTGCCACTTCGAGAGGTAGGTTTGCTAGAGTTTGGCATTGCATGACCCAACATAATGCAGGGTGTGGTGGGGCATCACCTGACATATGACGAACGTTTATATATCATAAGATTCAAAACTGTTGATTATCCGCAGGTCAACGGGGCTCGCATCCTGTTCCTCAGGACTCCAGTAAACAGAGGCCATCTTGAAAAAAAAGTCAGCATCCCTCCTGGCAGTGAGCGCCTCAGTAGTGCCAGAGCAACCAAGGCTGGCACATGCAGCTCCAGCTCACAGCACAGCTGCACAAGTCGGGGACACAGCACCATTCAATAATTACGAATAAAATAATTAATTGCAATTATTTTGAATTGATAGTGATTCCTTTTGCATCATATGTGCAAATATTTACATTTGTTATTTTTTCCTAGTTATTTATACCAATGCTTGCATTGGCCCTCTGTTTTGGGGTCATCTACATTTTTTTAACTGTCATTTCTGCATTCTCTCTGACCATTGCTCTCATTATTCATGTTACCGGTTGGCTCTTCAATACTCCCGTTAGTTTTGTGTACCTCGGCATCACGTCCTTCCACACTGTTATTGTGAATGAATCTCTAGGCCAACGGTTCCAGTTTTGTTCAGTGTTCAATATTATTTGCACAATCTGCATATATAGCTTGTAGCTTTTCTGTGAATG
>WNGS01165339.1:19401841-19421841 GCA_020271785.1 Procambarus virginalis | reverse complement strand
TTGACACAGTACCGAATAAGAGGCTGGTACATAAGCTGGAGAGACAGGCAGGTGTAGCTGGTAAGGTGCTCCAGTGGAAAAGGGAGTACCTAAGCAATAGGAACAGAGAGTTACGGTGAGGGATGAGACCTCAGATTGGCGTGAAGTCACCAGTGGAGTCCCACAGGGCTCTGTACTCGGTCCTATCTTGTTTCTGATATATGTAAATGATCTCCCGGAGGGTATAGATTCATTTCTCTCAATGTTTGCTGACGATGCCAAAATAATGAGAAGGATTAAGACAGAGGACTGCTTGAGGCTTCAAAAAGACCTAGACAACCTGAAGGAATGGTCGAATAAATGGTTGTTAGAGTTTAACCCAAGCAAATGTAATGTAATGAAGATAGGTGTAGCGAGCACGAGGCCAGATACAAGGTATCAGCTGGGAGATGAAATTCTTCAAGAGTCAGAGAGAAAAAGACTTGGGGGTTGATATCACGCCAGACCTGTCCCCTGTAGCCCATATCAAGAGGATAACATCAGCGGCATATGCCAGGCTGACCAACATAAGAACGGCATTTAGAAACTTGTGTAAGGAATCATTCAGAACTTTGTATACCACATATGTCAGGCCAATCCTGGAGTATGCAGCCCCAGCATGGAGTCCATATCTAGTTAAGGATAAGACTAAACTGGAAAAGGTTCAAAGGTTTGCCACCAGACTAGTACCCGAGCTGAGAGGTATGAGCTACGAGGAGAGACTACGGGAATTAAACTTCACTTCGCTGGAAGACAGAAGAGTTAGGGGGGACATGATCACCACATTCAAGATTTTCATGGGAATTGATAGGGTAGATAAAGACATGCTATTTAACACAAGGGGCACACGCACTAGGGGACACAGGTGGAAACTGAGTGCTCAAATGAGCCACAGAGATATTAGAAGGAACTTTTTCAGTGTCAGAGTGGTTGACAAATGGAATGCATTAGGAAGTGATGTGGTGGAGGCTGACTCTATACACAGTTTCAAGTGTAGATATGATAGAGCCCAATACGCTCAGGAACCTGTACACCTGTTGATTGACGGTTGAGAGGCGGGACCAAAGAGCCAGAACTCAACCCCTGCAAGCACAAATAGGTGAGTACACATCAAGAAACTGGAACATGTGCAAAGACATGCCAGTCAGTGGCTCCCAGAACTGAAGGACAAGAGCTACGAGGAGAGGTTAGGAAAGATTAGAGGAATTAAATATGCCAAAACTAGAGGAAAGAAGAAAATGAGGCGATATGATCACTACATACAAAATAGTAACAGGAATCGATCAAATTGATAAGGAAGAATTCCTGAGACCCGGAACTTCAAGAACAAGAGGTCACAGACTCAAGCTAAGGAAACAAAGGTGCCGCAAAACATTATCAATTTTTCTTTTGCAAACAGAGTGGTAGACGGTTGGAACAAGTTAGGGGAGAAGGTGGTGGAGGCCAAGACCGTCAGTAGTTTCAAAGCGTTATATGACAAAGAGTGCTGGGAAGACGGGACACCACGAGCGTAGCTCTCATCCGGTAACTACACTTAGGTAACTTAGGTAATTACACACACACACACACACACACACAACACACACACACACACACAACACCACACACACACACACACACACACACACACACACACACACACACACACACACACACACACACACCACACACACACACACACCACACACACACACACACACACACACACCTACCTGTGTGGCACCAGAGGCAGTAAACTCGACCAGAGCGGTGCCAGACTTGTCTCCCATGCGCCAGGTGCCCTCCAGCTTGGACCCGGTCAACGACAAGTTCACCTGTAGGAGAACACCAGGAGACATGCTCACCCACAGTGGCACTCTTCACACGGCTACCTGTCCCCACGGTCTGGGGCCGTCAGTGCCCGCGGTCTGGGGGCGTCAGTGTCCGCGGTCTGGGGCGTCAGTGCCGCGGTCTGGGGGCGTCAGTGCCCGCGGTCTGGGGCCGTCAGTGCCCGCAGTCTGGGGCCGTCAGTGCCCGCGGTCTAGGGCCGTCAGTGCCCGCGGTCTGGGGGCGTCAGTGCCCGCGGTCTGGGGCCGTCAGTGCCCACGGGCTGGGGCCGTCAGTGCCACGGTCTGGGGCCGTCAGTGCCCGCGGTCTGGGGCCGTCAGTGCCCACGGTCTGGGGGCGTCAGTGCCCACGGTCTGGGGGCGTCAGTGCCCGCGGTCTGGGGCCGTCAGTACCCTCGGTCTGGGGGCGTCAGTGCCCGCGGTCTGGGGCGTCAGTGCCCGCGGTCTGGGGCGTCAGTGCCCGCGGTCTGGGGCCGTCAGTGCCCGCGGTCTGGGGCCGTCAGTGCCCGCGGTCTGGGCCGTCAGTGCCCGCGGTCTGGGGCCGTCAGTGCCCGCAGTCTGGGGCCGTCAGTGCCCGCGGTCTGGGGCCGTCAGTGCCCGCAGTCTGGGGCCGTCAGTGCCCGCGGTCTAGGGCCGTCAGTGCCCGCGGTCTGGGGCCGTCAGTGGCCGCGGTCTGGGGCCGTCAGTGCCCGCGGTCTGGGGCCGTCAGTGCCCGCGGTCTGGGGCCGTCAGTGCCCGCGGTCTGGGGGCGTCAGTGCCCGCGGTCTGGGGCCGTCAGTGCCCGCGGTCTGGGGCCGTCAGTGCCCGCGGTCTGTGGCCGTCAGTGCCCGCGGTCTGGGGCCGTCAGTGCCCACGGTCTGGGGCGTCAGTGCCCACGGTCTGGGGGGCGTCAGTGCCCACGGTCTGGGGCCGTCAGTGCCCGCGGTCTGGGGCCGTCAGTGCCCACGGTCTGGGGCCGTCAGTGCCCGCGGTCTGGGGCCGTCATTGCCCACGGTCTGGGGGGCGTCAGTGCCCACGGTCTGGGGCCGTCAGTGCCCGCGGTCTGGGGCCGTCAGTGCCCGCGGTCTGGGGCGTCAGTGCCCACGGTCTGGTGGGCGTCAGTGCCTACGGTCTGGGGCGTCAGTGCCCACGGTCTGGGGGCGTCAGTGCCCACTGTCTGGGGCCGTCAGTGCCCGCGGTCTGGGGCCGTCAGTGCCCGCGGTCTGGGGGCGTCAGTGCCCACGGTCTGGGGGCGTCAGTGCCCACGGTCTGGGGCCGTCAGTGCCCACGGTCTGGGGGCGTCAGTGCCCACGGTCTGGGGGGCGTCAGTGCCCACGGTCTGGGGGGCGTCAGTGCCCACGGTCTGGGGCCGTCAGTGCCCACGGTCTGGGGGCGTCAGTGCCCACGGTCTGGGGGGCGTCAGTGCCCACGGTCTGGGGCCGTCAGTGCCCGCGGTCTGGGGCCGTCAGTGCCCGCGGTCTGGGGGCGTCAGTGCCCACGGTCTGGGGCCGTCAGTGCCCACGGTCTGGGGGCGTCAGTGCCCACGGTCTGGGGCGTCAGTGCCCACGGTCTGGGGGGCGTCAGTGCCCACGGTCTGGGGGGCGTCAGTGCCCACGGTCTGGGGAGCGTCAGTGCCCACGGTCTGGGGCCGTCAGTGCCCACGGTCTGGGGCCGTCAGTGCCCACGGTCTGGGGGGGCGTCAGTGCCCACGGTCTGGGACCGTCAGTGCCCGCGGTCTGGGGCCGTCAGTGCCCGCGGTCTGGGGGCGTCAGTGCCCACGGTCTGGGGCCGTCAGTGCCCACGGTCTGGGGGCGTCAGTGCCCACGGTCTGGGCCGTCAGTGCCCACGGTCTGGGGGGCGTCAGTGCCCACGGTCTGGGGGCGTCAGTGCCCACGGTCTGGGGCCGTCAGTGCCCACGGTCTGGGGCGTCAGTGCCCACGGTCTGGGGGGCGTCAGTGCCCACGGTCTGGGGCCGTCAGTGCCCGCGGTCTGGGGCCGTCAGTGCCCGCGGTCTGGGGGCGTCAGTGCCCACGGTCTGGGGCCGTCAGTGCCCACGGTCTGGGGGCGTCAGTGCCCACGGTCTGGGGGCGTCAGTGCCCACGGTCTGGGGGGCGTCAGTGCCCACGGTCTGGGGGGCGTCAGTGCCCACGGTCTGGGGAGCGTCAGTGCCCACGGTCTGGGGCCGTCAGTGCCCACGGTCTGGGGCCGTCAGTGCCCACGGTCTGGGGGGGCGTCAGTGCCCACGGTCTGGGACCGTCAGTGCCCGCGGTCTGGGGCCGTCAGTGCCCGCGGTCTGGGGGCGTCAGTGCCCACGGTCTGGGGCCGTCAGTGCCCACGGTCTGGGGGCGTCAGTGCCCACGGTCTGGGCCGTCAGTGCCCACGGTCTGGGGGCGCCAGTGTCCGCGGCAACACTGCATTATCTGGCTAACTGGCACTATGCATCTGTTAATAATGTGCTACTGTTTGTTCTCTTTAGATTGACTTTTGCAGTACCGCTCTAGCTACTCAGTTAGGTTATAAGACTTCGTGTTATCGTAACTTTTGACATCGATTATACTGTGGTACTGCCGTTATCATCTGTACACTATTTAATATATAAGTCCCCCCATACTGGCTTGCGTTTTTCTCCCCGATCAGAAACTAAGAGTTAAGAACATAACACATTACTAACAACATATTCGATGCCGCCAGGAAGTTCAGCCTTGGAGTCCTTGCCCAGAGTGATGGTGTTGGTGAAGTTCTTGTCCCCGGCCTCCGTCTTCACCACCACCTCCGACCCGGTCACGCTCACCTCCAGCTTGGGCTTCACGGCCACCATCCTGGTCACTCTCTCCGCCGGAACACCTGCGGCGGGACACAAGTCCACACTTAACACTACACATATGTCACCCACACCAGACCTGACTACACATGCGGATGAACTTCCCCCTTAAGGTGTTAGTGTGCCCAACAGTTACGGTCTCCAGGTCACTCACCAAGGGAGGTCAGCCATTCCGAATAATTCTCGTTTGATGTGAGGACGTAAGTGCCGGCGACGGACATGACGGTGGTGGAGGAGACGGTGTAGTGACGGAGGGGTGACGGGTGACTGAGGCCCCGGGCCTGCCTCGCCGCCCTTATGTACTCTCCCGGACCCGCCGCGTCGCGCCGCCCGCCACGTCCATCTTTATCACTGCTTTCGCGCACTTAGTAACTGCCAAAGTTTACGCACATAACAACAACTTGAAGTAAGTTAATAAGCAGCAAATTAATATATATATATGTATATATATATATATATATATATATATATATATATAATATATATATATATATATATATATATATATATATATATATACATATATATATATATAATATATATATATATATATATATATATATATATATATATATATATATATATATATATACAAACACACACACACACACAGACAGACTACTATGGCTACTAAAGTTCAACCCGAGTAAATGTAAGGTAATGAAACTAGGCGGTGGACACAGGAGGCCAGACACAGGATACAGAATGGGAGATGAAGTACTTAATGAAACGGTGAGAAAGAAAGATCTAGGAGTTTATATCACACCAAACCTGTCTCCTGAAGCCTATATAAAAAGAATAACATCTGCAGCGTATGCAAGGCTGGTTAACATCAGAACAGCCTGCAGAAACCAGTGCAAGGAATCATTCAAAACCAATCTTGGAGTATGCGGCCCCAGCATGGAGCCCGTACCTTGTCAAGCGTCACCTATGCACATATTTAATAAGTCAATATTGACTATACGAATTTGCGAGGACGGGTTGGTCAAGCACAAGTATTTATCAAAGAAGGTACCGAGCCGGGAAGACTATGTAGCAAGCACAAGATGAAGCTGGAAAAAGTCCAAAGGTATGCCACTAGACTAGTCCCAGAACTAAGAGGCATGAGTTACGAGGAAAGGCTGCGTGAAATGCACCTTACGACACTGGAAGACAGAAGAGTAAGGAGAGACATGATCACTACTTAAAAAAATTTCAGAGGAATTGACAGGGTAGATAAAGATAAACTTCTTAATACGGGTGGTACGAGAATAATGGGACACAGGTGGAGACTGAGTACCCAAATGAGCCACAGGGACGTTAGAAAGAACTTTTTCAGCGTTGTTAACAGATGGAATGCATTAGGCAATGATGTAGTGGAGGCTGACTCCATACACAGTTTCAAATGTAGATATGATAGAGCCCAGTAGGCTCAGGAATCTGTACACCAGTTGATTGACAGTTGAGAGGCGGGACCAAAGAGCCAGAGCTCAATGGCGCAAGCACAACTAGGTGAGTACAGACAGACAGACACACACACATACACATACATACACACACACATACACACACGGCCCACAGGGGGCCGGTGGCTGAGCGGACAGCACGCTGGACGCGTGATCCTGTGGTCCCGGGTTCAATTCCGGGCGCCGGCGAGAAACAATGGGCAGAGTTTCTTTCACCCTAATGCCCCTGTTACCTACCAGTAAATAGATACCTGGGAGTTAGTCAGCTGTCACGGGTTGCTTCCTGGTGTGTGTGTGTGTGTGTGGTGGGGAAAAAAAATATAGTTTGTAACAATTGATGACAGTTGAGAGGCGGGCCGAAAGAGCAGAGCTCAACCCCGCAAGCACAACTAGGTGAATACAACTAGTGAGTAACACACACACACCACACACACAGTGAGTATGAGGGATGTTGCAGCGTGCGCCCCTGAGTCACGTGCCCCCCTCCCCCCAGTAAAGGAGGAATCCCCCAGGCACTCTTGACCCTCGCACTGTGACCGTCGGGCGCCGCCACGCCGCCACCGGCACTCAACCTTCACCACCACAGCCAATTAGAGAAACAGTGTAGATATTACGGCAGCTGTGTGACAGGGCCGCCAGCCAATGGCAGCGCGGGTGTTTATCAGGACGCGTCCAGCGGCCACCAGACTCTCATTGTTCTCTGGATGAGTTTATTGTCTCACCACCCAACACCCGTCATGTTGCTGTAATATGTAACGGCAACACTGGCCACTGTACCTGGGTCAGGGTGTACTGACACGGGCTACTGTACCTGGGTCAGAGTGTACTGACCGGGCTCTGTACCTGGTCAGAGGTCAGAGTGTACTGACACTGGCCACTTGTACCTGGGTCAGGGTGTACTGACACGGGCTACTGTACTGGGTCAGGGTGTACTGACACGGGCTACTGTACCTGGGTCAGGGTGTACTGACACGGACCACTGTACCTGGTCAGGATGTAACTGACACGACCACTGTACCTGGGTCAGGGTGCTGACACGGACCACTGTACCTGGGTCAGGGTACTGACACGGGCCACTGTACCTGGTCAGGGTGTGCTGACACGGCCACTGTACCTGGTCAGGGTGTACTGACACGGGCCACTGTACCTGGGTCAGGGTGTACTGACACTGACCACTGTACCTGGGTCAGGGTGTACTGAACGGGCCACTGTACCCTGGGTCAGGGGTACTGACACGGGCCACTGTACCTGGGTCAGGGTGTACTGACACGGCCCACTGTACCTGGGTCAGGGTGTATACTGACTCGGGCCACTGTACCTGGTCAGGGTGTACTGACACGGGCCACTGTACCTGGGGTCAGGGTGTACTGACACGGACCACTGTACCTGGGTCAGGGTGTACTGACACGGACCACTGTACCTGGGTCAGGGTGTACTGACACGGGCCACTGTACCTGGGGTCAGGGTGTACTGACACGGGCCACTGTACCTGGGTCAGGATGTACTGACACGGCCACTGTACCACGTTCGTGCCCGGTCACCTAGAGGGCCACAACAATATAATTTCCCGCCACATAACAATGAACATCCACGACTGTTTCTCTCCGAGTGGTAGTTTATTATGCACCCCATACTGGGCGTGGTAGTTTTATTATGCACCCCATACTGGGCGTGGTAGTTTATTATGCACCCCATACTGGCGTGGTATTTATTATGCACCCCATACTGGGCGTGGTAGTTTATTATGCACCCCATACTGGAGTGGTAGTTTATTATGCACCCCATACTGGGCGTGGTAGTTTTATTATGCACCCCATACTGGCGTGGTAGTTTATTATGCACCCCATACTGGGCGTGGTAGTTTATTATGCACCCCATACTGGGCGTGGTAGTTTTATTATGCACCCCATACTGGCGTGGTAGTTTATTATGCACCCCATACTGGGCGTGGTAGTTTATTATGCACCCCATACTGAGTGGTAGTTTATTATGCACCCCATACTGGAGTGGTAGTTTTATTATGCACCCCATACTGGCCGTGGTAGTTTTATGCTCCCCATACTGGGAGTGGTAGTTTATTATGCACCCCATACTGGGAGTGGTAGTTTATTATGCACCCCATACTAGGAGTGGTATTTATATGCACCCCATACTGGGAGTGGTAGTTTATTATGCACCCCATACTAGGAGTGGTAGTTTATTATGCACCCATACTGGCCGTGGTAGTTTATTATGCACCCCATACTGGGCGTGGTAGTTATTATGCACCCCATACTGGCGTGGTAGTTTATTATGCACCCCTACTGGGCGTGAGAGTTTACTGTTAACCAACCTGCTCATCATTNGCAGGCAACCTCACTCTAATTAATAAAATGATACAGATACATTGCAAAAAAAAATGAGATGAGAGAGATTAGTAGTATATTAAAGCACATTGGTATATTTAAGCTCTGATTGATTCACTGACAGCTTGATTGGTAATTTAAACAAGATTAATAGGCACCATACAGCAGATTGACAGCACTGATCACAATGGTACAGATGTTCGGATTGGGTACATCAAGATTGGGAGATTGAGTAGCAATAGATATGTGCAATTTAAAGCAACAGGGCATTAATGGTAATTTAAGTATATACAACTTAATGGGAACTTAAGAAAGTAAAACTGAACTAGAATGGTTACTGCTTTCTCTGAAAGCGGGGAAATTTCTGATAGAGGAGAAAAGACATTGGCGCGCCCTCCGCAAACGCTGCGCGCGCAGTATGGGTGACGTATTTAAGGGACTGGATGAAGAGTCCTGGAAGAGCTACTCTTTGCCTCTACAAGAACGTCGTCTACCCAGACTCCAACACACCCACTGTACCGGCAGCACAAGCTGAGACTGGTGCTGCCAACCCACTGCTACCAACGCAACTGCGGGAACGACAACCTAGGCTTCTCAACTGGTCGTCCAATCCCACACACCGGCTGCACCCGGCTTACCCGTAAAGGACTCCAGCGGCACCCAGCCCAAGCCACCTCCTTCTGACTGACGAGACCTCAGACTCGGATGAGGAAATCCACGTCGGTGTACACCTCCACACCAACGAAACGACACCCACAACCCACCAGCCTCTTCGACGACCATGACCGACAGATCTGCCGTGCCAACACGCAGTACAGCACACACCAAGAAGAAGCACAAGACGAAGAACTTGCATCCACTCTTGCTAAAGGAGTGAAAACTACAATCCCCTCTTAGGGGGTAGGATATAATTATACCCGTTTAGAACATCCACCAAGATCAAAACTTCTTCTCCAGCGCCAGAAGAACCACGTCAAGCCGCCGCCTTGAAGACCCTCTCTCGCCTCGCCACCATGGAGTTGTAGTGTTGTTAGCATCGTCATCCCCTGGTATGCAGCTGGTTAAGCCCTTGCTCTTTCTCTTCAACTACAGCGCTTCCTCTCACCGGCTTCTCTTCAGCTTTATCCACTTCAATGCTCGCCTGAATGGGTGTCTTGTCTTTATATATTCCGATTCGGATTCAGTCCCGTCCCCATTCACGCAGTAGCCACCGTCCGCTTCGCAACGAAACGCCGGCCCCCCTTCCTTAACTGCCCTCGCCCTCTTACCTCTGTCTCTACGCCATACGTACCCTGTTACTTCTCTCATTTCCCTTAGTTCTGGGGTACTTCACCGATCCCCAAGTGCCCGCTGTAACGCAGACACTTCGTCAAGAGCACCCTTGTAGTAATCAAGTTAGTTTTGCCACAGACTTTACATGCATTCTAGGTACTAGTAATCTACCATTAAACCGGGAAATCTTATATATCCTTTCTCCTTGGCGGCTAGGCCTAATGGTCTGTGTTAATTTTCCTATTTAATCTTAGTTAATTAGTTAATTTTGATCTTAATTCATTAATCAAGATTAATGTTAATCTTCTTGTTTGATAAGCTGTTCATTAAGATAGTTAAGCAAGTCCCAGCTGTGTCTGGGTACAAATGACTGGATGAACAACCCAGCGGTTTTCTTCCTATTGGAGTGTTGTATATGCTGCTATGGCGGTGTCCACTCACAGGATGAGTGGCGCTGCCCAATACTGTCACTATGGCGGTGTGTCCACTCACAGGATGAGTGGCGCTGCCCAATACTGTCACTATGGCGGTGTGTCCACTCACAGGATGAGTGGCGCTGCCCAATACTGTCACTATGGCGGTGTGTCCACTCACAGGATGAGTGGCGCTGCCCAATACTGTCACTATGGCGTGTGTCCACTCACAGGATGAGTGGCGCTGCCCAATACTGTCACTATGGCGGTGTGTCCACTCACAGGATGAGTGGCGCTGCCCAATACTGTCACTATGGCGGTGTGTCCACTCACAGGATGAGTGACGCTGCCCAATACTGTCACTATGGCGGTGTGTCCACTCACAGGATGAGGCGCTGCCCAATACTGTCACTATGGCGGTGTGTCCACTCACAGGATGAGTGGCGCTGCCCAATACTGTCACTATGGCGGTGTGTCCACTCACAGGATGAGTGGCGCTGCCAATACTGTCACTATGGCGGTGTGTCCACTCACAGGATGAGTGGCGCTGCCCAATACTGTCACTATGGCGGTGTGTCCACTCACAGGATGAGTGGCGCTGCCCAATACTGTCACTATGGCGGTGTGTCCACTCACAGGATGAGTGGCGCTGCCCAATACTGTCACTATGGCGGTGTGTCCACTCACATGGAGTGGCGCTGCCAATACTGTCACTATGGCGGTGTGTCCACTCACAGGATGAGTGCCGCTGCCCAATACTGTCACTATGGCGGTGTGTCCACTCACAGGATGAGTGGCGCTGCCCAATACTGTCACTATGGCGGTGTGTCCACTCACAGGATGAGTGACGCTGCCCAATACTGTCACTATGGCGGTGTGTCCACTCACAGGATGAGTGGCGCTGCCAATACTGTCACTATGGCGGTGTCCACTCACAGGATGAGTGGCGCTGCCCAATACTGTCACTATGGCGGTGTGTCCACTCACAGGATGAGTGCCGCTGCCCAATACTGTCACTATGGCGGTGTGTCCACTCACAGGATGAGTGCCGCTGCCCAATACTGTCACTATGGCGGTGTGTCCACTCACAGGATGAGTGCCGCTGCCCAATACTGTCACTATGGCGGTGTGTCCACTCACAGGATGAGTGCGCTGCCCAATACTGTCACTATGGCGGTGTGTCCACTCACAGGATGAGTGGCGCTGCCCAATACTGTCACTATGGCGGTGTGTCCACTCACAGGATGAGTGGCGCTGCCCAATACTGTCACTATGGCGGTGTGTCCACTCACAGGATGAGTGCCGCTGCCCAATACTGTCACTATGGCGGTGTGTCCACTCACAGGATGAGTGGCGCTGCCCAATACTGTCACTATGGCGGTGTGTCCACTCACAGGATGAGTGGCGCTGCCCAATACTGTCACTATGGCGGTGTGTCCACTCACAGGATGAGTGGCGCTGCCCAATACTGTCACTATGGCGGTGTGTCCACTCACAGGATGAGTGGCGCTGCCCAATACTGTCACTATGGCGGTGTGTCCACTCACAGGATGAGTGGCGCTGCCCAATACTGTCACTATGGCGGTGTGTCCACTCACAGGATGAGTGGCGCTGCCCAATACTGTCACTATGGCGTGTGTCCACTCACAGGATGAGTGGCGCTGCCCAATACTGTCACTATGGCGGTGTGTCCACTCACAGGATGAGTGCCGCTGCCCAATACTGTCACTATGGCGGTGTGTCCACTCACAGGATGAGTGGCGCTGCCCAATACTGTCACTATGGCGGTGTGTCCACTCACAGGATGAGTGGCGCTGCCCAATACTGTCACTATGGCGGTGTGTCCACTCACAGGATGAGTGGCGCTGCCCAATACTGTCACTATGGCGGTGTGTCCACTCACAGGATGAGTGACGCTGCCCAATACTGTCACTATGCGGTGTGTCCACTCACAGGATGAGTGGCGCTGCCCAATACTGTCACTATGGCGGTGTGTCCACTCACAGGATGAGTGCCGCTGCCCAATACTGTCACTATGGCGGTGTGTCCACTCACAGGATGAGTGCCGCTGCCCAATACTGTCACTATGGCGGTGTGTCCACTCACAGGATGAGTGCCGCTGCCCAATACTGTCACTATGGCGGTGTGTCCACTCACAGGATGAGTGCCGCTGCCCAATACTGTCACTATGGCGGTGTGTCCACTCACAGGATGAGTGCCGCTGCCCAATACTGTCACTATGGCGGTGTGTCCACTCACAGGATGAGTGGCCGCTGCCCAATACTGTCACTATGGCGGTGTGTCCACTCACAGGATGAGTGCCGCTGCCCAATACTGTCACTATGGCGGTGTGTCCACTCACAGGATGAGTGCCGCTGCCCAATACTGTCACTATGGCGGTGTGTCCACTCACAGGATGAGTGCCGCTGCCCAATACTGTCACTATGGCGGTATGTCCACTCACAGGATGAGTGCCGCTGCCCAATAACTCGCCCCTCCTCGGGTCAAACTATTAGAGTAATGTACAATTGTAGGAGCAGGCGTAAATATTTATGTTGTAAATATAATATTTATGTAAATATTGCATTTAAGTTCGTATTGTCTTATGTATTGTAAATATGAGGAACATGTTATACTTCAATCAAGTTTTAGGCCTGTTTTACCATGTCGTAAGTTGGTATTCCTTTCCCAGGGATACTGAGCATTCGCAGTGTTGACAGCTTGTCTGGACGAGGTAGACGCTCAAATGTAGATAACTCAACACATTGTTAAACGCTTCCTAGAGAGTTGTTACAGAACCCATGGGCACCACACCAGAAATAAACATCAATTTGATATTTCAAGAGTGCAACTTAACCAAACTAGAAACACTATGCAAATCAAGGGTCCCAAAATGTGGAATGACCTTCCCAATCACGTCAAGACTGCCCGCTCTCTCAATTAGTTTAAGAGAAAAACTAAGTACTACCTAATCAACGCCATGTAACCTAGTTTACCTCCAAAATGTCAACTTATGTTTTGCTATTATCAAACATTAATGATTGACTTGTAAAACTTCTGATATCTGCTATGTATAAACTTAGAAGATTGTAGTCCGTTTGTTTATTTATTCTAAATGACTTTCTACTCCTCTGTTGCAATTGCTGCTGCTAACTCAACATTTAATATTGTCATTCTTTCTTCTACTTCAGTTCAATTCATGCTTTGGATCTCAATTAGTCTTTAAGTCTTACTTTTTAAGTTTTTTCCCCACATATTGCCCGAAACGCTGCGCGTATTGGAGGTTTAAGGCATAGTATATATTAACTCTATCTTGAAATCCAACATTCTGCTTGTAACTCTATATGTATGTAACTTTATCTAATTAAACCGGGAGACATCTCCCGTCACGCAGGGTGCAGTCGCGCCTCCACAGATCTCCAGTATCAGCTCTTGATACTGGTAATGGCTCAAAAGGGCCACCACTTACGGGCTATTCATGCCCGTGCCACCTCTTTGGTCGCTTAATCTTCATCAATCAATCAATCTAATTAAACTAATTTATTTTATTTATTGTTTATCAGCATTTATCGACAGGAAGGAAATAAATCAATACTTTAGTAAATATTTTAATATATCATTATATATTTATAATTAAAAGCTATTAGAATGGTATAAGTAGAAGAGGAGATACACGATGACATTAGTGTTTATGACTTGGTTCCCTGCAGGCTCCTCGGGTCCTCGTGGGCGTGGACACACACAGGACACCTGGTGGTGGGCGTGGACACACACAGGACACCTGGTGGTGGGCGTGGACACACACAGGACACCTGGTGGTGGGCGTGGACACACACAGGACACCTGGTGGTGGGCGTGGACACACACAGGACACCTGGTGGTGGGCGTGGACACACACAGGACACCTGGTGGTGGGCGTGGACACACACAGGACACCTGGTGGTGGGCGTGGACACACACAGGACACCTGGTGGTGGGCGTGGACACACACAGGACACCTGGTGGTGGGCGTGGACACACACACAGGACACCTGGTGGTGGGCGTGGACACACACAGGACACCTGGTGGTGGGCGTGGACACACACAGGACACCTGGTGGTGGGCGTGGACACACACAGGACACCTGGTGGTGGGCGTGGACACACACAGGACACCTGGTGGTGGGCGTGGACACACACAGGACACCCTCTTGGCTGTGACGTCATTACTGGCGACTGTACACCCTCTTGGCTGTGATGTCACCAAGAACTACCGACTGAAATGAGAGAAGAGGAGAGTGTGGTGATCGTGGGCGGGGGTAACGGTGTACAGTGAAGTTCTCCGTGCACCTAGTGGGGTCCCAGGTGCCTACTCTCACGTGCAACATAAGCATACTGTTGAGGCTTTAACATGTGCTGACACAAAGGCTTACGGGATGATTAAGAGCAAAATGTTCTCAAATGTTAGTAAGTGAAGGGGAATGTTACGAAAAAATATTGAAATGTTTCAAACATAAATATAAAACATATAAGTACACACACACACACACACACACACACACACACACACACACACACACACACACGGCCAGGTAGCCTGGTGGATAGCGTGCAGGACTCGTAATTCTGTGGCGCGGGTTCGATTCCCGCACCCGGCAGAAACAAATGGGCAAAGTTTCTTTCACCCTGAATGCCCCTGTTACCTAGCAGTAAATAGGTACCTGGGAGTTAGTCAGCTGTCACGGGCTGCTTCCTGGGGTGTGTGTGTGTGTGTGTGTGGTGTGGGAAAAAAAAAGTAGTTAGTAAACAGTTGATTGACAGTTGAGAGGCGGGCCGAAAGAGCAAAGCTCAACCCCCGTAAAATACAACTAAGTGAATACACACACACACACACACACACACACACACACACACACACACACACACACACACACACACACACACACACACATACACACACACACACTCACACACACACACACACTGTATGTCTAGGGGTCTGATAGCTGAGTGGACAGCGCGCGGGGCTCGTAATCCTGTCAACCGGAACGCCGGCAGAGACAAATGGGCAGAGTTTCTTTCACCCAGATGCCCCTGTTACCTGGCAGTAAATAGGTACCTGGGAGTTAGACAGCTGTTACGGGTTGCTTCCTAGGGTGTGTGTACTTACCTAGTTGTACTTTCCTAATTGTGCTTGGGGGGGGTTGAGCTCTGACTCTTTGGTCCCGCCTCTCAACTGTCAATCAACTAATGTACAGGTTCCTGAGCCTACTGGGCTCTATCATATCTACACTTGAAGCTGTGTATGGAGTCAGCCTCCACCACATCACTGCCTAATGCATTCCATTTGTCTACTACTCTGACACTGAAAAATTCTTTCTAATGTCTCTATGCTCATTTGGGCATTCAATTTCCACCTGTGTCCCCTAGTGCATGTGCTCCCGGTGTTAAATAGTCTGTCTTTATCTACCCTATCAATTCCTCTGAGAATCTTGTATGTGGTGATCATGTACCCCCTAACTCTTCTGTCTACCATGACGTGAGGTTTAATTCCCTGTGTGTGTGTGTACTCACCTAGTTGTACTCACCTAGTTGTGCTTGCGGGGGTTGAGCTCTGGCTCTTTGGTCCCGCCTCTCAACCGTCAATCAACAGGTGTACAGTTTCCTGAGTTAATGGGCTCTATCATATCTACACTTGAAACTGTGTATGGAGTCAGCCTCCACCACATCGCTTCCTAATGCATTCCATTTGTCAACCACTCTGACACTAAAAAAGTTCTTTCTAATATCTCTGTGGCTCATTTGGGCACTCAGTTTCCACCTGTGTCCCCTAGTGCGTGTGCCCCTTGTGTTAAACAGCCTGTCTTTATCAACCCTGTCGATTCCCCTGAGAATCTTGAATGTGGTGATCATGTCCCCCCTAACTCTTCTGTCTTCCAACGAAGTGAGGTTTAATTCCTGCAGTCGCTCCTCGTAGCTCATACCTCTCAGCTCGGGTACTAGTCTGGTGGCAAACCTTTGAACCTTTTCCAGTTTAGTCTTATGCTTGACTAGATAGGGACTCCATGCTGGAGCCGCATACTCCAGGATTGGTCTGACATATGTGGTATATAATGTTCTGAAAGATTCCTTACACAAGTTTCTAAAGGCCGTTCTTATGTTAGCCAACCTGGCATATGCTGCTGATGTTATCCTCTTGATATGAGCTTCAGGGACAGGTCTGGCGTGATATCAACCCCCAGGTCTTTCTCTCTCTCTGACTCTTGAAGTATTTCATCTCCAAATGATACCTTGTATCTGGTCTCCTGCTTCCTACCCCTATCTTCATTACATTACATTTGCTTGGGTTAAACTCTAACAGCCATTTGTTCGACCATTCCTGCAGCTTGTCCAGGTCTTCTTGAAGTCTCAAGCTGTCCTCCTCTGTCTTAATCCTTCTCATAATTTTGGCGTCGTCAGCAAACATTGAGAGGAATGAGTCTATACCCTCTGGGAGATCATTTACGTATATCAGAAACAGGATAGGTCCAAGTACAGAGCCCTGTGGGACTCCACTGGTGACTTCACGCCAGTCTGAGGTCTCACCCCTCACTGTAACTCTCTGCTTCCTATTGCTTAGGTACTCCCTTATCCACTGGAGCGCCCTACCTGTTACTCCTGCCTGTTTCTCCAGCTTATGCATCAACCTTTTATGGGGTACTGTGTCAAAGGCTTTCCGACAGTCCAAAAAAATGCAGTCCGCCCACCCTTCTCTTTCTTGCTTAATTCTTGTCACCTGATCGTAGAATTCTATCAAGCCTGTAAGGCAAGATTTACCCTCCCTGAACCCATGTTGATGGGTTGTCACGAAGTCTCTTCTCTCCAGATGTGTTACTAGGTTTTTTCTCACAATCTTCTCCATCACCTTGCATGGTATACAAGTTAAGGACACTGGCCTGTAGTTCAGTGCCTCTTGTCTGTCACCCTTTTTGTATATTGGTACTACATTAGCAGTCTTCCATATTTCTGGTAGGTCCCCCGTTTCCAGTGACTTACTATACACTATGGAGAGTGGTAAGCAAAGTGCTCCTGCACACTCTTTCAATACCCATGGCGAGATTCCATCCGGCCCAACAGCTTTTCTCACATCCAGCTCCAATAGGTGCTTTTTGACCTCATCTCTTGTAATTTCGAACCTATCCAAGGTCACCTGGTTTGCTGCCACCTCTCCCAGCGCCGTGATATCTCCCTGTTCTATTGTAAAGACCTCCTGGAACCTTTTGTTGAGTTCTTCACACACCTCTTGTCATTCTCTGTGTACCTGTCCTCGCCCACCCTAAGTTTAATCACCTGTTCCTTCACTGTTGTCTTCCTCCTGATGTGACTGTGTAGTAGCTTTGGTTCAGTCTTGGCTTTGTTAGCTATATCATTTTCATACCTTTTCTCAGCTGCTCTTCTCACACTGACATACTCGTTCCTGGTTCTCTGGTATCTCTCTCTACTTTCTGGTGTTCTGTTATTACGGAAGTTCCTCCATGCCCTTTTGTTCAGCTCCTTTGCTTTCATACATTCCCTATTAAACCACGGATTCTTCCTTTGCTTCTCTGTTTTTTCCTGTTGGGCTGGGACAACCTGCTTACAGCCTCCTGACATTTTTGGGTGACAACCAGGTACTCAAAGTTCAAAATACAACACTGTGAGCACGATCATTCATCCCAAGGAACGCTTTCAATCTTAACTTCCCTTATATCTCATCTCACATCATTGAGATGTAAATATCAGATTCAGAAAAGGCTGTCGTTTCTCCTCTTCATTCTTGTATGGGTGTGTCGTGTGTATGGCTGGGTACATTAGAAAGGTTTCTTGTTGCCACGATAAGTGGGATCCAGGCAGCTTAGCTCTGCCGTGTTTCTGGTCTGCCATGGCGGGGTACTCTGTTGTCTCTGCAATCTAATCTTCCCCGTAGGTTGCAGGTCCCTCCCATGATTAATGTAGTCACAGACCATTCCCTGCTAGGCAACAGAGAAGCTGCTCTCGCTCTATTATATTGATGGAGGCCATGTATTGGATGTTTCTACTAATATTCCTTGTCTGGGCAATTCCTGTCATTTGGTGGTGGGTTAAATATGACTACGACTATAATTTTTTGGTCTCCAGTTGTTATGGGTATCTTGTTATGTAGTCAATGAAACCTTCATAACCCTGAACAACCATCTCCTCCAAATCCCAGAGCCGTTGTATTATCAAGGCGAGCTCACCCCACCGGACTCCTCTTCCTTCTCTCTCTTTTGTATTCTTCTTCATACATACCTTTGGTTAATAGGTTGTTCCACATAGTTGATCTTGCGGGGGTTGAGGTCTGCTCGTTCGGCCCGCCTTTCAAACTGTTGAGCTAATTATATTTTTTCACACACACACACCACACCACACACACAACACACACCACACCCAACACCACACACACAACACACACACACACTACACACCACACACACACACGAACCCAAACACAAAGTAACCACAAACTCACAGGGGACCCCACACACACCAGCTCCCAGCAACACCAGAGGGGGGGGGGCAACGCCCCCAACCCCCTCTGCATAGAAACCCTTCATACCCCTCACCCTACATCCCGCCACCCACCCCTCCGTCCCTTCCCTCCCCAGCCACCCCACCCCAGTCTGACCCTACACCCCATTCCCCTTCCCATCATGTCCCCCCTCCCACGTTCCCCCCCATCCAAACCCTATCCCCCTTCATCCCATACCCTATCTGTCCCTCCTGAAACCTCTCCCTCCCCCCGTATCCTCCATTCCCCCCGAGTCTCCTTAACCCACAACACCCCCCGTTCACCCTTCCCCTAAACCCCACCCCCCACCCCCCAAAACCCTCTGCGAACCCTAGCAAACCAATCTCACAGATCCTCTCACCCACGGACAGCTTCCCACACCAGTAATTACTCGCCAAGAAAGGGTTATGTAAAATAACGAGAAGAAAGTGAGCTTCAAGCGATGTACACTAACATAGATTGGATTACAAATAAACCTAGTGAACTTGGAGAGTGGGCACAATAGAAGAAGAAACCAGACTAATAGCAGCTCACACAGAACAAGAGCTAACGAAAATCATAACCAATGCAGTGTTTCCACAGGGCTACTATGTAGTGGGGAAAGAGAGAGAAGCGAGGAGGAGGTGGTGGGCTTTCATACTAAGAGAAGGTTGGAGTTGGGAAGAGATGGTAATGTCAGAACTGTGGAAGGTATTCAGGGCCTACATATCATATCAACCATTGGCAACTATGTATCAGGACAGAGAAAACACAAATTGATAGGTAATTCATAAGATAACCCCCCACCCGATGACGAAGATACCCAGACAGGAATATGATGAAACAACATGACACCTCCAATATACAATAGAGAAGCAGCTTCTGTGGCTAATGACATGAGACGGACCCAGACTTCATAATCATGGGAGGACTTCAACCATGGATAATAGATTGGGGGTAACAGAGACACTCGCACACAGATGCCGGCAACAGGGCATGGGGGAGCTAAATGTCTTCTGGGATTGGCAACAAGAAACATTTCTAAGTCACGACGTCAGAGGGAGCCGAAGAAATTGGTAGAGGGAGGGGAAGAACCAGCCTTGGGGACTTGATTTGAAATATTTACCCTATAATTAGTCGGAAATAGAAGGTAAGTTAAGTATGGAAGCACACCAATTGGGAATGAGTGACAAGTTAGGTAATTGAGCTTTGATACCGCCTGGTTGAGCTAGGATTATCACCCCAAAAAGCACTGGGAAACCAAGGGTGGCGTACCGAAAGGGAACTATGAGGAGATGAATAATTCCTAAGTGATATACATTGGGACACAGAACTCGGACCAAGTCCGTACAAGACAGAATGGACTATGTCACTG